>LPNX010598719.1:449171-494943 GCA_001517045.1 Pseudotsuga menziesii
AAAAAGAAAAAGAACTACTTATCTACTTTACAGAATATAAATGCTTTACAAAAACTTTAGAATATACCCCAAGAGACTCTCTTTGGGGTTTACAATAACAGAAAAGTTGAGAGTTTGGACCCCCCTTGAACCGGTTGAGGGTTGAGATATTTCTGTGCCCTTTTGGACAGCAAATCTCCTTTAAACCTGCACTACCTGTCAAAAACCAGTGAACTATTTTCGCTGCAAATCACATAAAACACTAAAAAAATTACTGTTAAAAAATATTAGTACAAATTTACAAATTTACAGAAAAAATAAAAATTTCTGAATGTGATAAGTGACAGTAATGTGGAATTTAGAGGGCTAGAAAATGAGTTTCCAGCCACCTAAATAATGTGAAACTAGCAGAAATAAAAGGCTAAACTGATATACAAGAGGTTAGGGCCCTAAAACAAGGGTTATATTCACTAAACAGTGAATAAAACCCAGTTTCAGGCATAAAACAGGAAAATGGCCGAAATGAAATATGACATTTAGAGGGCTGAAAACTCAGTTTTCAGCCACCTAAATGGTGTTAGAACAACAAAAATAAAAGCCTATATTGATGTACTAAGGATTGGGGCCTTAAAACCAAGATTTTTATCACTAAACAGTGATAAAAACCGAGTCTTAAAACCCTCTTAAACAAAAGTGCGATTTGAAAAAACAGAGTTTTAAAACAGTGGCAAGGGTGCTCCTTTGCTCTGGATCCCTGCAAATAGATCTGTAATAGCTGCACAATGTAAGTTTAGAGGTGAGCACAAAAAATAGAGCCTACAAAATACTTTGTAAGATCCTATCAAGTTACTCACAAATGAAAGCAGAAAAACTTCTACTTGCAAATCTCTCCACAAAATACTTTGTGGAGAGCTATCTAAACTAATACAAATGTAACTAAAACAAGTACTAAACAGGTTACCTCACAAAGAAAATGGCATGTAGACAAGACACCAAAGCTTCCTCCAAAGATTCACTTGTATTATGGCCCAGCTAGGGCAAGAGCATTACAATGGCAAGAAGAAAGTGTGAGAGAAGAGTATAGAAGAAATCCGGCAGCATAACAATAGCATGAGAGAGCCCCTCAAATGAGGGAGTGAGACCCTCATTATATAGTTGAGGAAGACCCCAACCCCTTGAAGATCAATGGCCAAGATTAGATCTAGATATAGATTAGATCTCCACCACTAGATCTAGGTATTTGACTTTTTTACCACTCTCAACCAATCTACACCCTTAGATTGCTTTTTAATCCATGGCTTGAGTGCTTGATCCATGTCTTAATCATTCTCCACCCTTAGATCTAGGGTTTTTGACCAAGTGGGGGCCCCCTTTGACTCAAATTTTGATTTTTATTATTTTAATTTTTATCTTTAATTTTATCTTTAATTTTTTAATCTTTTACTTTTTATTTTAATCTTTTTATTTTTTAATCTTTTAATCTTTTACTTTTATTTTAATCTTTTAATCTTTTATTTTTAAGTTTTAATCTTATATTTATCTTTAATATTTTATTTTTTTTATTTTCTATTAATATTTTATTTTAATTTTTTTAATTTTTTGATCTTTTATTTTAAAATTTCTATCTTTTTATTCTTTTATTTTTTAATTACTATCTTTTATTTTTAAGTTTTAATCTTATATTTTTATTTTTTATCTTTTTATTTTTAATGTTTTATTTTTTAATTTTTAATTTTTGATCTTTAATTTTTTAATCTTTTTATTTTATTAAGACAAAAGGGACGCCCCACTTAGGAGATCTTCAGACATTTATTTTGACCATGGAGGGTTTATTTAAATGAAATTTTGGCTATGCTTAGCCATCCCCCAAACTTAATTACCATGGCCTTATTTGATTTTTTCCTTCAAAATCAAATAATTTAAATTTTGACTTAGGGAAATTAATTAATTCCCTAGGAAAAATAGACCTTGCTTAGCCAAAAATGGTCTATCTCCTTAACCCCTTATCAGAATGACATGGGACTCGAAGCAGTGGCTTAGGGGGTTTCATAGCAATTTTACTTTGCATTCATAGCCCCTATTACAAAATGCCATGCTTGAGCAATTACATTATTACATCAAAACTCAGTTAATTAACCACCAAGGGGTGAAATTAATTAACTGGAAAAATTTAATAAAAATACAACAACACAACGAAACTCCGCAAGACTCTATACAAATGTCTAGCATGGTCATGAATCACTCTTCGAAGCCTTAGCCACCTCATGGAATTGACTGGTGGAACGCCCGTCACCACTTTGGAGGATTTTGAGTGAAAACCAAACCGATTAAACTCGTTTACGCAACAAGGTCAATTGGAAAGGGAAAAACACTCGATGAGGGGACTTCCCTAACAACCCGTTCCATGGTGTGGCATCCATATCTCATGACTCACACTAGCACATCAAATTACATTAATTTTCTCACGCAGGGGAGCGGACATTTCGTTTTACAAAGGGGCAATAGCCCTGCAGAAGTGAAAAATCTTCAGATTTTTCTAAGGTACAACTATGTACATCCTCATGTACATGGAGTTGCCACCTAGTCGAAATAGGTGGGCAACAAGCCCCAACATGCTTTGGCACATAGCAGCAACAACGAGTTTTTGTGAGCTGTGGCACAGGAGGATGGCTCATCTGCATTATCCAGCTTTGTGTATGTTGAGGTATATGCTCATAGGGTTGCCAGAGTTCAACACAGAGCACAGTGAGGTATGCAGGGGGTGTGCTTTGGGAAAGTACACCAAGACAGCTTTTACTATCAGTGATAGTAGGTCAGCAGGAGTTCTTGACTTGATAACATTTCGACTTGTGTGGACCTATGTCAGTTGTTTCTTTGAGAGGGTTCGAGTATTATGTGACATTCATCGATGACCATTCCAGGAAGACCTGGATCTACTTCTTGAAGAGCAAGAAATCTGAGGAGGTCTTGCAGAGGTTCCAAGATTTCAAAGCTCTTGTGAAGAACCAGACAGGGAGGAAGATACGGGCTCTCAGATCAGATAACGGGGGTGAGTATACCTCCAAGGAGTTCGATGAGTATTGTAGACAGGAGGGCATTAGGAGACAGTTGATGGTACCATAAACTCCTGAGCAGAATGGAGTGGCAGAAAGGAAGAACATATCTATAGTTGGAGCTGCGAGAGCCATGTTGCATGATCAATCACTTCCTTTCTTCCTTTGGTGGAGGCATGTAGCGCAACTGTATACCTTCAGAACAGGAGTCCTCATCGTGCCGCAGGGAACAAGACACCTGAGGAGAGTTTCACAGGAAAGAAGCCTTAGGTGAGTCATTTTAGGATATTTGGTTTCCTGACTTACTCACATGTCCCTTCTGAGAAGAGGACAAAGTTTGAGCTCACAACAAACAGAGGCATCTTTCTGGGGTATGATGAAACTTCGAAGGCCTTCTGCATTTATCTTCCTTCTCAGAGCAAGATGGTTTGGAGGAGGGAAGTGAGATTTGAGGAGGAGCGAGCCTTCAGGAAGTCTAGAGAGTCAGAGCAGGGAGAGCAGCAGGTTCCCACACCTCAGGTAGCTTCACAGGTACCTTCAATGCAGCAGGAAGGTTCACAGGTTTTCGGGGTTACTGACCACACAATATAGGCATAGGTTCTCTAGTTTTAGTGGTTTAGCTAGCAGGATCTTTTGTGACAGGTTTTGGGTTTCAGGTTATAGGTTCACTGTACAGAGATTCATGATCACAGGGTTCACCAGTAGTTGGTACTCCAACTTCTAGTTCATAGGTTACTGGGGTTTCTACCTCTTGTAGTTCATCAGATGAGGACATACCAGTGTGGGAGCAGTCTTTAGGGAAGAAGCCTAAGTGGCTTCGAGACACCTTGAAGGAAGCAAAGGAGTTTGGGACACCCAGGGAGCTAGTGAGGGCTATTCAGATGCCAGATTGATTGGGTATGGCATTGGTTTTCAGTCTTCGTGATGCAAAGCCTTCTACTTTTGAGGAGGCCTCTCATCATCATGTTTGAGAGATGCCATGATGGATGAGTGCCATTCCATCATGAAGAATGATATTTGGGAGATTGTTCCGAGACCTGAGGGGAAGCCAATGGTGACTTCTCGTTGGCTTTACAAGCTAAAACATGTTGGGAAGTCAATAACCTGCTATGCGTGTCCTTGGGGGCAAGTGAGAGCTAGGGACCACTGTCACCACAGTCCACAACTCCTCCGTTTAGGCAAGATCCTAACAGAGCCAAGGGGGTAGTCCCTACGGAATACTAAGTTCCTAAGTTTATTAACAATTTAGTTAATGGGATCTTTATTAAGGTGTGTAGGCTGAGGTCTTGCACTATCTAAAGGATGACAAGCAGCCAATGCAATGCAAATTTTCACTTTCAATGACAGTCAAACCTTTTTAGATTAACAAAACCAATGCCTATAAATGAAATGGAGTCAAGACAAATGCAACTTTCAGTTGAAATGCAGATCTAGATTAATTAATCCACAATTTAAGTGTTTTCTAACCGAATGAGACTACAAATGAAATAAGTTGAATACTATGGACAATATGCATAGAAATGAATGATTAGCTAAACATTTAAAGTAATGATAGTTAGTTCAAGAGTATAAACAAATGAACATATGAATATTATCAATCAATTGTACAGTATAAACAATAACCACAAATTATGAACAGGTTATAAGTGAGATAAACAAATGCAGTGAAATAATTACAGTTGTTAAACCATTCAACATATGAGATTGCAAAAGTTAAAACAACTACTTGAAAAGAAAAAATGAAATCTATGCTGTGAAATGGAGTGAAATGCTTTGTAGTAACCTATTTGTAGGACGTTTTGCAATGTCTCTTGGTTTATTTTAATAAATTTTAGGGGTGTCTTAATCTTGATTTAAGTCTTAGAACCAGGGATGTGACTACCCCTACTACATATCCTCCAAAGCCAAAGAGGGAATGATGCTGTGCTCAAAACAGTGGAAACAAGTCCACCTATAGCTCGCAGGTCAAACCCCAATGCCCCAACGCTCAACAAGTCCACCTGGAATTTTAAAGAAAGGTTGCAGCCCATTAGTGGGTTGTTAGGGCAGACCACTGTCTGTTTGTGACTGATTGGGAAGGTCACGACTGAGTATAAGTTGGTACAGGAGGGCTGCTGCCTGTTTTGGATAATTTAACTAGACCCCTACCTGTGTTGGACTGCTGCATGTGTGGACTGGTTGTAAGCCTAACCCTACCCTACAGAACTTTATCTCTCTCTCATGTATGCTCATGCCCTCAGGTAAGGGCCAGACCTGTTCCATTCTAGTGACTTGTCTCTGAGAAGACAAGGTCTGATCTGAAAGTCTTCTGTGTATAAGGAAGGTCCAACTCAGACTTATTTTATTTGTTTTGTTAGTTAGATGAATGTACTGCTGTTCATGATTATGCTAGTACTGTTTTTTTATTGCTTATGTATTTTTACAGCTGTTATGATATTGTTTCAGTCATGTAACTTCAACATAGTGATCATTAAGGGAGTGTTAAAGTTGAAAGAGATGAAAATTATATTTTTTTAGTCGTTAGTTGTTTACTACTGTTGTACCTTTACTTCATTATTTATTTTATTTGATCTGCATTATTTGTACAAGTTTGTTAAATTATTGAAAAACCCTAAAACTTCAACATAAACTTCGTAAAGGTATGATGGGATGGATTGAGAATAGCTTCATATGCTAGCTTTTTAGCTATGAAAACTAAGATTTTCCTTGTGCCCCTAATTTCCATGAGTTATAATCACTTTTAATCCCATGTACATCTGTATTGTATCCACCATTGTGAAACACCTAACATATCCTTATTCAAACCCATATTCCAATCTAAGTATTCATTTCAAAATAACTTAACTCCTTAATATTTTTGAGAGTGAATCCTCGTGTTACAGCTTGTTTTAGCACCCAAGTGGTAAAGCCCTAATCCACTAATGCCACAAGTGCAACTTTGAAAGACAGATGCCACAGTTACCTTAGCATAAATCTTTCCTACTCTTTAGGTCGGCTCTAAAGGCCGAGGAAGGCTTCCCTATGTGTTATTAGATCAAGATATGGGAGAGCTAAGGAAAGGATCTTAAACTTGTTTGAGATTTAGATGTGTTTTATGTTAAGTTAAGAATCCCACATGAGTGTTTTAATCAACCAAGATATGCCAATAAACAATAAATAAAACACTTCAAAAAAATAGATTTGCTCAAGCATGAGATAGATCATCCATGGACATTTCAAGAGAAATAACTTCTGGAAGTTTAAATAACAACAAATCACAATATCTTCAATATCAAAATGGCATCCAAATGGTTGGTTTATTGCCAAAGTTCATCCACAAGTAAAGTATATTCAATGGTGGAAATTATGTTTATTATTTTATGATACTAATCTTTGAATGAGGTTTTCTTGGAGAGAATGAGATTTTTGCAAGAGGAAGTCACAACTTATTAATTAATAAAATATCCAATTTTGTTGTAGTGATTAGGAATTTAGGATCATTTCAACAAATATGGCTCAATCTTAGTGAGATTCAATCCCGCAAACTTATAATTGATTAGTTAATGATCTTGCCATTACATACATGATTCATCAGCAATATGAGTGTAAAAAATTTAAATAAATTGCCAAGTGAGATAAACAGGAAACTCTGCACAATTGAAATTTCCAGGATGCCAGCAACCAAATGAGAGATTAAACTTGCATTTAAAGAACCATAGACATTAAAAAATTTAGGTGTGAAATCGCTTAAGGAAATTTTAATGAAACACAACCATGGATGCAATTAACATTTGTTGTTCATGTAGATAACAGTTTGACATATAAAATCCAAAAATTTTAGAATTCAATAATTTATGTGAACCATCAATTTTAATGAATTTACCATTAAAACATGAAATTATTTCCAGAATGTTATATATATATATATATATATATAACTTAGGAGGAAGATGGCATTCCAAGTCATCATTAAAACTTTTCTTTTCCTGATTGATCAACAGGAAACTTCGTCCACTGTGATTGCTCATAACTTGTTTCATATATGTGAGAAGCATATTATATACTTGGATGTCTTGATTTGATCTACAATTTGGCATTGGAAATTGAGAATTTTGGCATCTTTATTGTATAGTGATTGCAAGATATTTATGGAGACCAACTTACAACTAGCATCATATAAAACATATGAGTACTTTAGGTGCTGGATTTTGAGGTTAATTGCCTTTTTGTGGTGAACAGGGAAACCATAGTTAAGGATATCAAACACGACTGAAATAAGAACAACATTTATTACTGTTTCTAGGAATTGCTTGAGTTGTATATGGACAATTTCTTTTTGGTTCTGGAGCAGTGGATATGAAGCCTATGAAGACTCGAGAGTTCTATTGGACTTATATTTTTCAATATGTGATACAAAGCATATGATGAGTTCAACTTGACTCATATTATTAAGGCGTGGATTTCTATCTAAAACCTTAGAGGTGATATTTTGAATTGAAATGAATGGATCAAGATCTGTTTCATCTTTCAATGATAAAAGGTGAAATCTTTGTGCCTGTAAGAGGAAGCATTGATCAAGTATCTTTTCTTGTTTCATCATTGAAAAAATTGAGCTGAAATTGTGAAGAATGATAAATTGTGAAGAGAGTATTGGCATATGAAGGAAACATATGGAGATGGTGAAGTAAATTATGTACTATTTGTGTTTTGTTTGTATTTTTTATTCTTGGGCATAATGGTAAGATAGTTTCCAGGATTTTTTATCCTATTTGTTGCTAGGAGTATGATTTTCATTGAGTTCTTAGATACTCTTCCAATTGATTATAATCTTATTAACTTGATTCATAGCAAAGGCCAAATGAAAATATTGCCATATTTTTATTGAAAGGTAGCCATGGTTTCTATACTTGGATTTTGAGGGATTTTATATCTTTGGTTCTTTTATGCCTTAATTTTGTAAAATTATCAATTGGTTGCTGTTTGTTTCCTAAATACGCTTTGTTGATGTCAAATAGTCTTTGCATGCGTTATACCTTATTTGTGTGTACTATTACATTGGTCAATGTTTTGCAGGGCTTGTTGATTTCACCATCACATTTGGACATCCATTCTTTGACGCATACTCATGGAACTGATCATGCACATAATGGGCATCATCATGGCATTGATATGGGGCACCCTATATTAGCTTTAAATATGGCAATTATCTCAATAGGTGTCAAAGAAGGGTTTGTATTATCTTATGACTTTATTATAGCTATATTTTGTGGCATCATTTGTATTGCCTGATAGTATCTTGATGTGTGCTATATCGATTTGGTATCGAAAAGGATGCTATTGATACCATGGAATTATCATATCATCCCTTGATCATTCAAGGGGTGTTTTTATTATAAGGAACTAGCTTAAAATCTTTATTCACAAGAATAATAATATGCATCTTTACATGATAACAGGCTTCTGTAAATTTGTATGGAAATTTCGTTTTGCAGCCTTAAATTTTTTCTGCTACACTGACTAGGACCTTTAATCTATATCCAAAAGGCTACTATGTGTTAAAAACAAAACAAAAGTACATACTACAAATTAAAGAGATCCTGATAAAACAAACTAAAGACCTTAATTAAACAATGTTGTGGGCTAGCTGCTACTGTGTTTATCTTTTTCCCCAGACTCTTCTGACATCTTTGCAATGAAGAGCTCTCTATCTCCTTTTGAACCTGTTGGTGACAGATCATTTTTATCCTCTAGTTCATCAATCAGCATTAGTCTTCTGATTGAATAATGCATATCTTTTAGTGAAGAAGCAAATCCAGAATTTGTGTCCGCCAATTGTTGTCAATTTAATGTCTAAAGATGCATGAAGCTCTCTAACATCTTCCCTGTCCAACGTAATAGTACACACAAATACTAAGATTCTACATATCGCTCCATATTTAGCTTGTAGTTTCTTGAACATTTTTTCATATGTCACCACAGTTTCTTTGGCTTCGTAAATTGTGTTCCTTATTTTTGTTGATGGTGTAGCGCCATTGGCCACAATGCCTATAATTTTTAGTCTGATAATTGCAAAGGAGTGAGGAAATATAAAATCTGTCAGAGATACGCAAACAAACTCACCAAAATGCAAGGCAGAAATTAAGAGATAAAATGTACTTAACTGATTATTGAATGAAGTTATGTCAGAATACACAAGGAAGGTTTAATTGTGTAAGTTATCTACTGCCTATTTCTAACTTTTACAGAACTTAATAATGTAAAGATGCTTGATCCTACTAAGTAATGACTATTAGTATTAATTAAATATTACATTAACACCACCCCTTAATGGTCATATTGGAATACACATCAAGCTTAACGTTAAATTTTGTAAACTAATCTAGACAGAGAGGAGTGGCTTGGTGAGAATATCTACAGTCTGGACTCTGCTCCCATGTTCCCATGTTGTACAATATTGCAGTTCGATTTCCACATCCTCTACAAGTAGTTGGATATAATGACAATATACTTCCAGATGCTTTGTGTGCTTATGGAAGACATGATTCTTTTCCAGGTTGAGAATATACACTAATTGTCACACTGAATTATTGTTGGATTAGCTTGTTCGACTTGCACATCAGCAAGCGGTCTTTTCAGCCAAACCACCACACAAGCTCCTTTCAGTACTGTCCTGCACTCCACTTTTGTGGAGGAAAGTGAAACTACTTGTTTATTGCTCAACCAAGATTTGCACCTGTACCGAGGCTCAAAACATATGCAGTAGTGGATTTCCAATCATCGACCAATCTTGCCCAATCTGATTCTATATGTCCTACTAACTGGAACTCTTCTCTTTCTCCATAGAATGCCAAAATCTAATGTACCCTCTATATGCCTTCAGATTCTGTTGGCTGCTCTCAAATGTTCAGTGTTGGGGGCTGTCATGAATCTGGAGATATCCCTAATTGCAAAACTTATGTTTGTGACATTTGTGTTGGTGGCTAAAAGATAGATTTGTTGAATTTTCAGCATTAGCATAAACTTTAAAAATTTGCAGATAAACATAAATAGATCAGCAGTGCAGTAAAAACACATTCATCACATCAGCACACATGGACACAATATTTTTCACCGGGGAAACCTTCAAAGGACAAAAACTCCAAAAACATTAATAGCTCATCTCGTAAATGAGACGGCTTAAGAAATTCTTCAAAAAGTTCCTCAAATCCAGATCTGGATTTTGACCACAGTAACTGTAAAATTCATCAGTACAAATCAGATTGATAATTTTACCCACAATTTCCAGAATTACAGAAAATTACCAATTTAGGGCTTTCTCAGAAAAACTGAGATTTTCTCTCTGCTGCCCGAAAATATCAGACTGCTGAAAACTGCCCAAAAAATGGAATACTGAAGATAGCTGTGCAAAAATGCTGAAGATGGACTTTGTTGATAAAACACTAGCTGAGGGTTTGAACATAAGAGTCTTCTTCACCTGTGAGAGCAAAAGTGTGTGTAAAAAATGAGAAGGATTGATCTTCTTTTATAGCCTTTGTTCAACTGTAAGTGGACAAGATTAGGAAAAATAAAAATAATAATATTTTTATTCTTTTCCTAATTTCACTTTCACTTTTACCAAAAAAGGTATTTTTATTTTTTCCTTTGACTTTTATAAGAAGTCCTTTAATTTTGTTTTCCACCTGTGGTCCTTTTAGGTGGACAAGATTAGGAAAGATAATAATAATAATATTTTTATTCTTTTCCTAATTTCACTTTCACTTTTACCAAAAAGGTACTTTTATTTTTTTCTTTGACTTTTGACTTTGGCCTTTTACCAAGTGCCCTTGTGGTCAATACCTGTGGTACTTTTTTATTTCAAAAGTACATCATCATAAGCCAAGAGAGTTATTAATGCTTTTATCTCACACACTGTGTGACACCTAGATCTGGTACTAGGGTAACTTAACCAAGGGTAGCCAATCCTTGGAGAAGCACACCAAGCCAATAGATCAAGGGTCAAAGTGCCACACACATGCCCAGACCCAGTCTAGGGCTTACAATGTCTTCATTCTCCCAGAGAATGACTACTCAGAACTAAGCTGAGTCTACCAGTCCCAGACTGGTCTACATCGTGGTCCCGGATCAGATGTCTACTCAACACAAGGTTGAGTCTACCCAGGGCAGATTTGGGTTTATATCATGGTCCCAGACCAGATATCTACCATTCAACAGAATGGTCACTCAACACTGGGTTGAGTCTTCACCGTGGTCCCGAACCAGGTGGTCCCATTCTACGAAGAGAAGGGCTCTCGATGCTGCTCAGAAAATCAACAAGATTAAGCTCCATGCTATCTGTCTATATACTGACCCATTAGTTGGTTTTGAGTCAAATGTGGATGAAAGCTTTAGCTCAGTCTCCGTAGATGTAGATGCTGTTTAACAATCAACCTTTCTGGACTTTTCTAACAAACGTTCGGCATACTTGGTTTGAGAAGCAAACACACAACCGTTAGTATTCCACATCTCTACACCTATGCAATAATGTAGGAGTCCTAAATCAGTTAATTCAAAAGAATAAAAGTTAGGTTTTACCTTTTTAATTGTGTTTCCCTTGGTACCTATGATGATGATATCATCCACATAGACCACTAAAATCACCACTTCACCATTTTAGCTTGACATATAAATTAAAACAAGAAGGGTTTTAAGGGTTTTTTCTAAGTCCATTCATTCTCTGTGAGATATTTGTGAATTTTAATATACTAGGCTCTTGGATCCTATTTCAAACTGTAAAGAGCTTTGATCAACCCACATACTAGATGCCTTTTTCCTGCCACTTTAACACTTGAGGCTGATAACATATAGACTCCTTCCAGATGTCCACTGAGGAAGGTACTCTATATGTACATCTGATAAAATTTTTAGCCAAAAGATGCTGCCATTACTTAACCAATCTAGTAGTCACCATTTTCACCGTTGGGGCAAATTTCTCCTCATAATCTACCCTTTCCCACTGTGCAAAGCCCTTGCCACCAGCCTTGCTTTATACTTATCACCTTATACTGTATTTTGTAAGCCCATTTGCAGTTTATGGCTTTCTTAACACGAAACAATTCTTCCAATACCCATGCATTATTTTTCCTGAATTCATAGTACTCAACTTGCATGGCTTTCTCCCATTCTGGCTGTCCCTTGGCTTCGTGGATTTTTTGAGGTTCAATTGAATCATTGACAGAAGTCATCAAAGCAAAATTCACACACTGATGTTGCTTACCTCTCCTAATTGATCTGCCAACTTGCACATTCTGCTCTCAGTTGAAGTAACTCCTATACTAAGCACCACTGTGGCCTTTTCTTCTTCCCCAAATTAGCACTACTCTTTTGCTGATTTGAGTCATTTTCAGCTACTTCAGTGTTAAGTTCTTGTAAACTAGCTTGGATTGCCCTTCAACACTCACATTTTGATTTTTCCCATCCATCTTTTCTGAATTTTTAGCCATTACATAATCCTCATTGCTGATTTTCAGAACTGAATGCTGATAAAAAAGGGGTAGAAAAGGTTTTTCATGCTTGTTAATATTCAAGTCACGACTGAAATTTACATTGTTACTTGTTAGTAACAATATCTATCATTTTGTAGGCCTTGTGTTGTTCGCTATAACTTGGATGCATGAGTTTCATCCATTTGGCATTCGATTTATCTCTTTTCTCTTCTACTATTAACATATGCAATAGGATGAAAAACTTAAACTGTCTTCCTTAAGGATTTCTTCTGGACCAAGCCTCTTCAGGAGTAACATCTTGCAATGTGTTATACTTCTGCACAATACTTAATAGGCAATTCCATAATTCCTTGTGCTTTGACATGCATCTTACCATCTCTACTATGGTGCAATTTCTCTTTTAAACTACTTCATTCTCCCAGATTTTAAGGACTGGTATAATGGAGTTGCATTCCTTCTTGTTTCTAGAATTGAACAAATTGATTAGATAAGATAAGATAATTTTATTAATGTCCAAAAATGACCAGAGAGAAGCCAATGGGACCATGAAGTACAAAAGTACTTAGTACAAAGTGGGAGCACAAAAAATGCTGCTAGAAAAGCATATGCGATAAAAAAATCTAATATATGCTAAATAAGATCTAAAATCTAAAACTGAACGGTATAAAGCAAAGTGGAAACATAGATATACTGAGAACCTGTTACGCTGCACCTGTACCCAGTGCACCTTCAGATGTACCCCAGGGAGAGAGGGCCAATTTTTTCGACCAAGAGGGGTGTCATCGAGCAATGGTGGTCATGGCTGGGCCCTTTGGCCATCCTTTAGGGGTACTATGGCTTAATGGCACTACTAACTTCCCTTTATTGGGGTTTTTTAACTTGGGGTTGGTGTCCGGGGCCCCTAAGGGTTCTCCACTAGGTCACATGGCTCCATATCCTGTTTATGTGCTTCGGTGGCCTTTGCTTCAGATGTGAGACATTCGTTTGCCTTCACAACCACTTAGGACACCTTCCTGGCCCTTTAGTCAGTGGGTTCCTGCTCTCCCTGGCCTTATCTCCATAGAGGAAATACACCCTCCATGCCAGGTTTTTTCATGCTTTGAGGAGGTCGTTGAGGGATTTTACAGCATTCTAGGGGTTAAATGGAGTATAACCCCCTCCTTCCAGCTCACTCCAGCCTTTCGTTCAGAGTGATTCGCTTATTTGAGCGTATTTTGGCACCTGGGAGTAAAAATACCCCAGGTAGCCTACCTTGAGCCTACCTTAGGCCATATTTTAATATTATTTTCTTTTAATTTTCAATTGACGTTTTATAATTTCAAATTGACTTATTTTAAGACATGTAGGCTTGTATATTTTGTAAAA
The DNA here is from genome assembly GCA_001517045.1 of Pseudotsuga menziesii. Classification (NCBI taxonomy): domain Eukaryota; kingdom Viridiplantae; phylum Streptophyta; class Pinopsida; order Pinales; family Pinaceae; genus Pseudotsuga; species Pseudotsuga menziesii. The sequence continues at coordinate 463,030 of LPNX010598719.1, forward strand.
AGTGAGTGTGAGATCATATAAATAGATCTCCTCACTTTCATTTTAAAGACAAAACTTATGGGACAATACACTATGCACTTGTTTTACCCTTGCTAGGGCTCTTTGGATGGATGCGCTCCTCTTGAGGAAGTATTTCTGGGTTAATGCAAGCTTTTTCTGGTAATTGTTTGGTGAAGTTCTTTGCTTGGTGATGTTTTGATTTGTTGGATGAACACGAGCACAAAAAGGTCAGGCTTCTCATCTATTTGTTTGAATGTTGGTGGATGTGCATGTTCAAGCCTTAGTGGTTGCCCTGGTGCTGCACTTTTTCCTAGGATAGGCCATTACCTTTCATTCTTGTCACCTAAGCAAACTGAGGCACATCTCCTTGTGAGGGTGCCGTAAGATTTTTCCTTAGTTTTTCTAGGCTATTTGCTTGACCTAGGAACTCTTCCTCTCTATGTTAGCCATCCTCCCTAGATGCCCTAGGTTGTGGTAGGGATTTTTGCTAGGGTTAGTTCCCTTGGTTTTAACACCTTTTCTCTTCTAAAAAACCTAGTTCTAGGGTTAGTTTAAGATTAATTTTAGGTTAAATTTAGGTCTGCAATTTTATGTTAGAAACCCTAAAAATAAAAAAATAATTTTCTTTGCACTTTTAGGCCTCCCTAAAATTTAGGCCACCTTCTTTACAAATTCGCCCTAACCTCTAAAGCCTTAAAAACCCTAAGGAAGAATTATAGGGAACCCTAAAAATACAAAAATTGCTAAAAATCTCAAAATTTGTCCTTAAAGGCCCTAAAACAGTCGTAATTCTTCCGTAAAAGCCTTAGCCTACCTTTAGGAACCTAACAGACCTTGCGTAACCCTCGCTACCCTCTCCAAAGGCAACCCTAAACCTCCTCCCTAATGCCTCGAACCCTTAGCTTTCTCCCTTGGCAGTCCTTCCTCATCCCTTTCTTACCCCTGGACCTAGTTTAGGACAGCCCTAGGGCCATCTCCCTATTTCACTGCCCTTGTTTTTTCCTCGGGCTGCTTCTAAACCTTGCCCTTTCTACCTCGCTGCCCCCCTTTTCTCCTATTTCTACACTCAGGTCTGCTTTAAGGACAGCCCTAGGGCTGCTCCCTTCCTCTGGTCTGTAGCTGCTACAGCAGCAGCCCGTCCCTTCTCCTTCATCCTCGGCCTTATCTCAAGCCCGATAAAGATTCTTCCTTAACTTCTCGGTCCCCTTTTGTGGCCTCTTATCCATACCTCAGGGCTGCCCTTACAGTGGCAACCCTTCCTTTAGCCATAGTAAGTCTTCCTTAAACTACACAGTGACAACAAAAACGATTAGTATGTGATAATATACATTGCTGGTTTAAGTTGCAACAAGTAAGAGGATTGTTCTATATTTCACCATCATACACAGTCTGCATATGAACACATCCTCACTCCATGTTAGTACTTTTCACTACAATCATACTTGCATTTAATACTGCTGATAACGAATACTATACCGCTGGTAGAGTTACGAATATGAATGATAATTGATACATACTGTTGCACACGCTGTATAGAAACATAAAGGGCAGATTTAACACATGACTAATGGTGTTTATTCCTTGTAATATGATAATGAATACTGTTGTCATGTATTGTCATTGAGATGCATATATGGTATCTACAATGCTGCTATAAATAGATGACTGAATGCATACTGCTGTACACCTAAATATACATGTGAAGGCGAGCTTTAATACACCGTAGTGGTCCTAATAAGATGAGAACTACTGTTGTTATAATTTGCCATTAAACTTCTGTAATGAACAAAATATATATACAATAATTAAACATTAATAAGCATTTAATAATTATGATCAACTAATAATTAATGAAGAGGCACCTTGATGAAAGGTTATGCCTCTTTACGAAAAGGCACCCAGTATGGGTATTTATACAAACGTCATTTTGATTGTAATATCATCACTTATCTTATTAATCTTATATTACATTACTTTTTATTTCATGGATTACCTGTGTTATCTGCACTGGGTATTTGCGTAAGAACGATTTTGTCGTTCCTGAAAGGTGCACCTCAGGAACGATTTTGTCGGCTCTATTGAGGAAACTGTTAAGACAACTGAAGAGCATAAATAAAATGCTCACACACTTTCATTTGTTCACTCATTAACACACACATCTTCTCTCTTCTAGTACTCAATTTTAGCCAAGCATAGCAAAAAGTCCTTGAGTGATTTTTGGGGTTCTTATTGTCTTTGGAAGAGTTGCTACTTTTGCAAAGGTTTCTTTTGAAGAAGGGAAAACCTCTTGTGTGCTTGGGTTTCTCTTCATGAAAAGTTGCTGGGTTTTTTCCCTATTGGGTTTCCTAGGATAAAAATTCTTGTGTCTATTGTGCATGGCTGTGTTTCTGCGATCCTTTGTTTTTGCCGCAATTTAAGTTGAAATTTTTAGTGTGCAACTATTCAATTAAACTGTGAGATGAAATGAATGCTTGAAATCATTGTGAAATAATTGTCAAGATTTGGAAATAGATTAAAATTCAACATAGATTATAACTACTATTGGAGTGTTATTCCCCAACAACCCTTCTTAAGCTACAATTACAAGAATTACAACAAAACATAAAATGTTTTTTTTTCTTTAAGCAGTTTCTCTTCTCTATTGATCTAGAATCTTTCAGGTACTCCATCATGCACTTATCACTTTCGTAAGAGTAGAATCCCCAAATTCCCAAATCCCTTTAAATTCCCAAGTTTTCAAATTTCTTGAATTCTCAAACTCTCGAATTATTCTAAATTCCTAAGTTCCTGAATTCCCTAAATTCCCAAACTCCATTGAGATTCCCAATTTTCTAAATTACTTGGAAAACAATCCATGCTGAGTTAGACCTTCTTTGACTCGTTCTTGATTTGAAAATTCAACAACTTGGAATAAAAAATCAGAGTCTGCTTTTGTCACCACCATTCATTACCTTTGATTCATTGGGGTTAACAACTATTTTCACTTTCTCAAATAGTAAATGCTCCATATCCAGTCTCAAATTCCCGACTCCTCTAAATACCCAAGTTTTCAAATTTCTCAAATTCTCAAGCTCTCGAATTATTCTAAATTCCCAAGTCCCTGAATTTCCTAAATTCCCAAACTCCCAAAACATCGAGATTCCCAAATTCCTAAATTTCTTGGACAATGATCAATGCTGAGTTAAACCTTCTTTGATTCGTTCCTGATTTGAAAATTAAACAACTCGGATTAAAAAACCATAGTTTGCTTTTGTCACCATCATTCATTACCTTTGATTCATCGGGGTTAGCAACTATTTTCACTTTCTCAAATAGTAAATGCTCCATATCTAGTCTCAAATAAATTCATCAAAATCTCAAGATATTCTCAGAATCATTTTTTTAATGTATAATCTGCTTTTTCTTCTAGAATAATACTTTTTCTTTGTTTGCAAATGAAGAGAGAATATATAATTAAAAAAATCGTTTCATCCCCATCTTCTTTCAACAAGAAAATAACCTCCACGGATCTTGTTGTTGCAGCTTGACATGCAGGTGAGTGGGAAATCATTCAAGACCTCTAGGCCATCATTCGAGATTGCTCACCTCTTGGGTACTCTTGGCTTGGGTTCTCTAAATGACTAGCTAGATGGAGGAGACGGTATCGGGGTGGGATTACAGTGTGATAATGGAATGATGACAGGTCTCTTTGGTCTTCGTCGAGCATGCTACAATATGTTCTTGGTTCTTCTGATCTCCTTTTTATTATTGAGAATTGGGATCCATGAAATTCTAGTCAGGCGTCGCCAGGAACCTCTGGCTTCAGGTTGGGTTCAAGGTTTTGGTGGTGTGGCTTGCTTAGTGTAGTAGTCTCTTTGGGGTAGAGTTTCTTTGGTCACACTGGATGCATTTGCCAGGTTTATGTGGGTCTGGCTCAACAGATTGCCCCCTCTCCTTAGAGATATCTTCATAGCAGTTTGCTACTTTCCCCCAGCCTTCTCACAGTTCGCTATCCATGGCGAACCTGACAACGACCCATATTTGGTTTTATACTCTGGCATCATCCAACATTCCGTAGTGGGAAAGGTCATCCTATTGGGTAACTTTAAGGCACACACCAGATCCCTCCTGGCCCCTCTGCATGACTGCTGTGAGGACGTGTTTTGTGTTTAGTAGATCGATCTAGTTTTTGTGAGACTTTACTGATCATTTGATGATATTTTGGGACCTTTGACAGGGTATGACAAGCACCTCCTACTGCTTAGAGGATCCCACGAGCTATTGATCCTTAATGACCTCCCTTGCTTCTTGGCTTCTCGGTCTTTCACTTGTTAGCCTCATGGTGGTGGATTATGTCCTTTCCAATCAGGACTGTTATCACACATATAGTAGTTGGAGCTACCATGATGCAACATACCATATTTTGTCCCAATTCAGTGCCAATCCTTTACGGTGATGAGCAATCTATCAGTGATCATCAGTAGGAGAGTCTTCTCTTGAGCTAGTTAGAGCCTACCGAGCATCATTACAGAGCCCCGTGTCAGGACTTAACCCAACGTGACCCCATTGAGCTGATTTTGGTTTAGCCTTCGCAGAGTAGGCAATTGGTATATCTCATTTTTCCCCATGCAGTCAGTGCTGTTCTTCAGAGGTATTGTTAGTGAGAGCTATATGGCTGAGCAGGTATATATGTTCAATTTGGGTGTTATTCTTTGTCTCTCTTGCTCTCTTGCTCATTGACTTGTTACTACGAGTGGATTAATGGTCTTGAATGTTTAAGCTTTTTGCATATGCTTATAAGTATTGCCTACCTTATGCAGACTTATTCATATCATGCTATGCTTGGCACCACTTCTCATTGTTTTCACCCATCTAGTTACTTTCATTTTTGTTCTTATCCCTGACTTATGACTTAGACCTGTGAGATTGAAGAGTCTTCCCCCACTTTGACCTCTGTGCATGATAGACTCCATGTTTTGTCTTGTGTTTTGGGCATGCCTATGTTATGAGGCGTCCATACCTATTCTCATGGGGATTGCCTTATTCAGATAAGTCCGGTTAGCCTGCAGTCACCGGAGTACGAAAGTCTTCGAAGACTAAAGGAGTATAGTCACTTGTCTATGTCTGGCCCACAACCTAGGGATTTAAAGACTAAATACAATCTTTTATTTTTACTTAAAATATTAAAGATAAATGGGAAATTTGACTCGAATTACTAAAGGAAAGGCATGCCTTAGCCTTCACTCAATAGACTAAAGGTTAGATACGTTATAGATCCATTCTATATTCTATAATATCTTGTGTGTGAATGTCTCTTTTAGTCCTCGAACCAAGTAATCCCCAAGTTGCAGATGTAAATTGAATGCTAAATCGAAATAACTACAAAAGGCCATATGCCATTGATTGTGTTTCTAAACACATGGCCAAAATTGAATTAAATTGAACCTTTTGTAGCCAGTCAGTGGCCAAGGGATGAGCACTCATCCTATAAATGATGTAAGGCCCCACATGGCAACAGGGTGGTCACTGCATCGCACCTATCGATGGTGGTGGGAAATGTAGGTTAGATCGAGTCATTGTTTAGGGCCCGCAAGGTTATCGAGGGCACTTGCCATTGGATGCTGGCCTAGTGAAAAGAAAGGTTATCTTTATGTTATATCCTCTCAGATTCTACAAGCATGGATGTGAGATGGAGTAAGGAAGTGCTAATTCTAAGAGTCCCCTAGAACATGCATTTAAAGTTAAAGTCAGTTGTGCACTTAGCACAATGGCTCTAGAAAGCATCCCCACGAAGCCAGATCTAGGCTTGGATGTGAGTTATTGGATGCTTGTTAGATTCTATTGGAGATAGGCTAAACACTACCCCTTATGCCAGGTACCTCCTTTCCGTAGTGTTCTCTGTCATGCATATTGTTACCGTGGTCCCCTGTCTTCCCTTCTACTCCGAGAGATCACATGGTTAAAGTTAATAAGTCAATTCCCATTTTTCCTATCCTTGTTTTATCCACCTCACCCAACCTAGCTTAATGGTTAAGTTTGTAAGTGATTATATGTAAAGGACTTCATATAGGGCCATGTATTTACTTTAATAAAAGTCTTATTTGTTGTTTGATTGGTATTGATTACCATTGCTATATCACTCATGTTTTAAAGTTGGTTATTAATATGAATAAGAGAGCATCCCTCACCAGTCATGCATGCAGGATCATTCAGAGCTCAACTTATTCTTTAGTTCGACTAGTTTGACTTGGTCAAACCAGTTTGACCAGTTCAACCTATAGGTCCCGAGGAAGATGTGACTATAGTTGTTTGAGATTGCATAATTGTTACCCAGATGTATCCAATATATCATTCTAGTCTTCAATTGATGGTTATTGGTGATGGTTCATGGTTATTTTCTGGCTGAAGTCTTTGAAGTGCACCCCCTCTACTATTCTCAATCACTCTCTGAATTGAGTATCTCATAATGTATCTCACATATCATTGTACTTTTACCCTTTGCAAATATTTTTTTAATTTACAATGACTTTAGGGTTCCAAATCCCTAATCTCACTTTTCATGCAAAATTACACTTTCGCCTTAAAAAAATGCATGCATGCAAATCCCCAATTCAAAAGTTAGTTAATTAACTTTTTCTCCGTAAACGAAAATCACTAGCATGTAGAAAGTAAAGGCTTGGATACCTCTAAAGCCTTTCAGATTTGAAGCCATGCAGAGCACTTAGCCTCAGTTACCCCAAAAATCCAACATTATTGACTGCAGATTCATCATTAGTTATATCTTTCAACATTTATTAAATATATTTTTAGCTTTGGACAATATGGGTTTACCTTTTTTCTATGGATGCTTTGATAATGAATTGCTGGATTCATTACAAGTCAAAGACAACAATATTTACAAAACTCAAAATCCAAATCCAGGTGCTGAAGGAAAAGATTGCAAAACTCAAGCAACTTCAAACACCTCCAGTGGAGGGAATAGTGTGATAAAGCGCCTTCAAAATCAGGTGCTTGAAATAAAATCCAGCAAACAAAGATTCTCCTTGAATATGAGGTCTTGAAACTATTGTTTGCGAATTCTTGGTTGTAACTATGTGTTAGTTTTTTGCAGCTCGAGGGTACTTTTGCATTGGCGGTGCCTATCCTGCAGAAGTGACTGAGCAAATGCCTCTCTCTAGTGACTTGACTTTAGAAAGTGATTTTATGAAGTTAAGTGGGGTACTTTTATTATTTGATGAATAATAATGACTTTTATAAAGTTTGGAGACTTCAGTAATGTAAGTGATTTCAACTTGAGATTAAGTCACATCCATTGATTTTGTGAAGGAAAGATTTAATATTGGCCATTGAGATATAGGGTTAGGGTAGTTATTCATTAATGGAGATTAAAAAGAGAGATCAAAGAGAGATGAGACACATTTTTCAATGAGACATTTTTTGAGTGGAAAGCTTGAAGAAGAGAAAATAAATTTGTTTGTGTTAAAGTTTGTGCGGCTGCCAGACCCATTCTTAGAGAGGATAGTAGCCTAGTTAGTTGACTAGGACAGAGTAAGACTAGAAGATACCCTAGGGTCCCCAGTAGTCTCCTGGGGTTCTTGGTCTAGGACCAAGCAGGTTGATGCCATGGAAAAGCCCCTAGCATGTGGCTAGGGCCCCTATGTGCCTCTAGGGTACTCTGTTCTAGGACCAGGGACGGAATGTCTAGGTAGATCCTACAGATAGAGGCAGAGACATATTCTGGTCTGGAACCAGGGATGTGCTGTCCAAGAAAGTCCTGTAGGTAGTTGATCAACTTTCAGTGTGAGACTGAAACTCAACTTAGTATTGAGAACCATTCTCTGAGAGAATGGAGGACCCGGTTAGGGTCCTGGGTTGATCAACATGATTCAGTGTGAGACTGAAACTCAGCCTAGGGATGAAAGCCATTTGTCAAGAATGGTAGATAATGATGTTCTCCCTCCTGATCGATTATTGCTAGGTTGCTTCTCAAGGGACTGGCCACCCCTTGACGATGTCCCTAGTACCTAACCCTTAGTAGCAGTGGTAAGGACAAAAGGATCATACCATCCATTTGGATCTTCCCCTCATACAGTGATGACAAAAGTATATATTAAACATTGTACCTTGAGAGAGAGAAAAGTTCAAAGTCTTTGGTCTTTTTGATGAATGCTTGTCCACCCTTTTTGGTTCACCTTAATCTTATGGTTGTGTGGGTTGTGGTCTCCTTGTTGACTCTTGGTCCTTTACCTTACTTGGTCTTGACACCCTTATTTAGGTGTACCTTTGATTATGATGACTTATGGATTTTATCCTAAGTATATTTACCTTATGGTTTTATTATAGGACCATTGGACCATTTATTGTTATGGTTACTTTATGTTGGACCTCTTTCACTTTTGACCTTATTTTAAATTCATTTATTTATGAATTTGTTAAAAGACCTTGGATACTTTACCTTGTGATTATTTTATGATTTTAATTATTTGTGGACCTCTTTATTTTTTATCCTAAGTAAATCTAAGTGTTTGACTTATGTTATTCACCTACCTTAACCTATATAAAGAAAATAATTATGCTTTTCTTAGGTGTGTGATTTCCCTCTCGGTTCCTTCACGGTGATTATTTTATGGTGATTTTATCTCTGCATTTTTTATCCACACATTTCTCTGGTGACCTCCGTGATTTCCCTCATGTGCTTATCTGGTGATCTCTTCGGTTTATCCTCACGGTTTTTGCTTACGGGTTTACCCTCTTGATTTGTCCTGCTGGCTGCTCCACGACCCACACGTCTTCTCTGCCTGTCGGCTTTGACTTCCGGCTGCCCTTGCCGTGATCCTATTCGCCAGACGGCTGCTCCACTACTTGCGCGTGTTCTCTGTCTTCCAGATCCATCCTGACTGCGGATGCTCCCTTCTACTGTGGCTACTTGCTCCTTCGCGGATGACTGGGCCAGCTTACGTTTCATCCCAGCTTCATGATCTTATCTCTGTGTGAGAGTGTTTACAGGTTTACCTCTTGACTTGTCTCTATGATCTTATCTATGTGTGAGAGTGCTTACGGGCTTACCTCTTGACTTGTCTCTGTGATCTTATCTCTGTGTGAGAGTGCTTACGGGTTTACCTCTTGACTTGACTCTGCGATCTTATCTCTGAGTGAGAGTGCTTACGGGTTTACGTCTTGACTTGTCTCTGCGATTTTATCTTTGTGTGAGATTGCTTACTGGCTTACCCCACGATTTGTCCCTGTGGTTTGCTTACTCAGCATTACCGTAAGGTTCTATATTGTGATCTGTGGATTGCTCAGCATGACTGAGTGTCTCTAGTGCTGAGTGACTGTGTGTTCTTAGCGTGGCTGTACTATGACAGAACTGCTCAAGCCTGTACATTTAATTGGAGCCTCTCTACCTGTTGTCTAAGAGTCTGAGGTTTGTTTACTTCTATTTGAACTTTCTCTCTCAAGGTGCGTAACATGTTTGCCTAGATTTGCTTGCCCCTTCCGTGACAAGATCAACCTCAGAAATATCTGAGGATAAGGTGGATCCAATAATGGTTATGATTTGTTAATGCTGTATTTATTTTTCTGTACATGACATTTGGTGAAACATCTCAATGACCAACTTCAACGCAGTGACCAGCAGAGCGTTAAACTTAACGTAGTGACCGCAGAGCGTTAAGTTGAAAGAGATGAAAATTATGTTCTTGTCTTATTACAGTTCAAATTTTATTAGCAGCACTATTCTGAATCTGAATTTATATGTTCACGCACTTATGTTTATTACTTGTATTAAAACATCACTAACCCTTAAATTTCAATAGTTTGCAATAGCAAGGGTGCAAATCTCAAGAGATATTGGTGGCATGAATCCCAATGTATTTTCAACATTAATTTCCTTTCTGTACAGTCAGATTAAAGGGGTTGTACAACAGATTTGTTGCAGATCGTACAACCATTTATTGGCACATAAATCGAGGCTGAGGATTAGCACAGATTTCGAGGTAGTTTTGCAGTTGAAAATTTTGTACAAACTGTACTGCACTTTTCTTAGTTTGGGCATAGAAATGGAGTCTGATTTGCTGTGTTTTGGCTGTACAGTGGTATAGAAATCGAGGTCAGTTTCGTTGTTTAGTTTGTACAGAAACTTGGGCACATTTTCCTAGGTGCTGGGCATAGACAAGGAGTTTGGGTAGTGGTGTTTGAGATAAGTACAATGCATTAATCGACTGAAAGGTACTGCTGTAATTCGCAGTATTTATTCTTCATGAGCTCTTAAATTTTTTTTCATTTGGAATTGGTTTTCCCTTTGGAGTTTTTCCAGGGGCATTGCCCAAAATTCTACGTGTCAAAATGTGTGATTAATTATGATGTTCATTATTCTAATTTTGCTGCAAATTTCAATTCATGGAAGGAAAGAATTGCTTTGTTGTTGGAGCAGGAGTTGCGGAACATTATTTAGAAAATTGTTACTATTCCTACAGATGCAACATTATTGGCTGAATACAATAAAGAATGTTAAAGCCAAGAGGATAATCCTTGATGCCATTAAAGATCTTGTAATTCCTCATGTAATCGAGAAACAGAATGCCTTTGAGATGTGGCAATCATTAACCAAGCTATACCAGAGGGATAATGAAAATAGGAAGATGATGTTGATTGAAAAACTAAGAAACACCAACATGACCAAAATTGATACATTTGCATCATACCTTACCAAGTTGACACAGATTTGTGATCAACTAGATGTTGTTGGAGAAAAGGTGGATGGGGCATAGCTAGTCAAAATGACCTTGAATGGTTTTTCAAAACCATGGAATACATTTATTGAAGGTATTGTTGCGAGGGGACCTTCCCTGATTGGGAAAGACTTTGGGATGACTTTATATAGGAGGAGATCATAGTTATTCCATATAGGGAGGCCAACAACATGGGGATGACGATGAGGAAAATGTGGCTCTTTCAAGAATGGGCAATAAAGGGTTCAAGAAAAGTCAAACAAGGGAGACTGAATCAAAGGGTGAACATAAAAAGGACATGAACAAAGTTAAGTGCTTTGCATGTCATAAGATGGGGCACTATGCAGGCCAGTGTCCTAACGAGAAAAAGAAAATTAAGGTTGCAACTTCAGCTGAAGTATATGAGTTTATTGCTAAATTTGATAGAGAGTTCTCTTTGTTGGTATGTCTTTCCACGAGTGCAGCTTCTACAAGCGTTTGGTATGTATATAGTGGAGCTCCAACTATATGACGTGAATGAGGGAGTTGTTCCCTAGTGTTTCAGAGACTGACTTAGACTACTATGTGGATAGTGGAGTCAACACCATACATTCAGTGAAAGGGATTGGAACAATGTTATCCCAACTGGAGTCAAGAGGAACTCTGAAGGTGGTAGGAGTGATGCATGTCCCAGAATTGAAGAAGAACTTGCTTTCAGTCTCAACTTTGGAGGACAAGGAGTAAGGGGTCTTGTTCTAGGGTGGATATGTGTTCATACTTTTAGAGGGAGCTACCCAGGACACAACCGTGAGGCTTGGTTATAGAGAGGGTAAGTCGTATAGGTTGCTAGGATAGCCTGTGACTGTATCCAAAGGGGTCTTTTATTCAGGGTCAGTGTTAGTATCAACGACATGCGAATGTGAGGCTTTTCCAGTTCTGTCAGAAAACTCATTTGGTATGAGATGACACTGCAAGATGCTCAGGAGTGTGAGGATGCTCTGTTATCACCAACCTTGTCGTTGCCTGAGTGAGGTAGATCCAGGATGGATGGTAGAGGGGCAAGCAACTAAGGAGGTGGAACCAAGACTGCCTAGACTCCCAAATAGATGGTTGTCACGCCAATCAAGGCAGTCTTCACTTTATGTTATCTAAGTCCAAGACAACAACGAGGGAGACCCGAATCTACTCCCGACAGGAGAGATCGGACCTAGACACTAGAACAGATCAAATGTGGCTTTGAGGTACGTAAGGTGTAAGGTAAATGGAAACCCTAGCTTTACGGTTTAGGTACTAGCAACTGATGAAGATGACCACTGTCTTGGGAAACGTAACTGTGACAGGGTGAGCAAGGGAAGAGTTGGGACTGTTTAGTACCAAGGAAACAAACTCAGTGAAAGATAATTAGGTAACTTGAGTTATCAAGGAATGCTGGCAAAGAGAACGGGAGTATGGTCAATTTAGGGCTAGCGTTGGAGATAGGAGATCAGTGCCTTTTTTGCATTGGGCAATGGAGTCAGTATTAGTACAACGTTTCAGTGAACCCACCTGGGATATGTCTCGATCTATGGACCCAGAACAGGATTTGGCCTCGAAGATTCAGGTTACAGGAAAATCAGTAGGAGGGCTAGCGCTAGGGTTTGTAGAGGTAGATCTGCAGATCCAGAGCCACCAGGAGACTATCAGCTCAACATTGGAGTGGAAATGAGATCAGGATGACCCAATCTACAAACCCAAATCAGAAAGTTTCAGGAAAAATCAAATCTGGAAAAGTCAAAATTTGATGAGGGGGGCTAGGAGGATGAAAGTCAGTTTTTTAGATCTAGGGCAACCTGGCATGAACTAGCTCAGCATAGGGGGTGATTTGTACTATGTGAGACCCGATCTATCAGTCTATGAAGTCAGAAATCAGAAAAAGTCAAAACCCTAGTAGGTCAAATTTTCAGTGGGGGTGCTATGCAGTTTTCAGGCTAAAAATTAGATCTAGGTCAAATCAACAAGAAATTGACTAGCGTTGCAGTAGATTTAGTGAAGGGGAGGCCCGATCTATGAAACCCAGCAGTGGTTTGGCCAAAGATTGGACGGTTCTCGGATTTAGTATTTTTTAAAGGTTTTTTAGTATTCTAAGGGTTTTCAGAAAAATGGAAGGAAAACAGGTACAATGGATTCAGATTTGTTAAAGAGAAGAGAATTACCTATTGGATCGTACCTGGAAATGCTTGTAGAAGTCTTAACAGTGATGATCCTTGCTGTTTCGATCAATTTTGGAAGATCCAAGTGATTTCTATGACGGATGTAAGCCTCAAGCCACCAATGCGCTCCCTACCCTGCATGAGCAAACATCAACAATATCAGATTTGCTAAGACAAGATAAAGAAACTAAATGCTATAGGAAAGTAAAAAAAATTAATCATAGATCACAATGAAACTAATGAAAACCCCCTGATCCAGGACGAAGATAACCGAACGAGTTGAGGTCCCTCTGCAAAAACGCTCTAGCCAAAACGCCTTCCTATAGACAAGACAATGATAGCAGAAAAAGTATAGATCTCACATGAATTTCCACAATGCTAGGAAGCAGAAGACTATCCAATCACCATTTGAGAACATCAGATGCAAAGCAGATCCATAAAATATCCACGGAAAAATCTTTCTATTATTCAGATCCAAGAGCCAAAGACCCCTTACAAATGAGAAGCTCTCTCCTTCAAATAGAAATGAGAGAACCACAATCATAACCAAATCCTAACCACTTTCAAAACGAGTCGCTAAGATGAAAAGATAAAATGTTCTAATTAATGGTTGAGATGAGCTCAACATACAATACATGGATCAATATAACCATAAAGTACCAAAGTGGATTAAATCACCCATAAAGAGGGTACCCCACTCAACAAGAAATAAATGAAGCACATGGTGGGTCCATGGAGTGTTGACTAACTCCCTTTGGGTGTCCCCATGGCACAATAAAATAATATAATATTTTAATTCTTTGAATTTGTGCCTCCTTGAGGAAATTGTGAGCCTCCCAAAAGCTCCAGAAAATAATATAAAAATGCCCAAAAATAGGTGTGGGCCCAATTAGGTGCTGCAGCTGCTGGAGAGGGCGTGGAGCACATCACTCTCATTATTATGACTCATCCCATGTCATTTCCTTGCCTTAGTAGCCCAAATCGATTTCTTCAATAGCCATTTAATCATCATTTTTTAATCTGCCTCGAGAAACGTGAACCTGCCAAAACAACCTCCTAGGTTGCTTGCGTTGTCAAACTGAAGCCACCAGGCTCTCTGGGATGGGGGTACTATGGTACAAACAAGTAGTTGCACCCCTATGTTCCATACAACGCCCTAGGAGATACAAATAAAACATCTCCCTGCTCAGACATATCAACCTGTGCAGAAAAACTGCATCAAAAAGGCAGAAAGAGCCTGATCATATCTGCAAGTGCCCGGAACTGGAAATAAACTGTCTCATTAGACTCAAAGAGTCCAAATCCATCTAAGGTGTATACTTATACCCCTCATAGGTCTCTATCTGATCATCAACCATATCCAATAAACAATATAACCATCTGTAAATGATCAAACACCAATAATAACTCAGACTATCATCCATCTGCTGCAAGTGTTAAAAGGCTAAGACATGCTCTACAACTCATTCAAGCAACAATCACAACAAGTAGCAATCATTTAACTGGCAGTACATCAACAAATACATATATAAGGCTTTATTTATTATTACTCAGACTAGCCTTTCAGGACTATACTCACTTCATAGTTGTAGTCAATTTGCTAGTGAAGTGTGAAGGATGAAATTGACAAGGCTAAGGCAAAGGATGAATTCCTACTTAACATCATGACACTTTGGATATGGAAAGGGAATACTCACTATAACCAATGCCAGACAAACAACAACACAAGGAATGGCAGTGCCTCAGAAATGGTTTGAGTTGTTTAGAGAGTGCTTATTCAACTTAGGCATCATGTCTATATCAAGTTAGATCCAAGTTCATTAGGATCATCAATTTATCTCCATGGCCTTTTCGGCCTATATGACCCTTTTGAGACTTCACCAGTGCTTAAAAGCACAACTAATCGCAGCTTTCATCCGGGACATATTTATTTTATAAGGTCAGCAATGTTTGGATATAACATATTTTTAACCATTGCTTTTTGGACTTTTTCTTATACTCTTCAAGGAGTGTTTTAACATTTCATTGCTCTTGCCCTCTTTACATATGTTAAGAAACACAGTTTAGCATTTTTATTTTCCATGGGCTCATATATAATATTTCCAATATAAGTAGTACATGAGCTTTCAGCTTTAGTCAACAACATCTCAAGTGACTTGGGGGAGTTCTGCACAATGCCAAACATCGGGACAACCGACCAGAATGATTTAGGCATACAATCCAACATACCAGAGGCAAGTTTTGTCACCAACTCAGAGCCGAGACACAATATAAACAGGGAGGCTTGTCCAACAAAAGTTCTAGTGGGGAAAAAGGTCCTCCATGCCATAAGTCAAGAAGTCAATCGGGTTGAAAACTAAACTGGAAGGTAGTGGATGGGTGGAGACAATGAATGATGGATCCAACACTAGCAAGCCAAAACAATGGTGGGAATGACTACCTCTATTCTCCCTAAGGAGGGTAAAACCAATGAGTATAGATCAGGAACTTGCAAGTCTAAGTAGGGACATCAATACATAATACAAAATACATCCAAGTCCATATAATTATGACCGCCAGATCATGATACCACAAGTTAATACATGTCACAAAAATCGGTATAAGAGCAATGATAACCACAACACAATATAAAAAGCTAAGTCATAATCATGCAATATAATCCATCTGAGACAGCATCTGTCCAATGAGAAAGTACTGATATAAAACTGGGCATCGATAACTACTTTGTAATGACTAAATGGCCACATCGGTCCTCAAATTTGAGTGTCTTGAGACTCAGTCTTGACTTGGGAGAGTACAATAGTCCACTAATACAATAATGATTTGTCAAAACTGCTCATCTCAGCATCTCATATGTAAGAGATTTGGCTGAAAAATGTACTGTGTCTGAAAAATAGAATATGGTAGCCTAGCTACTATATATGTGATAACAGGGTCCTGAGTCTTAAGAGGATGGGTGATTGACACAGGTTCTAGGGTAGGTAGTAGGGCAGGATTTTGAGTTAGAGGGAGCAACTACAACAAATAGTGTGATGGGCTTGGAGACAGATCCAAGTGGTGGAGGTGCCAGAAGTACCTTCCTCGCTAAGAGGCAGTGTTAGTTTTTGGTAGCTTAGGGGTACTAATGCATTGGCAGTGCCTAGCATGCAGAAGTGACCGAGCAAATGTCTCTCTCTGGTGACTTGACTTTAAAAAGGTGATTTTATAAAGTTAAGCGGGGTACTTTTAATATTTAATGAATAAAAGTGACTTTATAAAGTTTAGAGACTTAAGTGATTTAAGTGATCTCAACTTGAGATTAAGTCACATCCGTTGATCTTGTGAAGGCAAGATTTAATCTTGGCCATTGATATCTAGGGTTAGGGCAGTTATTCATTCATGAAGAATAAAAGTAGAGATTAGAGAGAGATGGGGCACATTTTTCAATGAGACATTTTTTGAGAGGAGAGCTTGAAGAAGATAAAGGAAATTTGTATCTGGAAGTGAGCGCAAATCTCAAGAGATATTGGTGGCACAAATCCCAATGTATTTTCAGTATTGATTTCCTGTCCATACAGTCAGATTAAAGGGGCTGCACAACAGATTTGTTGCAGACCGTAGTCATACATTGGCACAAAAATCGAGGCTGAGTATTAGCTCAGATTCTCTGGTATTTTTGTAGCTATAAATTCTGTACAGGCTGTAGTGTACTTTCTTGAGTTTGGGCACAGAAATCGCGATTGATTTGCTGTGTAAAGGCAGTGGAGTGGCACTGAAATCGAGGTCAGTTTTGCTGTTCAGCTTGCACAGAAACTTGGGCATGTCTTCCCAAGTTCTGGGCGCAGATCTCAAGGAGTTTGGACAGTGGTATATGAGATAAGTACAATGTATTAATTGGCCGAACTGTACTGCTGTAATTTCCAGTATTTATTCTTCATGAGCTCTTAATAAAATTTCTCATTTGGAACTGGTTTTCCCTTTGGGATTTTTCCAGGGGCATTGCCCGAAAATCTGTGTCAAAATGTGCCATTAAATATGATCTTCACTATTCTATTTCTGCTGCAAATTTTCAGTTCTTAGTCTTTGTATTTCAGCTTCTAGTTCCATTTGAATGCTTGAGGGTTTTACTTGCATTAATGGTGAACAATTATTGAAGACTGAAATCGGTGTATTGATCAAGTGTTTGACGAAATTTCAACACTATGCATGGTTGGAATAGTGTTTAACATGATGACCTTGGATGGAGTAAAATTTCAAGTTTGTTGGGTTGAAAAACTTGAAATATCTGTTGCAGCCTGATTCTCTTGAACAAGCTTGTTGTATAAGAATTGGCTTTGATATACTTGAAGATGGACTTAGATCAAGAAAACTACTATTTTTGATTAATAATTCTACTTTCTTGTTTTAGGATTTTATTGCTTTAGTTTATATTGGGAGGGGTTAACTTTGTTCCTTTCATGCATATTTTTGTAACTTGTTTTGCTGATGGTTGCATTCATGAATGCAGTGGCCATAAATAAATGCTTGTTGATTGCCTTAAAAGTTTGGATGCATGAAAGGCCTTGAGAACTTACTCTATCTAATTGTTTAAATCCTTGGTTTGTTGTTGGATGAAATGACACATGGATGAGCAGAAGTCAATTGAGAAATTATATCATATGTATGATGCTTTAATAAATCAATGGAAGTGATATTTGATATTTTTCCAAGGAAGTTTTTTTGGAAACATCTCATCCCATCCTTAGGCACTTGAGCAAGACTGAGATTGCTTGTACCTTGCCAGCCCCAATCAGCCATATGAGGGAGAACATGCCACAAGTGGGATTTTAACCTGGATGGGGAGGATAACGACTTCTCCTCTTAACCACCCAAACTAAACCCAGTTGACATACAGTACTGGATATGTGATCCCATTGAAGTACTTATAGCTGGGCAAGGTTCCTTCTGCAAGCAGATTGGGAAAAATCCTAAGTAATGCTCTGAACTTCCATGCTGTCAAGCTTTTCCTGAGGGTGGATTGTGTGATACTTCAAGATGCACATGGATCCTTGTGTGTGGACTATGTAAGCTAGAGGTTATAAGCTTGTGGGATTGGCTTAAATAGAAATCTTCTACACTTCCTTGGTAGGCATAGAACCTAGTGGTGAAATTATTATTTGATATCTGCCTTGCACTTTTGCATGCGCTACTGTGTGCAACTTCTGGTGATGGGAATGGTTGGATATCCTTTGTTTAGTAACTAGTTAAGTATTAGGTTGCTAACCACATGTAAGCTCCAGGGGTTTCTCAAGGACAGCAAGAAACACTGTCTTGTATCCTGATCCTAAGTCTATCAGTTCTCAACTTATAGACTTTATCATGCTATGCTAATAACTTAATGGTTGCTTGTTAAGTTCTGATGATCTATAGGCTACAAAATACATTCTGTTACAGAAAATCAAACATATGAAGTTGATGGTCTGCTTTGATGCAGTAGATGTCCTAAACATCAATATACCCATTCATGAACGAAAATAAATTTCATGAGCAACAGAAGTAATGGTACATCATTTCTATGCT
This sequence comes from Pseudotsuga menziesii, assembly GCA_001517045.1. Classification (NCBI taxonomy): domain Eukaryota; kingdom Viridiplantae; phylum Streptophyta; class Pinopsida; order Pinales; family Pinaceae; genus Pseudotsuga; species Pseudotsuga menziesii. The sequence goes on from LPNX010598719.1 coordinate 481,445, forward strand.
TGAAGAGGGTTGTGATGCTAAGTATTACAAAGTTTCTAATTGTGTAGCATTAGCTGGCTGTCCCTATCTTTTGAATGGTCTTTTGTTGTCTATTATTTTCACTCTTGTACTTTCTATTTTAGTGAACATAAGGGTGTAATCATGATGAAATATGAATTAGTTCTTTGCATTTTTTGTTTTTTCTACATCTCTCTCTGAGCCTGCAATTGCCGGATTTTATTTTCCAGGGTCAGTGACCAATATTTATAATCTGGGATAGAAAGGATTCTGTTTGCATAAATAAATTAAAGCTTTTGTACATTATTTCTAGAGGATTATTGGGCTGCTAAATATGCTAGAAGGCAACCCATTTTTTGACAATAATGTTCAATTTAACTGTGAACATATTGGAAAGAAGTTTAGTTCTATTTCCTACTAGCTTTTTTTTATTTTCTGTTGACTAAAGGAATTCAATCTTTGTTTAATGAGTCACATTGATTTGATCAGTCTGTTTCCCAGTTAATCTTATTTTCCTTAGTCTATCATGATGTGAAATTTGTGTGGCCACAGACTCTATTGGGTGACAAAAAAGGCAGGAGAGAGGGAAGGTAGTGGGCTTCTTCAAGCTAATGCGTGGCACCATCGTGCTGATGCTATTTCTTCAGTAATTGCTCTGATTGGTGTTGGTAAGTGCTTTACTTTCTAGAATGCCCATCTTAATGCACATTGCATAGTGCCAGTAAAATTTACAAGAAGTATATTGTTGGTTAAGTTTGCTGGGAAGAGTCAACAATGGTTTGTCAGGTTGGTGAAACCCAAGTGCTCTTTTTGCCTGCAGCAGGGTTCAAGTCTTTCCATTAACATGCTTGTGTTTGCACTAGTGCTTGAAAAATGGGTGGGGCCAAGTGTAAGTGTTGGACAACTTTGGAAGAATAGCTACCCCTTACTTGTGGCCTTTAGGCTGAAGGGTGGCTTTTGTAGTATGGTGAGAACATGAGATGTCTTCTCTTCATTGTAAACTTTCACTTCTCAAACAGGCTTCAAGTTAAACTCAGATTATTACTGTTTAATACACATTCTTATTTAACAATTAACAGCTGCAAATTAAATTTAACTCATAAACAGTTCTGAACAAGAAGCACATGAGAACTCTACCAAATTACTGAGAGCAGAACTAAAAGTCAGTCACACATTTGAAAGTTTTAGACTCAGATTTCTGGCCAACAAGCCCAGAAATACTGCCTAAGGGGAAAACCTGTGAGAGAGAGTGCCTTTATTATTATTTCTTTCAAAATAGTACAGTGGTATAATGAAATTGATGCACAACTTATCTCCACCAGAAGACCCAAAGGCTGCCAGAAAACAGTGCTGTAGCTGCCTTGAAAACTGTGTACACATCAGTCTTGAAATTTGTGCTATCTCAGCACAGTATGATCTGTATCTCACAGCCCAGTCACCTTCTCGAATTTCATGCACATTACAACCTTCAACCTGGGAATTCGTGCCAGCAATTTCAGCAAGTATTATCCTTGAATTTCGTGCCCTTCATGTCCTAGAAATTTGTGACATCACCTACAGACTTTAACTGCTGCATATAAAGACCGTATGGCCCTCATTAATTGCTGCGAAGGCAATCTCGATTTTTGTGCCAATGAAGTGGGAAAGTATGCTGCTTTCGTCTCCTCAAAATGTGGTACAGACTGGATAAAAATGTGTGTCAGAATCATTCTAACTCCTGTTGATTCTCCTTGGAATTCATGCTGCTGCTACTCCCTCTCTCTCATGGACTCGTTCTCTTCTTCTCAATGAGGTTGACTCCTCTCCAACTCTCTTGGTGAGCGAACAAATGAGGAATGAAGTGCCTTTTTTATTATTTTCCCTTGTCTTTTCATTTCATTTTCTGAGGTAGTTGAACAGTCACTAGATCAGGGGCCCACATTGACTCTAGTGTTCTCACACCAATGGATGAGAAAAATCACTTTTCTCTCTATTAAATAATTTCTCTCTCAACTACAACTAATATTTATTAAAAAGTCACTTTATGACTATAAAGTGAATTAATTACTTATCTCAAGTAATTATTACAAGGGTCACATCACTTGTCCTCTTTTTAGTGACTTAGGCACAAAGTCAATAGGGGAACACTTGGTATAAAATTCAACACTCATCAACAAGGTCCTCATCAATGTTCCACGGGGACTCGCCCCCCAAGGTCTGGAGCTCGCCCCCCTCACTCCCCACGCCCCGGGGGCTTGGGTGCTCCTTTTGAAACGTTTCCCCACGTCCAATTTGGTGAAACTTGAGGAAACGCAGCGGGAAGCTCGTCCCCCTGTTTTGAAGTGCGCACCGATGAAGTAGGGGGATCCTAGGCACTCCAATAGTAATGGTAATGTTAAATTCTTAAAGTAAAAGTGGTATTTTCCTTATCTTTCATTTTTTATCCTTAAAGTAAAAGTGGTATTTTTCTTAAATTTTTAACATTACCACTATTTGTTTCAGGATGTTTGAGAATGGTTCCTGTTGAAAAATCAAGATTTACTGTTTGCTGGTTTAAATGAACAATTTGTGTTTTTCACTTCAGCCGGTTTTGCATAGGCTTGAAGCTACTTAAAATTTTTCCGAACAATTTTAAACACACAGTAAAAATACTTAACAGGCTGAAAACAAATGCATGCACACCATAAAAATTTACTCAGAGATTTTTGGCTAATCAGCCCTGGAAAAACCCCCACGGGGAAAACCAGTCAGAGAGGAGAGATTTTAATTTCTTCAGCAAAATATATGACAGAAAAATACACAGGAAATTTACTTATCTCCCAGCAGATTTTTATCTCAAAAATCTGATCATTGTGTACAGCAAAAAAACACACCAGCCGTACACTTAATTTCTGTGCATTAAATTTGCTGACCGTACAGCATAAAAACCCAGCCGTACTTCCTTGAAAACCGTGCCAAATAAATGCTGTTTGTGCCTCGAAAACTGTGCAGGAAATTTATTGCAGCCGTACCTCGATTTCTGTGCAGCCGTACCTTGGTTACTGTGCAGCCGTACCTCGAAATTCGTGCCACATTAAATGCTGGCCATACAACAGGCCGTACACCGATTTCTGGAATTAAATGCAGACCGTACGGTGCAATAAATGCAGACCGTACTTTCCCCTCCATTTCTGTGCAAAAGTACCAGCAATAAATGAAGGTAAATGCCCTCGATTTCTGTGCATTCAATGTTCCTCGATTTCCGTGCAGCAATCTCTCTCAGAAAATTCGACCTCCTTCAGCAAACTCGACCTCCTCTCTCAGCTCTCTCTTCTTCACCTGAAAAATGAACAAGTGAAGTCTCTTTGCCTCCCTCAACCCTTTTTGTTTGCCCTAAGTGAGTTTCTTAATCCAACGGTGGAGAAAGAATCAAATCAATGGCCAAGATGAAATGAGAGTGAAAATCCCTTTTATTTATTTCTCATAAATAAAATCACTCACCCACTTAAATTTATCAAAAAGTGACTTTACTGTTATAAAGTCTCATTAAGTGACTTTTAATGTGAGGGTCACCTTTTTCCCTCTTAAAGTGACTTTAGGCAAAAATTAAAGTCACCTAGGGAACATCTGCCTAGGTACAAAAATCAACAGTTCCAACCTCGTCGGAGTTCATATGCAAATTGTAGATTTTTAGATCCCATTCAGAATTCAACAGGCTTAACAGTTTTTCAGGATTTCAGGATTGCAACATTTCCGCTGGATTTTATCATGTATCAGTATGAGGTTAAGGAATTGTCATTTAATCAAGCACGTCAACCTCTCTATGTACCTTGATGTTGGTGGTGCTAATTGTTAAACTCCTCTATCATGGCCTTAATCTAAATGTACCCTTTAGTCAAGCAAAATCACTTATTAAGCATGAATTTTTTTCTTCTAATTCTACCTTATTTTAATGCTTGGTTTATGAAGTTTCATCAAAATTGTAGGGTGTTGAGTAATGTCCTTCGAGGATCAACAGATTCAAGGTAGAGGCAAGGGCTGAAAGCCTAGAGGAGGCGGGCACATGTTGCTATTGATTAATAGGATCCCAATATAGGATTAATAGTTCACTCTTGTATAATTGTATGTTGGACTTGAAATCCTCGAATAATGTGATGCCCTCTGGAATCATGAAGAAATAGGGTCTGCTGGTCACATTTCCCCATTACAACATCTATGCCATGGATTTACACAATGTTGAAGTGTGTTGAATCATTGAAGAATACAGGATGAATTGTTATACAGGAATATTTATACAGGATGAATTGTTATTGCTGAGATTTATAATATTATTATATTTTTATAATTTTAATGACCTCGACGCCCCCCCACCTCCCGTGAATTTCCCTAAAATTTGGGGGTGGTCTTCACACGTCCCCAACATGCGTTTCCCCGCTCCCACGTTCCCGTGTCTCGGAAATTTGGGGGAACATTGGTCCTCATATATTGCATTGATATATTCAACAAAAGGGCATCCATTCCTCATGGTTACTAGGGTTCCATTTCCTTCAAATGTCTCGATCAAACCTGCAAAATATGATATTTGTCCTCTACAAAGATGTTGAAACCAATTCCTTGCATTCCTTTTCAAACTAAGTAAAGTAAACCTCATCAAAATATTTTCATGAACATGAGATGTCTCCTCTTCATCAACAAGGTCCTCATATATTCCTTTGATATATTCGACATAGGGCATTCATTCCTCATGAGGACTACTGCTGCATTGCCTGCAAAATGTCTAAACCAAACTTGCAAAAGATGATATTTGTTCTCTACCAAGATGTCGAAACCAATCCCTTGCATTCTATTTCAAACTAAGTGAAAAAAAACCCTTATCAAAACATGTTTATGAATAACACACCAAGATCTGAAACCAATTCCATGAAACATGAAATGTGCAATATTGTTGAATCACTATGCCCGTGAAATCCTGGAATGGAATTTGAATTTACCATTGGTAGTTTGTTAGGAAACCCTAGGATACTTGAGAAATAAAGTGGAGTGTACCAATTGTTGGTACCCAATTTTGATGCTTTTGAACACAATTACTATGACTATTTTTCCTCCAACCTTGCCCTAAATATTCCCTTTCTTGTCAAAACCATGAAGAATAGTAATTCAAAGAGCACATATAAGGTAAATGAGTTATCCATTCTTGATTTCCTAGTTTTTGATCAATTGATTGTGGTTAATAGCAATGTTGCACAACTCAGACTCAACAAAGACTCGGCTAGAATGTGACTTGTCGACTCGAGAAAGACTTGGGACAGACTTGGCAAGACTCGTCAAATAGGAAAAAAACTTAAAATATGATAAATTTTGGGAAAAAAGAGGTTAATGGCATTTACAATTCATATAAGTTATAAAACTATTATCAATGGAATTGTAATATCCCTAATGTAACTAGAAGCAAATTTTCTAATTTGGCTTTGTGGTTTGGCTAAACGGTTTGCAATTTATTGTCTTACCACTGTTTTCAACAATTTGCATTTTCATAATCATTTTGTCAAATGTATTGTATTCAACATATTACCACATGAAATAAGAAAATCAATATTGGCATTTTAATATTTTATTATGGGTGGATAATGACATATACACAATCAACTAAAGGCTGCTATAGCATCTGCCCCACATTAAACTACAATAATGAAACTTGGAACTGTTGCCCAATGCCAACACATTCATTGCTTCTCCTCTTGATGAATTCAGACCTCCAACGATTTGGCCACCTCAAAACAAGTCGGCACCCACCAAGGAGAATCAACTTCCTCAATGAAACTCAATCCTTCTAATGTCTCACGGCCCCCATGTCTCCTCAACAAATCATAACTCTCAACAAAACCCCATGACTTGGTCTCACAAGTTCTTGAATTCCATGAAGGCTCACGACCTCTCCTCTTACTCACGACCCTCTCTCCAAAAGAGTGACATGAATTTTTGCATGAGCTTGGAGGATTGATCTTAGTCACGACTTGTTCTCCACATTTCCGTGGGGGCTATTTCTCCTCTATTTGCTTAGTCCGAGTGTGAGTATTGGGCGATTATGTCGAGTTTTGGTTGAGTATGCCGAGTCTGACAGGTATGCCGAGTTTTGGGTGAGTCTTGTGCGAGTACTCATCATGGAGGTTGACTCGCCCAGACTTGCAAGTAATCACGTGTCTCTTGCGATTTGTGCTTCATTGGTTAATAGTTATTTACTGATGAATTGCTAAGTATTACAGGGTTAGTTATGGGAATCGGTTCCTGTAACCAATCATTGAAATTGAATTTGGGAGTTAAATATGCTTTGTTGATGTCGAATAGTCTTTGCAAGTTTTACTATTCTTAGTAATTTCCAGAATTGATTTCCCTTGTCTACACTAAAGATGTTAATCATAAAATTCAAGGAGGAAATTTCCACTGGTTTTAACAATTGAGCCCTTCGAACTCTAATCACTAAGATCTAATAATCTAAGTGTCAATATTTGTGTGTTTACGTTTAGATTTATCTAACATAAGTGGTTATTGCTATATTTGTTATGTCAATGGTTATTATGTCTAATTGATAAAATATAATTGATTTAGTGAAACAATTAGGACATATTGCCAAATCACAATAATAATTGCCATTACCTTAATTTAGGGATTTGGTATATTGTCCTTGTTTCATTTCTCTAGTTCATATTGAATATATTGAGAAGTATTGTTATTGAGTTTACCATTGCTATTGAATATTAGAAATGAATTCATGAACCGAGTTTGAACATCTATTGTTAACGACAATTCTTACATATTGTTTAAGCTTTCTCAACGTACATGAGCTAAATTTATATTCTACATTGTTCTAGCAATAGTCTAGATTAATATTGTCCTATATTTTATCTAGACTTAAAAAATAAATAATCAATTTAATTGGGATAGCCCCCTAGGCTTAGGTCTAAAGACAAACCCTGAAGTGAGAGGTTGTGAGTTGAGGTGATAGTGACGAGCAACATACCCACATGGGATCGATTGTGGGATGATCTCACACAGGAGGAGATACAGAGAGGTTTCGTACAGGGTAGTTCATCACATTCCAAAGACGATGAGGAGAATATTGCTTTAGCAGCGAAGGGTAAGAAGAAGAAGAAGTTCAAGAAGGGCTCTAAGCATGGGGTCAAACAACATGATGGGGAGAAGAAGGACATGAGCAAAGTGAAATGCTTTGCATGTCAGAAGATGGGACACTATGCTAGACAATGTCGGAACAAGAAGAAGAAGAAACAACAGACAACAGCTTCAGCAGAGATTGATGAGTTTGCTGTGAGATTTGAGAGAGATTTTTCTCTCTTTGCAGGTGTTAGTGTTGAGAGAGCATCTTCTATCACTAGCAGGGACTTTCAGGACCACATGGAGCATTCCATGTTTGCTGGGCATTCGTTGAGTGCTACCACTACTTCCTCTACTTGGTACATTGATAGTGGAGCTTCCACTCATATGACAGGTGATCGCGACATGTTCACAAAGATGTCAGAGTCATACTTGGAGTTAGAGGTTGTATTGGGAGACGACATAGTGGTGAGAGCAGTTGGGCGTGGGATTGTTCGTTTTGACAGGGAGTCCATGTAGCCTATGTATTTGAGCGATGTTTTGTATGTCTCTGGGCTCAAGAAGAACCTTGTTTCAGTTTCCTTGATTGAGGATAGAGGCTTCGGTGTATATGTCCTTGATGGGAAAGTTCACATCTTTCCCAAGGCAGCAGGTCCATCTTATTCACGGGTGGTTGGAGTCAGATGCGGGAAAATGTACAAGCTTCTCTTTGGGCCACATCATGCACTGGCACACACTTAGAGCAATAGTGAGTTGTGTGAGCTATGGCATAGGAGGATGGCCCATCTTCACCATCCAGCTTTGAGGATGCTAAGAGATATGACGACAGGTATGCCTGAGTTCAGCACAGATTTGAGTGGTGTGTGTGTTATCACCAACCTTGTAGTTGCCTATGTGAGATGGATCCAGAATGGATGGTAGAGGGACAAGCAACTAAGGAGGTGGAACCAAGATTGCCTCGACTCCCAAATGGATGGTTGTCACGCCAATCAAGGCAGTCTTCGCTTTATGTTATCTTAGCCCAAGACAACAAAGGGGGAGACCCAGATCTACTCCCGATAGGAGAGATCAGACCTAGACACCAGATCAGATCAAATAGACTTTGTAAGGTAAATGGAAACCCTAGATCTATGGAGGGTGTCACTAAGTGAACCAGGGCTTTGGATTAGGGATTTGGAAGTGTGAGGTTTGATCTAAGGTTGGGACACAGGTGACCTATAAGGTGAATACTAGATTTGGGGTTGGGGTACTAGCAATAGATGAACATATCCGCTGCCTTGGGAAACATAACCAATGCAGGGAGGGAAAGGACAGGATTGGGGCTATCTAGTACCGATGGATAGACTTGATGGAATGGTATAACAATGTCACAGTACCCGAGTCACTAGGAAAAATTAGATCACAGGAAAAAGAGGCCAAAGAGGGGGTAGTGCTAGGGTTGGAGACCATTGCCTATCAGATCTAGGGCAATGGAGTCACTATCTGCCCAGCGTTGGAGGAGACCCATCTAGGAAATACCTCGATCTACAAACCCAAAAAGGTATTTGGCCGGAAAAGCCAGACCACAGGAAAATCCAGCAGCAAGATGGCTAGCGCTAGGGTTTGGGAGGTCAATTTCTCGGATCTAGGGCAACCTGGACACTTCCAGCTCAGTGTTGAAGGAGAAGACGTGAGAGGATCACCCGATCTACAAACCCAAGAAAGTATTTTGCTGGAAAAGTAAGATCCCGGAAAAAGTCAGAAAATGGTGAGGAGCGCTAGGGTTTGGGAAGACAGTTTCTCGGATCTAGGGCAAACCCGACACTTTCAGCTCAGCGTTGAGGATGATTTGGTGAAGGTATGACCCGATCTACAAAACCCAGCAGTGGTTTGTCCAGAGATCAAGCGGTCTAATTTTTTAGTATTTTTGGGTTTTTAATTATTATGGAATTTTCAGTGTAAGATGAAGAAAAGTATGTGCCAATGGATTGAGATCCAGAAGAAAGGGACTAACCTGTAGACCTTACCTGGAAATCCTTGTAGATGCCTTGATGATGATGATCCCTACTATCCTGATCAATTTGAGAAAGTTTGAGCAAGTTCTATGTCCAACGTTTTGCCCCAAGGAGTCAATGTGCCCTCTCTCCTGCACGACAAATGTCAACCATATCAGATTTGCTGCGACATGAGACAAAAGCTAGATGCTACAGAAAAATAGCAAGAAGAAGTCATAGATCGCAATGACACTAATGAAAACCCTCTGATAAAAACGAAGTCAATCCAAGCGAGTTGAGGTCCCCCTGCAAAAACGCCCAAGCTGAAGTTACCCTCCTATAGACAAGACAAAGATTACCCCCCAAAAATATAGATCCTGCAACAATTTCCCGAATGCTAGGAAGCAAAAGACTTTCCAATCACCATCTAAGAACACCAGATGCAAAGGAGATCCACGAAACATCCACAAGAAAAGTTTTTTTTATTATCCAGATCCAAGAGCCAAAGACCCTTTACAAATGGGAAGCTCTCTCCTTTAAATAGGAATGAGAGAACCAAAATCATAACCACTTTTCAAATGAGTGGCTAAGATTAAAAGATACAAATGTCTAATCAATGGTTGAGATGAGCTCAACATACAATACATGGATCAATGTAACAATATAGTATAGAAGTGGACCAAATCACCCTAGGAGAGGGGATCCCATTCAACAAGAAATAAATGAAGCACATGGTGGGTCCACAGAGTGTTAACTAACTCCCTCTGGGTGTCCCCATGGCATTATAAAATAATATAATCTTTTAAATTTATGAATTTGTGCCTCCTTGAGGAAATCGTGAGCTTCCCAAAAGCTCCAGAAAATAATATAAAAATGCCCCAAAAATAGATGCAAGCACAATCAGGTGCTGCAACTTCTGGAGAAGGTGTGGAGGACATCACTCTCATCATCATGACTCATCCCATGCCATTTCCTTGCCTCAGTAGCCCAAATCGATTTCTTCAGTAGCCATTTAACAATTTTTTAATATGCCTCGGGAAATGTGAACCTGCCAAAACAACCTCCTAGGGTGCCTGCGTTGTCCAACTGAGCCCACTAGGCTCTCTGGGAGGGGGGTACCATGGTACAATCAAGTGGATCCACACCCTATGCCCCATACAACGCCCTAGGAGATCCAATAAAAAACATCTCCCTGCTCAGACACATCATCCAGTGAAGCAAAACTGCATCAGAAGGGTAAAATGAGCCTGATCATCTCTGCAAGTGCCCGAAACTGAAAACAAGCTATCTCACTAGACTCATAAAATCCAAATCCATCTAGGGTATATACTCATACCCTTTCCAAGTCTCTACCTGATCATCAACAATATCCAATAGACAAAATAATAACCTGTAAATAATCAAATAACCAATATAACTCAGGCTGACATCCATATGCTGCAAGTGTTCAAAGGCTAAGACATGCTCTACAAATCATTTAAGTAACAATCATAACAAGTAGCAGTCACCTCATTGGCGGTTCATCAATCAAATAGATATATATAGGGTTTCATTTATTAATTATAACTCAGATCAGACTTTCAAGACCATACTCACTTTATAGTTGTAGTCAATTTGCTAGTGAAGGGTGAAGGCTAAAAGTTACAAGGGTAGGACAAAGGATGACCACCAACTCAACATTGTGACACTTTGGATAGGGAAAGGGAATACACACTCTAGCCATATGCCAGACAAGCAATTACAAAGGGGATGGCAGTGCCTCACAAATGGGTGAACTACTTCAGAGGTGCTTGCTCACCTTGACAAATGCTCACAATCCAACTCAATACAAGTAAGGCCAACAATCTTTAGATAAAACTTTTAAGAACCCTTGCTTTTTGGGCCTTTGATTTTCCATAGCCTTGGTCCATGCATTTTTTATGCGGACTTTTATTATTTTAGGCTTTGCATTCATGTATGTTGAAAAACACTACTTTTCATGAATGGGCTTTTTTTTGCAAGATATTCATTTCATTTCCAGATACATTGTATTGATGGCAGCGCTACTTGTTCCAGGTAAGCAAACACATCCTAGGAAACTCAAAGCTGAGACACAAATAAACAGGGAGGTTTGTCCAACAAAGGCTCTAGCGGGGAAATGTCCTCCATGCCACAAGTCAAGTAGTAAGTTGGGTTAAAACATAATTGGAAGGTAATGGATGGGTGGAGACAATGAATAATGAAATCAACACTAGCAAGCCAAAGTATAGTGGGAATGACTACCTCTATTCTCCTTGATGAGGGTAAAACCAATGAGTATGGATCAAGAACTTCCAAGTCTGAGTAGGGACATCAATACATAATATAAATACATCCAAGTCCACATATTTATATGACCGCTAGATCATGATACTAAATGCTAATACATGTCACAAAAATGAGTATAAGAGCAATGATAACCATAACACAATATAATATAAACTAAGTCATAACCATGCAAATAATCCATCTGAACCATCATCTGTCTGATGAGAAAACATTGATACAAATTTGGGCATCACAAACTACTCTGCAAATAACTAAATGACTACATCAGTCCTCAAATCTGAGTGTCCTGAGACTCAGTCCTGGCATGGGAGAGTACTATAGTCCAATAGTAACATAATGATCCATCAAAACTGCTCATCTCAGCATCTCATATGTAAGAGATCTGGCTGAAAAAATTACTGAATTTAAAAAATAGAGTATGGTAGCCCGACTACTATATATGTGATAACAGTGTGTAGAGGGTGTGCTTTGGGAAAGTACACCAAGACTGCTTTTCCAAGCAGTGATTCCAGATCAGAGAGAGTGCTTTAGTTGATTCATTCAGATCTGTGTGGTCCCATGTCATCTACCTCTTTGACAGGGTATGAGTATTATGTCACTTTCATTGATGACTTTTCCAGGAAAACTTGGATCTATTTCCTTAGAAGCAAGAGATCAGAGGAAGTCTTGCTTCAGTTCCAAGAGTTCAAAGTTCTTGTGGAGAACCAGACAGGAAAGAAGATCAAGGTACTTCAGTCAGACAATGGGGGTGAGTATACTTCCCATGCTTTCGATGAATATTGTCGGCAGGAGGGGATCAAGAGGCAGTTGACAGTTCCTTACACTCCACAGCAGAATGGAGTGGCTGAAAGGAAGAACCGTTCGATAGTGGGTGCAACTAGAGCCATGTTGCATGATCATAGTCTTCCTTCCTTTCTATGGGCAGAGGCCTGTAGTACTACTGTTTATGTTCTCAACATGAGTCCGCACATTCACAGGGAAAGTGCCTGAGGAAGAGAATAAGAGAGAGTGAGGGTTTGAAAAGAATTTAAACCAGGAGAGAGAAAATTCCAGAATTTGAAGTGGGCACATTTCCCAATAAATTTTGGGTTTCCAGACAAAGCTAGCATAGAAATCGAGGAAGGATGAAGCATTAATTGGCACAAAAATCGAGGGAGGCCGTACTGTACCAGACCTTACGTTTGGCACGTTTTTCGAGAAGAATTTGTACAACATTTAATGTTGCTATCATAATTCGTACAACATTAATTTGCTGACCATACTAGGCACAGATTTCAAAGTCACTAATTGCAGCAGACTGTACACTGTCAGACCGCACCAGTCTGTATAGTTTCACATGTGTGCAAAGATTTCGAGGTGAATTTATTGAGCACTCTGTACAGTTCTGTCAGAGTATTTTTGGCACGAATTTCGAGGAAGGAATGAAATAAGTACTGTTGTTCTGGGTTTGTAAATTTTGTCCGAAAATTGATAAAAACTCTCTCCCTCAGAAAACAGGTTTTCCCTTGGGGGTTTTATCCTCGACCATTGGTAAAAAACAAGTGTGTTAATTTTTTGTGTTTGACTGTTTGAAATTTTCCGAGTTTTAATGTTCCCAGTTCAAAAGAAAATTTTTGAATTTGTTTAAAATTGATAAAAAGATCCTCATGTGTTTCAGTCAAGCTAAATTCTGTTAAAATTTATGCGTTGAAAGGGTTGGGCATTAAACCATGCAGAGAAGCCAAAAGGCTTGAAACCGGGTTAAGGAAACATTCAGAAACTTTCAGCTACTGCTCTAAAAACCAAACTCAACAATAATAATCATAGATAACCCTTTTGGCTCGATGACCCTTCTTAAATAGTTTATCATGTACTTTTAGGGTTTGCATGTCACTTTTAGGGTTTGCGCTTTACTTTTTGCATGCATGCAATTCTAATTTCTTGTTGACTTTAATCCTAAATAGATAAGGATTTATGTACCATACTGATGACTTAATACTGAATGAATGCTCTGTTTTGCTTCGGGTATCATATGTCTTTAGTCAATTCCCTTTTTTATGTAGTACCCTTTCGAACCTGTTACCGACTAGGCTGCACCTGGTTGGACTTTCAGTGAGCCGCCAGTGATGAACAAGATACTTGTTCATATTCAGAGTTCAGAAGTCCTTTCAGGCC
>LPNX010598747.1:3371-152000 GCA_001517045.1 Pseudotsuga menziesii
ACATAGTGAATTGAATGTCAAAAATAGATCATAGCCACAAACATATACACTATGGATCTATTTCGTAGTATATGATATGATAACAAATAGAACTTGAAGTGGGTGTAAAATGATTCTCCATGTAGTACAAATGTTATATGACATATGGTATAGTCTTGCAAAACTCAAGTAATTGAAATGGTGAAAGAGTTACTAGAGACCAAGGTCTTCAACCAAAACATTTGATATGTATGTGTTTTTAACATGTGAATAAATAAGTTGAAAAAAACATGGTGAACACCGATTTATTACCACTCGTTGATCTATATTCTTAACAAATGCAAGAAAACACATTGATTAAATTATTATGTGAATCAAGGTGCTAGTACATTATAACAAGTTTAATTAAGGGAGTTGTCACCATACACTTGTACAATTTATCAATTAGGGGACATTGATGATTTTGCACTTTCAATAGAGAGGGATATTTACATTGATGAATACATTGCCTAACGTAGTAAAAGGTATCTAAATATATTTCTCGTAAAAAAATAGTTGACATTGTTGGGAAGATATTTGTTGGAAGGGAGGCATTATCCCCCATCAACCAACATTAAGAAGTATCATGGACTTATTTGATTTATAAATGAATTGGAAAATTATGTATAGGGATATACAAACAAGTATTATTCTCTCATGCACTAGGTGTTAATAACACACAAAATAGGCCCTTTGAGCAACAATTGATTATGAAATTCATTGACAAAGGAGAGGACCTCCACAAATGATGAAAATGTAATCGTTTTCTAAATGTTGAATATCGCACGTGCGATATATTGCATATGCGTTTTGTAAATTTACATATCGCATATGCGTTTTGTAATGTTACATATCGCATATGCGATATTTAAAATTACAAAACGTGAATGTGATATATCGGATATGCGATATAGATTTCCACGAACCTTAGCCTTGTGTTTGGGATCGGGTTATTCCGAACGTGCCATCAATAACGCATATGCGTTCTTGATTTACACTTCGGAAGTGCGTTTCTGATTTCCTAAGTGGCACCAAAAAGTGGAACCAACTTCGTGCGAGCTCCCTAATACTTCATGTGTTTGATGAATTTAATTATTGTTTGAATACTTAGCAATTAGTATGATGTTAGATATTCATGTAGAGATGGTCACTTCTACCTTTGTTTTTTTTAATCTTTTCAAAATTGTTCATAAACAATTTTACAGTTTGTAATTTTCAATTATACTTAAAAATACAATATATGAAAAAATGTTTATGTATAATAGGTTTTAGAGCAATAGTATTGGAGGTTGGTGTCAAATTGATTCAATTGGTGAAGGTTTATGTGTATGGTCTTTTTTACTTAATGAACAATGTAGTTCATTTATTAATATAACCAGCGTAGATCCAAATCCTAGGCTCTATCAAGCGCCGAGATGGATCAAAAAACCTCTTCTTAGGTATCCATTGATTTGATTCAAACCAAAAGACACATATTTTTATTTAAGGTCCACTTATAATTTTATTATTATTAATATTTAATATTATTTATGGTCGCCATATAATATTTTTTATTATTTTAAATTTTGTTAGGAACGAACATTGCATCATTTCCCCACACATGGTTTTAAAACCATATGCAAGGCCCTCCTACAATCATGGGTTGTTTAGGAGGCCTTGCACATGGTCTTAAAACCATTTGCAAGGCCCTCCTAAACCATGTACAATAAAACCATGGGTTGTTTAGGAGGCCTTGCACATGGTTTAAAAACCATGTGCAAAGCCTCCTAAACCATGTACAATAAAACCATGAGTTGTTTAGAATGCCTTGCACATGGTTTTAAAACCATGTGCAATGCCAACATTTTTTTGTGTTTTTTTCTTGACCTGCATATTTTTTTACGGATAATTAAATTTTTACTTTTTTTATTGTTTTGTTAGGTAGGAAGATTACAACATCTCCCCCATATTACATTGTTTTTGTGGCTGATATTTATTTTGGCTTATTAGAAATTTTGTTTTTTATTAATACAAAAAACTTTACCAAAGTGATATTATTTTTTATTTTGTGTTACAAAATCTTCCCCATAATATTCACTATTACTATTATTTTTTGCCGACATGTTACAAACTTTACATCACGTTACAAGATCTCTCCCATAATATTCACTATCACTATTATTTTCCGACATGTTACAAACGTTAGTAACGTTACATCACGTTACAAGATCTCCCCCATACTGGGCTGTAGAGCGCCTCTCGGCGCAAAGATCTCCCCCATACTGGGCTGTAGAGCGCCTCTCGGTGCAATGAATTGCAACTTTTCTCCGTGGAAAAAAAACAATTAGTATAGCATTAAACACAATCCAACTTTACTATTTAGACATATTTGGCATTACACACACATATATGAACATTAAAGTATTCTACTTAAGTGTGTTATTTTGCATTGCGATTTTGCATATTAAAAATCTATAATCATATCAAAAAGTTTAGATGTCATTAGGAGTTTAAAGATAATTGTTAATTTTTATTTTTGAAGGTGCCTTGGAAAAATATTTGCATTGAGCATATTTTAGTGTATGTAAACTTTTCATTATGGTATTATAGCTAGTTCAATCCTCATAACATGGAGCAATAAAGTTTTTGTTTCTTGAAAAGTAAGCAAGTAGTACAGCAAAATTTACAAAACTTAACAATATTAAATGTTTTGTTAGAATATAAGAAGGTAATTGTAAGGATGGTAGGTGCAGGGTTATTAATTTTGGAGGAACATAGGAAATTAGCTTTGCATAGGGATTACAGACAACATCAAATAAGTAGGCATAACGCTTATTACCCAAAGGATGACAAACTCACCATAATCACTGGAATTAAGAGAGAAATCAATGAGTTCAACGAGATTTGATTTCTTCATATTCTAAGGACCCTAGAGAAAGAGGCAAATTGCCATGCCAACCAAGCATCAAAGTAAGAAGAATGTAAAAGTATGAAAAAAGGAGAAATATCATATACAACCAATGATCATCCCCTAAGTTCTATCACATTTCAAATTGCATGTTAATCAACACTATGAAAAGGCCACATCTCATAAGTGTTTACTCATTTAAGGAGAGTAGGGACACAACACTAATAGGAGCTCTCCCTCCACACTTGCCATAGTTAAATACTCTCTTGAAATTTGCACTGTTAAAATTACTCTGTTGAAATTTGCACTCATGGAGCTTCTTCTCATGGACGATTACAATTTTGGGATATTGGGCTTTGCTCACAGGCATGATGGTGCTAAAATGTGACATTATAGGGCAAGTCATGTATAGCCACCATAGTTAATTTTTTCATAGCAATTGGTATTTGTTTATATGTTTATGGACGTAATCTTGGATTAATAATCTACTTAGAGAATACAGTTTTTGAAGTCCACAATTATTATGCTCAATATGCAATTGCCAATCACAGGATTCTTGAAAATTGAATGGATAAGAGGGGTAGCCTCACAGGATTCTTGAAAATTGAATGGATAAGAGGGGTAGCCTCAAAGAGGGATTTGGGCTAATGGGCCTGGCTATGTCATGCCTGCCCGTTAAGATTAATGAAAACTGCAGGCTTTTTTCAATGATTAATGAACACTGTAGGCTTTTTTCAATGATTAATGAACACTGTAGGCTTTTTTTTTTAATGAATAAGCCAACCAAAGCACTATTTTGGGCATATGCATCAATGGCCTCCCAACAATGTATTAAACAGACTTGAAGTTTTATGGGCTTCATTACACTTGAAAATGTATAATTAATACCGATGCCAGCCTTGCAATTATACATAAAATAATATTATAAACCATAAATTTATGGAATTTATTTTAACTTTTTTCTAGTAACTCCTTTTATGGAATTTATTTTAACTTTTTTCTCCTAAGTCCTTTCATTTGCAACGCTGTAACCTGTGACCTAATCTGTTTAAAATTGTATGGACTCAATTATTTTCAACCATGGCATGCCTCATGACATGGACTGCATCAAATCCAGAGACGAGAAATATATAAGAAGATTCGACTATATCATCATAAAGTTTTCTAGCCTTTCCTGACAAACACCTCATTATTCTCAATGTAAAACTATGCCAGGAGTCACACATTTTTAATCGTAAGAAAGCCAATATACATGATATTTCTTTTTACAGGGACCAGCCTTTTCATTTGGGCAGTTTTCTTTTTCCTAACAACCAGACAAGCCATGAAAAAACCGTGGAAAACTCTCTTTTTCATAATTTGTTCCTGTCTGTAACAGATATGTACAAATGCATTCATATACTTGAATAGAGATTTCATAATTTGTTCCTGTCTGTAACAGATATGTACAAATGCATTCATATACTTAAATAGAGATAATCAATAACTCTGGAGCTTTTAAAATACAAAATTAATGTGATGTGATATGTAAAAGTTGCAATGCTTTGTTTTGTTACAAAGTTGTCAGGATAAACACCTCAGCATGGTACTTTCAGAAACAACTCATCATGCTGGGAGGATGATGGGGAATGGTGCTCTCATCTCTAATTTTTATTTTTATTTATTTTTAATAGAGATGGCATGTCTTTGCTTTCCAATTATAGAACTTGTTTGTATTTACATAATTAGGGGAAGAAGCATGAATCATAATGTGGAATGGTCCTCTCAACTTTAATGTTTTTAATGTTTAATGTCTTTTTCTTTCATATGTATTTATTTAATTTATAATTTTATTAATTTTTTATTTAATTTATGTCATTATGTATCTATATATAAATGTATTTATTTAGAAATTATAATTTTATTAATTTTTTATTGTCATCATATTTACGTCGAAGGTGTTACACAATGGAGATGTAGTCTCACGAGATTCCTCATTGCTTTGTTTAATTGCAAATCTACACGTGTGTTGACGATTTGGCGAAAGGTATTTAAACCTGTGTCTCGTGATCCGTATGGGGTTTTTCTTGTATCGAGGACTCTGCTTCCTTATCTCTTATTGTCGCCTGTCGGATCCTCCACCCTCCATATTTCAGTAGAACACCCGACGGGGGGTTGTGTCTCGTCGCTTTGACAAAAGGTAGCTGGACAAGTGTTGCCTATCTTTGTCAAAGAAGATGTACTCCGAGTTCATTTGTAATTAACGGAGGATTTTGTTAGTTTTCATAGGATTTTATCAGAGATGCAGTCCCCGTTCCGTAGGGAGTAGCAGATGAATACAAAAAACCAGACTAATACACCATACAAATCGACATCTTCTCCTTTCATCATCTCAGTTATCACAAGATCGATGGTTTTTGCGGCGTCCGAAACAAGGGAGTGCCTTTGTGACAAAACCGCTTTGATCGTTTTTCAACGCAATGGAAGGAGACCAGGTGGAGACCAAGCTATCCGCAATTGAGTTTCCGCAACTTCGTTTCCGTAGATTACCCTTTCGCAAGCTCCTTTCCACAAGCTTCTTTTCCGCAACACAGATTTCCACAAATCTCTTTCCACCGCAACTCTGTTTCCGCGAGTTTCCCTTTCGCAATTGCTTTTCCACAATTTCCTTTCTGCAACAGTCTTTCCGCAATTGGGGATTGCAGGTTTGCAATTCACATTTTTCAAAAACGGACTTCCACAAACTTGCAGTCGCAACGGTCCTTTCTGCAATTAGATTGCGGATTGCGGATCCTCCTTTCCACTTTTCCAAATACAGGCTTCCACATTTTTCCTCCCACAACTTTTCCTCGGCAATTCAAGTTTCCACAACTTTAAAAAGTTTGCAACTTCGCATTGCAGAACTCATTCTCGACCATTGATTTATGCGGCTTCTTCTTTGTCTATTAGTCTTAGATCAAGTGCAGATCTTCACCTTGTCATTGTGGATCTATTTATTTCCTTGCGCCTTTCTCTTGCGGATCTATTAATTTTCATGTTAACTGGTTTTTGCTGCACAGGCAAATTAACAGATGTATCAAGTGTTTTGCTGACAGGTGGCTTGTGTGTTTTGACTAGATGAAGACATCCAACTACATGAAGATATTACCTCATTGTCCAGTTCACCTAATTCCATGTCTCCCACACAACGCATAGCCTTGGATCTTGTCATTTCCCCTATTAGAAACACTACACCTACTCAACCACTCAAAATGGTCATTCAAGGTATTGCAGGCACTAGGAAATCTCACCTCATGTCTTGCTTGAAATCTGCACTCCAAACTGCATCTGGACAAACTGCCTCCCCACTGCTTCTCCTAGCTCCAAATGGTGTTGTTTCCTTTAACATACATGCACTTACATACATTCTGCTCTTCGAATACCCATTGTTGAAATGCAGTCTCTTGAAGGCCAATCCCTTTCAAAGATTCAAGAAGAACTCCACCATATTTGCTATATTGTCATCGATGAAATGAGCTTTATTGGCCCAAAAATTTTAACTGAAATTGATGCCAATGCTTACGTCAAGATTTCCCCTCGTATTGCACAATCCTGTTTGGTGGTTGGTCCATGATCCTTCTTGGTGACTTCGGGCAATTTCCTCCAGTAAAGGACATCCCCATGTATGCAGGCTCATCCCTTGGAACTGCTCTTTGGCATACATTTGATACATTTGTCACACTCAAAACCATTTTCCAACAACAAGGAGATGGCCCTTCTCAAATTTCCTTTCGCCAACTCTTACTAAACCTTCGAAATGCAACACCAACTCTTGAATACTAGGCACTCCTAATGACAAGAACAACTCATCCCTTTCACATGCAGAAAATTGTTCATTTGAACAATCTACCCACTTGTATGCCACTAATAGCTTTGTTGCACTGCACAACAAACACACACTCAAAGGAATAAACATGTCCACCAATCCATAGATGATGAACAGTTACCATTAAAGGCCCTTCTTGATATTGGTCAACTTGTCATGTTAAATGCTAATTTATGTGTTGCAACAGGCCTTGTTAACAGCTCACTTGGAAAAGTCATTAACATTGTCCACAACTCCAACGAACAACCTCCTAGCTTACCATCATTTGGTGTTGTCGAATTCCTCCACTACAAAGGACCCTTATGGGATTCTTCTAATCCTACTTATGTTCCTATCTCTCCCATAACAAGAGAAACGTGTAGGAAACTACCACTTCGTATGGCATGGAGTTTAACCATCCATAAAGCACAAGGTATGACCCTACAAAATGCAACAATAGATATTGGAAACATTAATAGACAAGGGCTTACATTCACTACAATATCAAGAGTTAAATCTCTTTCAGGCCTTCACATTTCTATAGCTTTCTCTTTTTCTAGATACTCTCGAATGCAAGACAATTCATATGTCCAACGTAGGAAAAAAGATGAAAGCTTACTTGCTTCAAAGTCTTTAAAACCAAATTATGCTTGAAGCTTTTCATTGTTTGCTCTATAGATGTACTATTTTTCCTCTAAACATATATTTGCAATCATAACACTTATTCTATTGGTCACACTTATGTTGTTCCCATTATTTAATGTATTGTTACAATTGAAAAGTAAATAGAATAATATGCTTCTTCTTGAGATGTATCATTTACTTATATGTTTCCCCATTTATTGGTTCAATTCAACAAAACAATTAACCACTTTATCACATGTTCCTTTGTTAGCATCAAATTCAAATTTTCTATCATCTACTTTAATGTGTTATTGTGTACTATTTCAATATGTCCATGTTGTATTACCTATATATGTTGGATTACTCGAAATATATGTTTTTATTATCTTAACCTTAGTTTTATCTTAACATTACCCTTTTAGAAAAGGTATCTACCATTGCGTTATGCCCTTTACTGGGAGGTGCAAAGGAACGTCGAGAGGGTAAAAATATTAAAAGTGAAAACTAAGATTAATATAATAAGAATTTGTTTAATTCTAATATTAACAAATATATATCTCATGCAAAGAAGATTATATTGCAAAAGAGAAAAATGCATTTACTAATAACAATAAAGATTACTGAAACTGTTAGCATATAGCTAATGTAGATTTTCATAAGATAGGTATTACAATTGATATTTTGAATATTTTGAATTCAACAGTAAGAGTTATATCAGTGTCTTGTGAACGGGCAACAATCCTTTCCCTTTGACTAATTCCCAATTTTTTTTAATCTTCCGTTGAAATTTGTTGTAGTTGACATGTAGAAGCTTCCAAAAAAAGAGATAATAATCAAATAAAACAATTTTGACAAAATAAATATGAAATGCAAGCTGAAAATGAAATATGCAAATGTTTATTGATGCCAATGTTAATTTTTGTATGCAAGTTCAATGACAGATAGGAAAACCAATTGTTTTGTTGTGCATGGGAAAAACTTCAAGCAACATTTGCATGTTTTCTTTGTCATGGGACAATGTGTAGGATAAATGTTGATTAACAACTTGAACTCTATCATAAATAGAACATGGACTAATACTTTGAAGGTATACTGGACTTAGCTATGCAGAAATATGTTGAACTTATGAGCATGATAAAATGTGCAATTTGGAAATTGAAACCACCTTTTCTATTCACTTGACACAAGTAATGTAAAACAAAAAAAACATTACATGTAGTTGAGAGTTGTTTGGAAATAATTGACAAGAGAAAATGCATGGTGATAAGCAACATAATTGAAATTGAAATCACTTGACAAAAGTAATGTAAAATAAAATAAAAAACATTACATGTAGTTGAGAGTTAGGTC
The DNA here is from genome assembly GCA_001517045.1 of Pseudotsuga menziesii. Lineage (NCBI taxonomy): Eukaryota > Viridiplantae > Streptophyta > Pinopsida > Pinales > Pinaceae > Pseudotsuga > Pseudotsuga menziesii. Next base: position 12,074 of record LPNX010598747.1, read on the forward strand.
ATTGTAGTTCACTAATAACTATGAACATCGTAACCAATCCTTGAACCTATCAAATAACGTAACCAAGCCTTTATGCTTGCATCAACATTTGTCTAGAAAATAAAATGATACATGAGAAGAGAAGACCAAAAATGTACCATGGGGAATCACTATACCTGAATAGTTTATTTGTAACAGCGACACACATAATAGACATGTGATTTATGGCCTTTGAAAGCATACAATCTTGAACCAATAACTGCATCACATACATGTTGCACAGTCAAATTTATCAACCTGAAATGTTCAATCTTAGCAATGTTGCCAAAATATAGACTTTTATATGCTAAGCATTTATAGTTTTGTCTTCAGCATAGTTAATAATAGATCTGGAGTCATGATTGTTCATCAAACTCAAGCCTGCCTCTTCATCAACCCCATTTTCTTACTTCTCCGTTTATTATTTTTAACTCTGTTTAAATTTATCAGTCACATCCTTCCACAGTTGTCTTTTCCGCAATGTCCTTTCCGCAACAGACCTTTCCACATTCAAATTTATGAACCGACCTTTCCTCAATTTGCAAGAACTAACTTCTTCCGCATTTGTGAGTTGCAAAATGCAGATGTGTACTTTGACTTTTCTTGAAAATACCTTCCGCAATTATCTTTCTACAATGAACTTTTCGTAATCAGAAACTTCTTCCTTCCACAATTGCGGATTGCAGATTGCAGGTATGCATTTCAAATTTTCTCGAAAATTTCTTCTGCAATTATCTTTCCATATTTACCTTTCCGCATTTACCTTTCCGCAAACACCTTTCCGCAATTACTTTTCAGCAAATACCTTTCCGTATTTTACCTTTCCGCAATTACTTTTCCACAATTACCTTTACGCAATTGGTTTTCCGCGATTGCAGATTGTGGATTGGGGGTATGCATTTCAATTTTTCTTGAAACTGCTTTTGCAATTCCCTTTCCGCAAAACCAAGTCAAGTCATTTGTGGACTGTGGATTGCGGATGTGCCATCCAACTTTTCCAAAAATGTTCTTCCACAATTCGTCTTCTGCAATCCCTGTGAGTCGTCAATCTCTTGCGGCTTTGATTTCATCCGTTGTTTTGTTATCAGTGTGAAACTTTTCATATTTCTTATCTCCCATGGATTTTCTTCTTGAATTCTTTCCCCATCGTCGATCTCTTGCAACTTTGATCTCATTCGTCGATATACTATCAGTGTGGAACTAAACTTTAACTTTGTGGATCTCTTATCTCTCGTGTAGATTCACTTCGTGAATTCTTTCCCCATCATCAATCTCTTGCAGCTTTGATATCATCGATCGGTCTGCTATTAGTGTGGAACTACACTTTAACTTTGCATATCTCTTATCTCCCGTGTAGATTCACTTCGTTATTTCTTTCCCCAACGTCAATTCATCTTTCTCCTTTAATCTGGATCGTCTAATCTTTGTCAAAGGAATGAGCGCAACCTCTGCAGAGGATCGATCAATCAACTCAATCTCCTTATCGGGATATGTCTATAGCCTCTATAGCTTCATCCTCCATGCAGATCGATCAATCAACTCGATCTATCTTCACCCGTGCTTGATCTCCTTGTTAACACTCAAAATGTATCCCATGTTGTAAAAGGGTAAATCTCAAGGTAACCACAGAACCAAGGTTTAGGAAAGAAAGTTGTCTTCTTTCTCTCTAGAGAGGGATCTCTCAATAATTGTTTTCACAAGGCCATATATATGAACAAGAAATAAATTTTAGATTGTTGCTGGTTGAAACAAGGCAAGTACACATTGGACATAGAGTAAAAAATGATTATAACATCACAATGTTATTGCATGGAAATTTTAACAAAGGCAAGGTAACAATATCATTATAGTCAAAATGCTTTTGTCTTGTGATATAGAAGAACATCAGGAAAAAATCCATTAATGAGGGCATCTAACAATGATGAATCCACATTAAGTTTAGATGAACAAGTTTTGTGAATGTTTGAAATGAATAGATATAGCATATTATTATGAATTCTGTGCTAATAAAAACTCATTTCAAACATGAAAGGGAAAACATAATGGAAGTAATAATCAAGAAACACATGCACATGAGAAAAGGAAAGTACATATTGTAACAAAGACAACACAGGAATCTCTTAAAAAAGGCCAGCTTTAGCTCTGAAATTTTATTAAAATATAGATCTCAAAATACAATGTTGATTTCTCATGGGTTCCAACCCTTGTTCCATTAGAGAATACTCCGCCAAACTCCACAGAGAATACACCGCTAAAAATGAATGATAGGAAGGCTCAAGGGATAGGGGCACATAAGGTAGACAAGAATAGGATCCAGAAGGGGATTAAAAACAAGAGACAAGAAGCCAACAGAGGGGAGCTTACCTGCGAGCGTCTCATTCACAAAACTCAAACCAATGTTCCCAATAAGAAAATTAAAGCAAAAATGGTTACTAGAGATCATTTTGAATGCACATGGATGGAACTAAATAGACTATTGAATTTTATTTATTTATTGAAGATGGCAAATCCTATCATAACTCAACTTCCAAATTATCAATGAGGACAATCATCACTACTACTACTATTCACAATGTGAATTGACTAATCATTGCTATTAAAGGAAAACCATGCCACTTGAAATAACCCATTGGTGGTTCGTAAGGGGATAGACTTCCACAACTACTAGATGCATCTGGGTCTTAAGCCATTACATATTTCCTTATGTCCTAAGAAGATGAGTTCTTAGACATATAGAAGCAGTTTTAAATCTTACTCCAAAACCATACCATAAATTAATTCACACAATTTATAATTTAATTTATTGAAATGTAATATTACAAAATATTTATAATTTATAATTTAAACATTATCACAAATTAATATGGAGATAGTTATGTTTATACAAGCTTCAATCAATACTCTTCTCGTTTCATTAGAGAAGCTATGGAGATACAAAAAATCTTGGATAACTCCAACTAAGAGGAGGTTATAAATTGAGTCAATCATGGAAACCTTTAATCCACTATCTAGTCCATTGACTAGACTGACATGTTCTAGCATGAATTTCTCCACTGATGCTACTACACCGTGCACCTTCTGTAGTAAAAGTTGAATGTATGTTCCTTCTTTGTTTGTTACTTAAGTCTTTATAACTTCTGTTACTCCTGTCAGAATGGAAGACTTATCATTATGTTCCTTATGTGTTTGTTACTTAAGTCTTTATAACTTATGTTACTACCGTCAGAATGTAAGACTTATCATTATGTTCCTTATGTGTTTGTTTGTTCCAGCGTATTAGGACGGAAAGAATGGAAGACTTATCATTTTTACCGATTTTCCTTGTCCGCATTTATGGTAACTAAATTATGATAGAAAGTTTATTGACACTCTCGCAACTAAATTATGATATATTTTACCTACCATAAAGTTTATCTGAAATTTTTGTCCTTTTAGCTCTATAAGACATGTTCATTTATTCTTTGTACATAATTTAAATATATGTCGTCTTTATTTATTTTGTACCCATCATAGTGTTAGTATAATTGAATGTGTTACATTTGTATTTGGCTTATTTGGTCATTGGGTTCAGTACAAAACACACTCTATTCAAACTGCAAGAATCAAGGTATGATCACTTACAAGGTTTGCTATATAGAGTAGGCCTTTAACAATGTCAATATATTATGATCATTGATGAATGTGAATATTTTTAGGGCCATACCTTCTTTTGATGGGTCGTGGGCTATACCTTCTTCTTAATGGTAATGTCATTTATCTTAAATGCGTATAAAAATTTAGGGGACATTAAAATTCAGTTTACCATTCATCAATTTAGGGATAGGGTTTCAATGTTGAACTTAAAAGTTTTGAGTCATAGTTTTAGCGTTAGGGTTTGAGTCTTCACTCAAACCCATGAAAACAATTTGTTCAAAGAGGAGAATGAACAAGTCTTCATTACACAACTAGATAAAGACTAGGTATATCCGAATGATAGTATTCCAAGTCTTATGACAAATTTGCAAACCAACAATTCGCTTTAAGTAGATTCAAATGATGAAGAAAACTTGGGAGGATTACCCATCTTATTTTGAACCATAACCAACTTTGTATACAAGTATAATATCAACAGCCATGATAAATGTTTGTCTTTGATAATAACAAAGTGCAAAAGCGATTAGACTTGAGAATAGCAGTCCATGACATTTGAAGTCTTGTTAAGTTCTTTAGCAGCATTGTTTGGGACATTATATTACAGTCATAGGACTATTTTTAAATAGGTTATAAAGGCATATTAAGGACAGCTTGATGACAGTCATAAAAGTAATTTTTTCATACCTCAAAGGGATCATAAACAGTATTAGTATATGGTAGTCTTAAAGTACAAAGATAGATATTTTTGGAGAAGATCTCGGCCAAGATTCAGATCTCAAGGAGAAGTTGTTCCAAAGATGATAGATATAGCAACACCAATGACATTTACATTTCCGGAGAGAAAACCCGACACATTGAAAATCAAGATCTATTGTCCCTCACTGTTGAAAATGAAAAATCGCAGAGTTGTGTGGAGCAATGCTATTTACTGCATAGAATCTTCAATAGAATATGTCAACTCTATAAAACAAGGAAAAGAAGGTGATGTAGAGGGTGGAGCTAACAAGGTTTCCAATCCTATTGTAACTAACCTTGCCAGTAAAGGCCAAGGCAAGGGAGAGGATATCAATTCCTCTCAAGAGAATGAGAATCCAATGTTGAGTCCACAACTATCACTTGTTACACTCACATTGTAGTGTAGGGTCCAACATCCACGACAAAGACAGAGGCCCTTGTTGTGTGTACTAAAGGAAAACACCTACCATATTCAAATAAAGTTATGTTTTGAATGGGAGACTCTACTTCCAAAAATGTTGTAGATGCCACAAACAATGATTCTACAATTGAACACAAATAAATTGGAGGTAAAGATGAAACCTTTGTGAAAAATGATTGCATTGATTTGGGAATTGGAGAGCTAGAGAAGGAAATCTCTCATCTTACACAAAAACTAGCAGAATTGAAATTGAAAAACGCTTGTGAGATACAATCCCAAGTAGTTGGTATTCAACACAAATCCAGTTACAAAAGCACGCCAATGAGAATTGCAAATAAAATAGAGACAAGGAATGGTCCTCAAGAAGTGAGTTTTGAGAAGAGAAAAAGAAAGGAAGGGTTGTATCTGATAAATTTATTCAATATAGTTCGAAATCCCAACCAATATTTAAGAAAAAGAATGACAAAATGACGAGAAATAGCATTTCCAATGCGATAAGCCCTCATATTCAGAAGAAATTTGGGTCATCTAGGCCTCAGTTAAGAATCACTCCTAGCAAGGTAGGTTGTCTCAAAGAAGACAAGTTTGAAGGGAAGAAAGATAACATTCTCAAGAAACCGAATCACAGTTTAACATATCTCCATGCTTAATACTTTTAGAGAAGAATCACAGTTTTTGCCCAGGTTCAAATTCTAAATAAGTTCCAAAGGATGAAAGGAATCTAGAAAAGGCTTACCCGAGAATTTCAAGAAGCTTTGTGAAATATCGAAGAACAAGAAATTTCAGAAGTTACCTTCCAATGTCACTGTTGGAAATTGCAACAAAGTGCCCCTATGTAACTGGGGAGACAAGGTATATCCTACCAAGAAACAGGGTTGAATAGATACTAGAAGGTATGCACAAATCACCACTCCCAATAGGAATGCAAGTTCTCCTCGGGGTTCTTCTATGCTGAGTTCTCAGATAAATGTGCATGGAAAGAGAATTTCAATGGATATGGAGGTTGAAGATGTGTAAACAAGATTAAATAACCATTCTTCCAAGAGACCTGCTGTGAGTTGTTTTGTTGTCATTCCTTATGTCAAGGACTTCACGTTAAGGAATGGATATCAAGGTGGAGTGATGGGATTCCCACCAAATTCTGGAACTCTTCAAAAGTCACCAACACCATATTCTATAACACCTCAAGGTTCAGCAACAAAGAGTGAAAAAAGAAAGCACCCAACCCTTGATTCAAAGGTGTCAAAATCACATCCAACCTGGCAATAGTTTTGGCTAGAGGATGTAGGACAAGAAGCAACAATCAACAACCAGTTCATGCCAAATGGAAGGAAACTTTAAAGAGAATGAATGCTATAACTACAGAGAGGAGCTAAATATATGTTAGAGTTATACAAGCATATCTTTCCAACAAACAGAAGCAAAGACTGGTGATGTATGAAGAAATATTTTGACAATTCAATGACATTCTGAAGTAGAAATCACATCTTAGAGGACTAAGGACAAGCTCAAGAGAAGCAGATAGAATGATAGATGAAGGGAAATGAAAACCTCAAGGGGAGCAAAAAAATTGAAGAATGAACCAACAAATATGGTGAATTGAAGAATTATATGTGAAAATCCCATCTCATGTTTCTTCATTGAATGTTTGGAAGCCCTAATTCAGGGGGAGCTAAACCATTAATAGTGGAACTAGAAAAAAAAATTAAGCAGACATTATGAACTTATTCGCTAAGTTTTCTAGCATGATTTGGAACTATTTTGATTGTTGGTAGCAGATTGAAGGACTCTTTGAAGAATTCCTTGATCAATGAAACAACATTCTTAAGGATAACTCGTGTGATAATTAAGGTCAGCTGTTAGTTCTTCTTAAAAGCAGGCAGAGTTGAAGGATTTTGTTTGGTGCACCTTTTAAAGTCAAATCAGTTGAAAACTTGGTAATGTGAATAAACCATAGTACTGTGGCATGTCTTAATTTATTGAACAACAATAAAATAGTAGATGGAAGAGTTGATGCATTAATTGCAGTGAAGATATCCTTTTTTACAACCTGAAGACAGAATTGAAGGTATTTGTTTTCGACTTTGGCTTTAGATGATAAGCTCATAAGCTCATAGAATACCTAGGTCTTTGATACAATTGCTCTCCAATAATACATAATGAATCCATGCAACATGTTTATTTATATGATAGCAGAGACCTATGGAATCCACAAAGCTATATAGGTTGGATACAGACAAGGAAGAGTCAAAAATCTTTCCCTCTTTTTCAATCAAATGTTTATCCCTCAGGGTTGGTCTTCACAAAAGGTGGAGGGTAAACTAGGTCCAGATGTTGTATCCATTTTACTGATTAATCTAGATAATTTAGTCGATTGAGCATATACATGAATAGGGGTAAATTTTGAACAAGGATACCAGTTTATTTTTGGTATTCACAATCGAAGGTGGTGTGTAGGTGAGTTCTCTATCGATAGCAACATTGATCCATAACACTCTCTCTTTTGCCATAGAAATTATCACTTTCAACTTGTCATGTTTACCTTTATAAAAGAAATTTGATTTTTCGCATGTCACTTTATTATTGGAAATGTGATTTCATCATCGTGACACCACCTTGGCCCCATGGCTACGTGTCATCTTGCGGTTGATCTATGTAGCTTCCACATGTCCCATTGGAAATGATAGGTATGCACAATTAGAGTAATTTTTTTATCCATGTGTCATTTTTATTTAGATCTAGGTGGTGCCCATTGTGTGCATTGTTGTTTGTATGCCAATTGTCCTTGTGTTAGAGAAACACATGTCCTCAAGTAGGTGATTTTTTCTTTATGGAATAAGTGGTATTGAAAACCCACCATCGCGAAGCAAAACCAATAAAATCCTACCACATGTCAACCATGGTTTCATCCTTTCATCTTGTTCACCTATGACTAAAACACAGGAAACTCATGGATCTAAATGAACTTGGATTATTGATCTGGTCCGAGACCCATGGTCTGATGGTTTAACCCATGGTTGTTTTTTTAAGTCACTTGGTATATTGCATAATGACGACTTCATCCCTTAATCTTATAAGTTAGGAAATCGAGTGCTAATTTGAATAGGCCTTAGGCCATATTCTAGTGCTTAGGGGATAACTCTGTTAACATATTGGTTGTATTAAGTGCTTAGGTGCTAGCTCTGTTAAAGTAAAAATTGAATTTTTAGCCCTTACTCCCATGTTCAAGCCCCTGCGAACATGGAGATTGTGTATTGTAGTAACATGGACAACAATAAATTGTGTGCATTGTTATATTTCTCTTCTCCATGGCATCAAATATGCTCATTACTTCCTTTAATCGATCTTCCTTGTAAAGTGAAACTATTGCTCCTATGTCAATGCCCATGGATAGGGTTTGAGTGTTCCCTACCCTTTACTTGTACAACACTACTAGAAAACCAAGTTGTTGTTGAAGATATGTAGTTGAAGAAGGATATGAGTTTTGAGCATGAGGTGGAGGAAGAGAAGTGACTGAAGACGGTAGTGGGATTTGAACACAAAGAAGGGGAAATGAACTCAGCGAGCATGAGGCAGAGGCGGTATTAATATCAGATGGCATGGTAGAGTATATGGAGAGCTTGGAAGACTAGGTAGAACAAATGTCAAAATATTTAGCATCAGTTCAATGTGTAGTGCATGGACCTATAATTTGGCTACCACTACTAGAATAAGACTTCAAGTTGAGAATTCCTAAAACCTTTGCATAAGAAAAAGACATGAAGTAAGAAATTTTCCAATATTTGGATAAAAACCTAAATGAACAAAAACTAATAATTCGTCAGTGCTAACTAATTTACCATGAAATCAAATACAATATGCATTCCTATTGGTAGCTATAATAATGTGAATATTAGAGTGATTGTGGCTTCAATATGACCTTTCTTTGGTCTTTTCCTTTAGATATTAATAAAGTTAATTATGTTATAATTTGTAATTTGTAATTATTCATATAATTATATTATTTTAATCTAAATATTTAAGTGATGTGTCTTCATATTTTTTTATGGCCTCATTAGTAAATCCATTAAAAATTAGTGCATCTACTTTAGGGGTAGGGATTCGAATTGGGCATCCACTGGATTAAACTAGCCCCTTGTGCTTATAAATGTTTGGAAACATCATGTCCTACTATCAAGCACTTAAGGGAGAATGAGATCACCATCAAGCACCTAAGGGAGAATGAGACCACATTAAGAGAGTGGGATTCATGGTATCTTGCCAACCCCAATTGATCAACAACAAAAAAAAGCATATCATAAAATTTGAACTTAGATAGAGAGGTTAACAACTTCTCTTCTTAACTACCCAAACTAAACCCAATTTTTCCACCCATATCTCTTCTTCTTTTTTTCCTCGGAAAAAATTCATAATTTTATTTCAAAGAAGAACAAAATTACATCTGCACATGTAAGAGGATCACTAGGATCCCTACATTGTCACATATTTACTGTCTCATATTGTCATACAAAACTGTAACTGTAAAAGCATATCAGCTAGATACATCATAGAAAATATGGGTATCACAACCCAAATCATAAGAACACAAAACAAACAGATATACTGCCGATAGCAAAGGCCACCACCTCTGAAACGCCGTCGCCGCCGCAAAGATCCCTAAGGACACTATACGGGTCGCCACGCAAGAGTATATCCACAGTCACTGTCGAAGCCCTCAACCCCGGATCTTGGAAGAAGCCCACTGATCATGAAAACCCCAGCAAAAAACCCTCGGCAAAATCTCTAATGAAGCCTAGTCACCGAAACCCAGAAAAAACTGCCACCGCCGCAAGCCGCACAATGTAGAAACCCTCACGCAAAACTTAGGCAGGCGAGGAAACCTCAATCCACAGGCCACCGCTGGCAAGAAATGCTTGCAGCCGCACCACCAAGACGCCGACCACCACACCAACAAAGGCCCAGTCGGCATTGAAGAACTGGGAACCACCTGAAACGCCACAAAAACCCAAAAAATCCGTGTTGATTCAAGAAAATGGTATCTCTGGCGAATCGACGGTGAAAGAGGCAAGATCACAGCAAGAATGTTGTATTCTCTGTCTCTCAGCATTATCATCACTTCAACCATTCTGTATGTGATCCCCTGGTTCTCGCCGGCTTCTCCTGCACCGCCTACACAGAAACTAAATCTTCCACCGCATTCAAGAATGGCCAAGAATTGGCCGACATTGAAGACCAGGATGGCTGATTCCATTCCGCAAGGCTGGAAATCATGTCATGGTGGTGCCAAATAACCATATCAACCTCGAGAGTACAAGATCAACGCCTTCACAAAAGTATTCCTACGCATTAAGAATGGCCAAGAATTGACCGACATTGAAGACATCAGGATGGCTTCGAATTTTGTAAGGATTTCCTTATCAGGGATCCTTTTCAGCGAAACGACCAAACAGAAGCTGGGGATGCTTTGCCTTCGACTTAACCCATTCCAAGAGCGCAACGCCTGATCAATTCGGCTTGAGAATGGAGTGGGCGGATCTGAGAGGAGGAGAGGACGCAAGCCTGGGCGACTACTGGCCGCAGGCTACAATTCCCCACCCATATCTCTTCTATAATGTAGAGCTTAAACTTATTTCATAAAGCATATTCACTTTGTTCCACCCATATCTCTTCTATAATGTAGAGCTTAAACTTATTTCATAATGCATATTCACTTTGGTATCATATAGTTTTCTTTTCTTGATTTTAAATGTTAAAATACACTCTTTTTCCATTTTTTTATATATACTTGTAGTTGATTTAAATATTTTATCTTTACATTTCTTCTTTTTAACCTTTTCAAACTAAACTTTGTTATACTTTATTTGATTTAATATCATTTTATACATTCAATTTCATTTATATTTTTTTTCAAATTCCATCATTCCAATAATATTACTTACCAACATTAAATATCAAATACCATAATATATTACTTTAATACTTTCAATATTTCAAATCCATAATAATAAAAATAATTATTATTATTTTTCCTTTTTTTTTCCCTCCTCTCCATTGGAATAGAGAGACATGTTTTTCCTGCTTTTCTTTGGATTGGGGAAAATCTAGTTGAAAGTATGTGACTTGAAAATGAATTGAAAAAAACAAAGAAACCATATAAATAAATACTATCAAGAGATACTATCAAGGTATTTTTTAAGGATTCAAAAAATATATAAATATAGTATTTTAGAAAATTATTTTAAATTAAAAATACTATAATATAGTTTACTATCAAAATTTGTAAATTTACTTATGGATTGACTACTGGATCATCATTCTATTTGTTTTGTTGTTTGGAAATGGATATCAGCTTAAAAAAAAATCATCAAATCCAATTTTTTATTACATTCCAAAAAAATATTAAAAATCCATATTTAAATGACTCAACTCCAAGGATTCATAAATCAAAACGTGATGGTATCCCAAAAATATATTAAAAACAATAATTAAATAAATCAATTCCGCTATGTATTGGATCCAGTGGGCTCAAAGAGCAATATCTTCCAAATACTAAAAGCTATATTGCAATGGTAGAGTTGTTGTCATTTGAGATTTGGTTTTATTCCAGTTAACCTACATTTCTGCCTTTAAGAGGCAATATTTGTAAACCCTTAAGCCACAAATCATAGCAAAAGATGAAGGTAGCTTACAAGGGAGAGAGAGAGGAGATGAGGGTTTGCAGGAGGTACAAGGGTTTGCAGGTTGATGGCGCTCCCCGGCGGTCTCCCTCTTGTGGTTATAATGATGTATCTTCTGGAGCCGTTCCTTTGGTTTCAGTCTGCTCCCTTTGAACCCTTTCTTTTTAGTTCTCCCTCCCTGTTTATACTGTCTGGTTCATCATTTTTTGGAGTCATCAGTCCTTGTTTCCTCTTGCAATTTTTCCTGGTTTATTGGCTATTGTTTTGTCTTCTCTGGCCCTTGAGCTACTACTGACGATTGGAGTCCATCCTCAGTGTTGAGGACTAGTACCAACCAGTCTAAAATAAGTGGGAAGTGTATATATAAGTTGGTTCTGGCTTAGCCATGAGTTTCTGTTCGTTTTCTTCTGTGTGACTATGTGGTTTTATTCTGTCTTCCTTCCTTTACGACGTTGGTGTTGGTTTAATTTGTCCGGGTTCTAGAAGAATCTACTTCTCCTGGTTTTTCGGGGCTTGGTTGTCCTAGATTCGACTGTCGTTATCAGGGTATGTGGGTTTGTTTTTGGTTTAACTAGGGTTCAGTTCCTGGGACTCTTGTGGCTCAATATTGTCGAGTTCTCGTTGACTGGTGAGTCCATTCGTGACTCTTTCTGGTTTTACGGGGCTGTCTGTCCTTGACGCGGTTGTCGTTATCAGGGTCTGTTGGTATGATTTGGGTCTTCACTGCCATCTAACCCTTGTAGAATCCCATGGTTATACCCTAACTAGGGTTTGCACCCAGGGTTTCCTGTGGTTTCTTGCAGCACAATACTGTCTCCCATCTTTGGACTTGTCGGTTTCTTGTTTACTGGCGAATCATTTCTGGACTTCTCCTTTCAGTCCTTATGTCGAAAACCCATGATGGGTCTTCCGATGCCCCAGCATATGGATGTACTGCTCGCTTCTAACGTAGAAGAAAGGCAAAATCCCACAAGATTCTTGATGGAAAATTACGCTACGTAGTGGGTCGAGATATTTACTTGGACAGGGTGGAAGCCTTATGTTCTCACGTGCTCATAGGAAGACTAGAATATGCTTCTATGGATAAGAAAGATTGGTTCACTTGGGCCACCAAACATTGGAAGCCCTTCCTGTCATATGTTCCTGCTATCAGTCTTCTGGTACGGGATTGGATAGTCTTCGTTTTCTTAGAGGATGCTCATGCTACATCCGTCCTTAATCGTCTGTGGAGAGTGGGCAAAGGGTCTCTTGTATTATACCAATGGCATATTCATTTTGACCCAGCTCATGAAAGGATAAAAAAACGACATCTGTGGACTCTGCTGCCTGGGCTTCCCTTCCCGCTATGGAATCGTTCTCTTCTGGAGGGCATAGGGAACACTATCAGTCGTTTTGTGGATATTGAGGAAGATTTTATGAATTCATATGATAAGAGGATGGCCAGAGTTTTAGTGGAGCTGGACATTTCAAAAGGTTTACCAGCTGAAATTGAAATTCTCTGCAAGGAGCGACTATTTTCACAAAGGCTTGACTATCAGGGCATCCCTTTCAGATGCAGTTGCTACCGGGAAACAAGCCATCTGAGACGGGCATGTCTATCTTTTCGTCAAGGTTCTGCCTCCCCAGGCCTTCGACTTCCTTCTGCAGCTCCGCTGTCACCCTTATCAGATCAAAGGAATTCCCAGGTAAGAATGTCCTCGGCTCCTCCGGCTTCTGTTATTGGAATTCTTAAAAATGCTTGCTCCCTTTTCGAAGATGCTTCAGATCTTGAATTAGCTTTATTGGACACTGTCAATGTTATAAGGGGCTCTCCTAAAACTTCAGCCACTCCTCTGGCTATGGATTACTCTTCCCCTCATAAGACTCTATCATGTATCCCTCCTCAAAGCTTTGATGGAAGAGGCTCCCCCAAGTCTTCAACTTCCTCTCTAGCCCTGGTTCACTCTTCCCCTCGTAAGGCACTGTCCTATATCCCTCCCCAAATCTCTGGTGACTCTCTCCCTTCGTTACCCCTTCCTTTGTCGAATTTAGACCTCCCTTCTCCCAAAATTCCTCCTCCTTCTCCTTCTCTTGTGACTCTGCCTTGCCCTCCTTCTCGGAACTCTGATGCTTTTTTCTCTGTTTCTTTATCTCCTGCAATTGCCCCTCCTGATGCCTCTTCTTTACAAACAACAAATCTGGAAGGTGTCTCCCCCTAGCCTCTCTTCACTAATTCAGACTTCCCTCCTCTTGTCAACACTGGTCTTTCGACTTTGGGTACTCCTCCCCTCAGCCCTATCACCTCCCCGTCCTTTGCAGACCCAGCATTACAAAAATCACTGAACATTTTTTTTTCTGATAATAATCCTCTGTCTCCCTCAGTTCTCCCCCTTGAGTCCATCCTTTTTGAAAATGTCACTATAAGGAGGAAAAAAAAAATCGCCTCCTAATGCTGCGATTCTTGCCCCCGCCCCTTATACTCCTTTATCTACTAGATTGAAAAATGCGGCTCGTAAGCCTGCCTCCTCATCTCAAAGGGTCCTTAGAGATTCGACCCCCTTCAGTCTGATACCTAATGCGTATTCTATCCCTGAATGTCTGAGGTTTGGGAGGTTCATCCAAACAAAAAAGCCTCCATCATCTGATTTTGTCACTTTCACCTGATGTTGTGCTCCTACAGGAGACCATGACCAGCTCTTACCCAGCCCTCTTTGCCTTTTCCAAGCTGTGTCCGGGTTGGGAATTTTGTGCCCTCGGTTCTAATGGTCTCTCGGGGGGAATTCTCTCTAGCTGGAATCCGAAGCTCCTTAGATGTAAAGCTTTCCATACTATTGCTGGTATCTTGCTTAAAGCTTCGATTCGTGGCTCGACCTTCTCTCTATCTATCCTCAATTGTTACGGCCCTTATCTTAATTGTGATACCTTCTGGAATGCCGTGGCTTCTGGCGGTCTTCTCTCATTGCCAAACCTTATTCTCGCTGGTGATCTAAACTTAACTTTAAATGCCTCTGATATTTGGGGCACTAGAGCGCAACTTGATCCCTTGGGACCTTTTTTCTCCAAGTTATTCTCCGATCATCAACTAGTAGATGTGGCCCCCTCTTCTGTAGGCCCAACTTGGAGGAATGGTAGGATGGGGGAAGAAGGCATATCCAAAAGACTTGATCATTATTTGCTTTCGGATCAGCTCATTGGATCTCTTCCCAAACATAGGGTTTGGGCTCATAGATGTGGGATTTCTGATCACTTCCCTGTTCTGCTTGAATGGATGGAACATCAGAATCCTTGTGCTTTTCCCTTCAAATTCAATCAATCTTGGTTAGGGAATGAGGATTTTATCAATATGATTCGAACTGAATGGCCGCTTATCCATTCGGATGCTTCGATGGATGCTATGAATAATATTTCGTTCAAACTTTGCTTACTGAAAGAAAAAGTGAAGTCTTGGACTAAAGTGGAATCTCAAAAAATGAAGGATAAATCTATATACTTGGAGGATGAAATAAGTACTCTTCTACATTCTTCTCAATCTGCTATCTTAAATGATGAACAGCAGTGCAGACTGAGTTCTCTTAAAACTGATCTTCAAAAGCTGTTGGATCATGAGCTGTACTCTGCAAGACTTCAAAGCAGAGTTACATGGGCCTTGAATGGGGATGCCAATACCAAATATTTCCATGCGGTGGCATCGGCTCGGAAAAATCATAATGCCATTTGGATTTTACAAGATGAGGAAGGTACCTGGATCTCGGATGACCAGAGCATCAAATCTCTAGGGGTTCGCTACTTTAAAAATATTTTTGCTGATGATCATTTGACAAACCTTTCTGCTCAGCTTAAGGTCATTCATATTTTTCCTTCCTATATCAGCGAGGAAGGGAAAAAGGCCTTTACTAGTTCTATCACTCTTTCGGAAGTAGAGAGGGCCCTTAAAACTTTCAAAAGAGATAAGGCCCCAGGCCCTAATGGCTGGCCGGTCGAATTCTACCTGTCCTTTTTTGATCTTCTAGGACCTCTCCTTGTCAATATGGTGGAATCCTCTAGATTCATGGGTAGTGTGGCCCCATCCCTTAACTCCACCTTTTTAGCTCTTATCCCAAAAGTTGAACTTCCCATATCTCTCGCTGACTTTCGTCCTATTTCCCTCTGTAATCTCTGCTATAAGCTGATCTCTAAAGTTGCGGCCCTGAGACTCAAACCCTTCTTAGACTCCTCTATCTCCCCTTAGCAATTCGGCTTCCTGAAGAACCATCAGATCCTTGAGCCCGTAGCCATCATGCAGGAAGTCCTTCATTCTTTCAAAATGAAAAAGAGATGTGCCCTCATCCTCAAGTTTGACTTGACAAAGGATTTTGACAAGGTCAATTGGACTTACATCCATCTTATACTTATCCAGATCGGGGTTCCTCATGTGGGGGTGAATTGGATTTTGGGTTGCATTTCTTCTGCAAACTTTGATGTCCTGGTAAATGGATCTCCTTCTACCTTCTTTCCAGCTTCTCGTGGAATCAGGCAGGGCTTTCCATTGTCCCCCCTGTTGTTCATCCTGGTTATCGAAGGTCTTAGCCTTCTAATTGAAGATGCCAAGAGAAATGGTAAAATTAAAGGGATCAAGATTTCGTCTCATCTCTTCCTCACTCATCTACTATTCATAGATGATGTGATTTTATTTGGTTTGGGTACATTTGAGGAATGGATAGCTTTCAAAGTATTACTTGACACTTTTTGTGAGGCCTTTGGCATGTGTATAAATATGGATAAATCTTGTTTTCTCCATAATGACTTGGATGATGCCCTTCTTGGAAGAATAACAGGGCTCCTTCCGTACAGATTTGCACATCTTAATCAAGGTTTCAACTATCTTGGTTACTTTCTCAAGCCTTCGGGTTATCTGGTCAAAGATTGGCACTGGCTCATATCTAAATTTGAGAAGCGTATCTCTCATTGGACTAATAGGCTCTTGTCTATTGGTGGTTGTCTAGTCCTCATTCGATCTGTTCTCTCAAGCATACATGTCTTCTGGATGGCCCTTGTTCCGATTCCATCCTCAATCTTAGATAAGCTCAGAAAATTGATCTTCTCTTTTCTTTGGGGCTCCACAACGAAGCAAAAAAAATTCCACCTCGTTGATTGGCATCTTCTTGCACGACCTATTTCTTTAGGTGGCTGGGGAATCAAACATCTCCCTAGTTTCAGTTTATATTTGAGATTGAAGAGTTTCAGGAATGCTCTAAATAGCAACAGCATCTGGCACCATCTCCTCTCTGTAAAATATATGAGGAAACTACCTTTGCATTCTTGGCTTAGAGAGAAAAGGTTCATGATGCGAAATGCCTCGGTTATATGGAAAGGCTTTCTCAAAACCTTGCCGTGGATAGGTAAAGGGATTCTCTGGCAAGTTGGCAATGGTTCATATATTTGTCTGGGTGTGGATCCTGTAGTTGGTTTGGGCAGCTCCTTTATTCTCCCAGGTGACTTAAGAGCATATCTGGAAGATTATGGGATTTGTACTTTAGCTCAAGCAAGAAATAAAACATCCTTTGCTTCAGGTTACTGGTTTACAGCTGAGGAGATTGATCTTTGTGGAGATTGGAAAACTCTTTGGGAAAACTATATCAGAGGGCTGGAATACAACAAAATTCGTCTAAAGGACCCTCGTGATACGCTCCTCTGGTCACATAGCAATTATGTTGGCCCTTTAAATGCCGCTAAAGGATATGACTGTATTACTTCGATCAGCAGTTTGGAGGAGCGAAACCCTGTAATTGACTCTCTTTGGACTCTTAATATTCCTACCAAAATAGCTTGTTTCATCTGGCTATTGGATAAAGGCCGGATACTAACATGGAACAGCTTCAATCTCGTGGGTTTCATGGCCCGAGTCTTTGCGTTCTGTGTGAGAGAAATCTCGAGGATATCCTGCATCTTTTCTTGGTCTGCCCCTTTATAGTGAATATTTTCTCACATTTTGCAGCTCGGTATGGGTTCTCTTTTCCCTCTTTCAACTCTGTCCAGTCCTTTCTGGTTCACTGGTTCAGCACTACTGCGCGTTATGCTGCTTTTAGACATTTACCCCTATTTACATTCTGGTGTATTTGGATTCTCTGGAATAAATGTCTTTTTGAAAATTGGAAGCCTTCTGTTCAGTCTCTTATCTCCAGGGTTGAGAGTTTTCTAAATCTATATCCATTTCCTCAAAAATCTCATAAAATCCGGATTATTGGTCCTAAGCCTCAGAAGGTCTTTCCTTGTGGATTTTTTGATGGGGCTGCTGCAGAGAAGTTAGGAGGAGCAGGTTTTGTGATCTACCTAAATGAAAATCGTTATTTCAGTTTCTCATTGGGCTGTGGATGCAACACGAATACAAGAGCGGAATTATTGGCACTCTGGGTTGTTCTATGAGTGAGTTTGATGATGGGTCTTCCCATTCATATGATTTTTGGTGACTCTATGGTTATTATTTCATGGCTCAACAGACTTTCTGCCCTTGATATTCCTTCTCTGATGCATTGGTGTGATGATATAAAAAATATGCTCCATCTTGTCCCTACGCTGATCTTCAAGCATATATTCCGTGAGCATAACATGCTGGCTGACGACCTCTCCAAACGGACTCTGAATTTGGATATGGGATATGGAACTTTCTTTGAATCATTGGATGGAATGGTCATAAAACATGGCCAATTTGTGCTTTTTTAGCTGCTGAATTTTTCAGCATTTGAAAGTGTAGCATTTGATTTGTTCTTCTTTGTCTGTCATGTATGAGACTTTTTAGCCAGCAAGTTTTGCTCAGGAATGTCTGTTTGGGATCACCTCCGATTTCACAGCATATTTTGACCTGATATTTCAGGGATGATGAGAAAAATTTGCTATGATCAGACCTTTTTGTCTTTCTGTTGGCTGGATGTTTTTGCAGGCATGATCATTGTATATCTATGTGTTGATTGGTCCCTTTGTTACTCTCTGTCAAGAAAGATGATATATGTATAATATGTCTTTTGATTCCTATGAATAACAAAGACTGGTATTTTTTCCTCTGAAAAAAAATCATAGCAAAAGATGTTCACTCACTTGAAAGATACAATGTTCCTTCACATGCTACAAGGTTGGAAATATGTTCATTTCTTACTAAATAAATGAATAATATTTTTGGTGTGTATTGTTTTAATAAAAAATAACATTTTATTAACTTATAAAAATTATAAATTTAAAATAACTTTATTTTAATATATAAATTAATAAAGATAACTAACTTGAAGATATAAAACTATTGGGTTTAGCTTTATTGGTTGTGTGATGAAGTGTTATTATCTCAACCCCACATCTGCAACACATTAAGAGGGTGTTTGGTGTGAGTATCGACATTGCTCAAGTGTCATGTGGACATGGGAAAGGGAATGATGCCCATTTTTCCTAGAGACCAAGTGGCGTTGGTATACAAAAGCATAAGACTTGAGCATGTTGAGCTATGCCATGGATTCCCTAAGGGATACCATGCCATGGGACAACTTGCGAAGAGGCATTTCCTTAGATGGCACACAACCACTTGAGAAGACATGTGTGAGTCTGGTTGGGCGCACTTGGAAAACTAGGTGTTGGTTTGAGAGCACTCCTTAGCATGGAACACACAATATAAATAAGAGGTGGGCGCTAGGAAAATGTAGCATCAAGCAAAAGAAAACAAGTGGATGAGCTCTGAGGTCATGTAAATATTGGGGAAGTCGCGGTGTTGGGTGCACTTGTGGATTTAGTGGGTAGAACATTGAGACACCACTAAGAAGTGTATAAAGGAAGTTATGAACAGTTGATAGGGGGGGTTTTGTGATAGTGCATGAGGGGAATAGAGAAGGAATATGCACATGGCAAAGTTGTCTTTGGTTCTAGGTGATTTCTTTGGTTTTCTATGTAATCTATGTAACTCCGCAAGCAATGGTTGGGTGCCCTTTGTACTCTGTAAACTACTGAATAAAAATATTTTGGGCACACAGTTGAGTGTCACACTATATCTTGTGTACGTTGTGTTGTGACTTTTGACTTGCGAAGTTTACTTGATGTGCACTTAAACATAACTAAGTATAAACATAGTATAACTAAGTGAGTTGGGTCATGTTAGGCATAGTCTTACAGGTTTCCTTAGGAGATCATGCCACGAAGTGTTAAGTTGGGAAGCACCACACACCTCCTAAGAGATGCTCACCACAGAATTGAAGGGTGGCACTTGGGAGGTCATGATAGGTGGTCATATAAGATCTATTCTAAATGCTCTTCATCATGAAGTTTGGGGAGATAAATAGATCAATTTGGTTGTGGACCTCAGCTACATGGAAGAAGCAAAAGGGGTGTCAGATAGGTACCAAAGAAGTGTCACTATCATTCTCCATCGTAGACTTTGGTATCAGAGAGGTGTCGCACTTCCATGGTGCAACATGGGATCAAAGGGAAGTCTAGGGAGGGATCTCAGTAGTGCTTGGAACAATAAGCGCAGGGTGCAATCCCACCCCCAATACATTTTTTGGAAAGAGGCATGGAAGTGCTTAGGTATCAAAGAAGTTTGGCCATGGCTATGGAGCGATTTCGGATGAGGATGATAACAGGTTGTTGTTGGAGGCTATGGTAGGGTCAAAGGATTGGTCACACCTCCTTTTGTGGCTCAGAGTGCACTTCAATGAAGTGAAGATGCATGCAATAGGATTGGAGGATGTATTGTGGTTTGCCTTGCACCAAAGAGGAGTTGGGGTGAGGCACACATTGATGAATCGAGAAAATCTATAGTATAGTTTGTTCTATGACTCCAAGATATTGCACATTCCCAGCGAATGTGAGACTTTTTATTTTTTTAATATGAAACACTTAATAGAGTAACTTGTGCAAAGCAGTTAGATAGTAGCAAGTGAGATGAAACCTTTCTTGGTGCGGGATGTGCAACAATAGTGAGTCTTGAATGGGAATCAGGCTCACAATTTCCATCATCTTTGTTTTGTGGAATTAATAATAAACGGGAGAACCATGCAGGAATTTGTTTACTCGAGTGCCTTTCACAATGTCTTAAATAAGAAGTTGGTTAAAGAACTTGGACTTAGAGCTCAATATTGTTGTTCATTAGTCAAGGTTGTAAACTCTATGGAAAAGGAAGCAATTGGAACTTTCCATTGTTCACATTTAGTTGGGAAAGTGGAAAGGCCATGCAAACTTCACAGTGGTGCAGTTCAATGACTTTGATATTATATTGGGGAAGGAATTTGTAAGGAGAGCCAAGGCGGTTCTCATGCCATTTATTGACAAGTTGTTGATATTGAAAAGATAGAAGCCTTGCATTGTACACACAATGACAAGATGATTAGGTGGCAAATTGTAGTTGGTTTCTGCAATAAGTTTCAAGGAATCAACTCAACACCTATATTTATAGCTCTATGTCACAACATTTCTTAGTGAAGTGACAGAGGAAGAAGTAGGGAATACGTTCCTTTAGAACTTACTAGTGTGTCGGAAGAGTATGAGGATAGAATGCCAAAGAATTTTCCTAAGGTAATCCCAGCAAGGCGTACTATTGAACATTGTATCGATATAGAGCCCAGGTCTAGGCTAGTGGAAAATGATCCTTATCAACTAACAAGACCAAAGTTGGAGGATTTGAAGAAGCAATTTACGAAATTGTTGGATTTTGACTTCATTATACCTTCAAGATCTCCTTATGACAAATTAGTCCTCTTTCAAACAAAGAAGGACACACCAGAATCGAGGATTTTCTTGGACTACCATGTGTTAAATAAGAATGCCATTAAGAATTGGTATCTCATACCGTTAGCAATAGAATGTTTTGACAAGTTGGCCAAGGCAAAATTTTCTCAAAGTTGGACTTGAGAAAAGGATACTATCAAGTGAGGATTGTGGAAGGAGATGAGTGGAAGATGACCTGCATAATAAGGTATGGAGCTACGAGTTATTGGCGATGCATTTTGGGATGTGTAGTGCTCCTACGACATTTTTCACCCTCATGAATGATGTTATTGAACATTTTTTTATCATTCAGTTGTTTTATGTCTATATGGCATCGTGGTGTTCAACGAGAACATGGAAGAGCACAAAAATCACTTAACATAAGTTTTTGAAGTGTTGGAGCAACATAAGTTGTTTTTGAAGAAATAATCAAAGAGCATGTTTAGGAAAACTGAAATCACATTCTTGTTCCATTGGTTTGGTTAAGGAGGCATCCAAATGGACACTAAGAAGGTTAAGTCGATTGAGGAGTGGGAGGATCCACTAGTAGTGCATGAAGTAAGAATCTTTTTGGGGATGGAAAATTCCTACCACAAATTCATTACAATCTACTCTAAGATTTCAACACTCTTGAGTGTTTTGTTGAATAAATCTTGGAATTGGTCAGAAAAGTGTCAAGAAGCATTCTATGAACTGAACCACAAAATTTCCATGACACCAGTATTGAGGCTTCCAAACTTTGAGAAGTCGTTTGAAGTGCAGAAAGACACTTCTGACTTTGGAATTGGAGGATTCTTGACACATGAAGGCCATCTAGTTGCCTATGAGAGTGGGAAGCTATAGGATCGAAAAAGGAGATATCCCATTCATGAGAAGGATATGACACGATGGTAGAATTTCTTGGTATAATTTGACATGGCCATTGAGTATCGACTGAGAAAATTGAACACAACTACAGATGCTTTGAGTAGGAAGGAACGATTGGCTACCTTGGAAGAAAATGCTGAGCATGGGAGATTTTTGGATGGGAGTCATTCATTGGATTTTTTGAACATACAATAAAATATCAAGGAAGCATTGAGTGGTGACCACGCTTCCTTAAACATTATGAAGAATGTGAAAGAAGTAACAACGTAGAATTTTTGTCTAGAGGACGATTTGTTGTATTTTGGTGAACATGTGTATGTTCTTAAGAGTTCAAACTTGAGAAGAGAACTATTGCCTAAGAAGAGAACTATTATGGGAGTTTCATGAATCACTTTGGCCAAGGCATCTAGGGAAGCAACAAACTTCAGCGTTGTTAGAGTGTGGTTACTATTTGGAGCATATCAGACGTGATGTAGAGGATTACGTCAAGACTTGCTTGGTGTGCCAACAAGACAACCCAAGAAAACAAGATGGAGTCTAGTCTACTCAAACCTTTTACATTTCCAGAGAAGCCTTGGGAAAGTGTGTCCATGGACTTCATAAATCGAACTACCAATAGGGCAGGGATTGAATGGAATTTTGGTTATGGTGGATAAATTTTCCAAGTATGCCACTTTCATTCCAATGAAAGTCCCATGTTCGATGGAAGATGTTGCGAGGATGTTCTTCTAGAACATAGTGAAGCTTTGGGGTCTCCTAATGAGCATTGCTTCAGATAGGGACACAAGGTTCACAAGGGAGTTATGGATAGTGTTGTTTAGACTTGTGGGAACCAAGTTGCTAATGATTTCAACATTACATCTGCATACTAATGGGAATATCAAGCAGATTAATGGTTTGTAGGAACTTAGGAAGGTTATTTGAGGCACTGTGTCACTTAGATCAAGCATATTGGCTAGACTTGTTAGAAACCACATAGTTCAACTACAACATACAGAAGAGTTCAAGGATGGGGTATAGCCATTTGAGTTGGTTACATGGAAACAATTGATGGAACCTCATACCGATGTGCAAATATTATATGGGAAGAGTCCAACTACCATGGGATTCATGAAGGGATGGAAGGACAAAGTGGAAAGGGCACATATCCAACTAATGGAATTAGCAATCGAGAAGATGAATCAATGTGCATACCAAGAGATATGGGAGTTAGAGTTTTAAGTCGGTGACTAATTCCCTTTGAAGTTGGGGAAGGATCAATTCAAACTACCTATCAGGAGGCAAGTGTGTTGTTTCTAAAGTTTGAAGTCCCCTTTGAGATACTTGAGAAGATTGGTGAGGTTGTGTACAAGTTGAGGCTATTGGATCACTTGAAAGCTCATAGTATTTTTGTCCATGTAAGTCAATTGAAACCTTGTAGAATTGATGGAGATGATCCTAGTAGGGAGAGACCACCCCATGCTCCTGTCATGTCTTGGATAGACTGAAATGAGAAATGTAGAGAGTGTTGGCTAGTTTCTTTGTGAAGCACCAAAGTCAGACTTAGAATGAGTATATGGTCAGTTGGAAGGGCTTGCTGGTTGACGAGAATATTTGGGAAAGCAAGGAATCTTTGTGGAAGTATGAAGATTTAATTTGGTAGTGGGAGGAGCAAAATCCTGGAGTGGCATGGAGCCACTATCGAAACAAGATCAAAACAAAAGAGACATTTTCGAGATAGCAACAAATTAAGTGGGGGAGGATGTCCCAACGCCACACTCACATCGCACTAAGAGGGTGGCTGATGTGGGAATAAATATAATTTAAGTGTCGAGTGGAGGAAATTAAGGGAACGATGCTAGGTTTTCTTAGAGACCAAATGGTGTTGGTCTCACAAAATCATAATACTTGGGCGTGTTAACTAGGGTGCAGACCCAAGGGATCCCATGCGATGGGACAACTTGCAAAGAGGCATTTCGTTAAATTGCACACACCCACTTGAGAAGACAAGTGTGAGTCCCTCTGGGCACGCTTGAAGAATTGGGCATTGGCCTGGGAACAATCCCTAGCATGGAACACACAATATAAATAAGAGGTGTGCGCTAGGCAAAGGAGGCATCAAGCAAGCACGAGAAAGAGAAAACATGTCGACTAACTATGTTGCCTTGTAAATATTAGGGAAGCCGCAGTCTTGGGCGCACTTGTGGATTCAATGGGTAGAATAATGAGACAACAATAGGAAGTGCACGAAGGAAATTTTGAGTGATGTGTAGGGTAGGTTTTGTGATAGTGCCTGAGGGGAGAAGATAGGGAATATGCAAGAGGCAGAGTTATGTTGGGTTCTAGGCACTTTCCTTGGTTTTCCATGTAGTTTTTGTAACGTCATTGGCAATGGCTAGACGCCCTTTGTACATTATAAACTATTGAATAAAATGCTTTTGGGTAAATTCTAACCTTTATTAAACTATTTTAAGAGTAAAGACAACTAAAAAAATCAACAAAGAAAAACAACTTAGTTATATAATGATTTAAATGAGTATCCCTACAACCTCTTATCTCTAACATTTAACCTCTTATCTCTACCTTTAAGCACAATTCAACACAAAACTTCAATAATTAATTAAACATTCAATAGAATATAGTTTTTAATACAAAGTGTAAATACATGTTAACTCTTAATTAAAATAATCAAATCCTATAAGTTGTAAATTTATAGATCAATTGAAATGAATCTACACTAGTTATAATCTCACTCAACTCAATATAACCCAACTAAAAACTTATACAATATGAATAGTTTTTATACAATGTAAATATGTCAAAAAGTTATTTTCTTATTTTTATTTATAACATTTCTATTTTTTAATCTTATATCAATATTTATATTTATAATATATATCAAATTTCTCCCTTTTATAAATACAAATTTTATTTTCATTTATATTTTTGGTTTATATATACATATAATATCATAAACTCCATTAAAAAATTAAAAACCTATAAATAAAATAAAATAGAATTTATAATACAAAATTTTAAAATCATAAATAAAAAACATTTATATCCAAATACATTATTTTTTTTAATTAGGAAATACAGCGTCTATTATTCCATCCTCAAAATCAAGAAGCCTTCTAACCCCAAATAT
Organism: Pseudotsuga menziesii; assembly: GCA_001517045.1. Taxonomy (NCBI): domain Eukaryota; kingdom Viridiplantae; phylum Streptophyta; class Pinopsida; order Pinales; family Pinaceae; genus Pseudotsuga; species Pseudotsuga menziesii. The sequence goes on from LPNX010598747.1 coordinate 37,248, forward strand.
GAATCCCTGGTCAATAACCTCAAGAAGCCTTCTAAACCAAAAAATGGATTTCACCCCATCCCACCCCATCCCACCCCACATTGCTCTTGAAAACAACATTCCATATCATGGCTCTTCACAAATTTATATAAATAAAAAATTCCATAATTGGAAAGCAAAGACCTGCAACATTCCCACATCACTAAGGTGTTTCTGAAAACGTTAGGAGTTGAAGTACCAGTTCACACCTCATACCATTGCTTCTTCCCAACACGCTGAAGTGTTTCTTCACAAATTTATAGAAATAAAAAATTCCATAATCGGAAAGCAAAGACCTGCAACATTCCCACATCACTAATGTGTTTCTGAAAACGTTAGGACTCAGGAGTTGAAGTACCAGTTCACACCTCATACCATTTCTTCCTCCCAAGTCCCAACATGCTGAGGTGTTTCTCTTGACAACATTGTAGACAACAAAACAAAGCATTGCAACTTTTTCATGTCATATCACATTACTCACTCTGCAACTTATTGTATTTTAAATGCTTCAGAATTATGGACTATTTTTTTCTAAGCTATACATGCAGCTGTACATAGCTTTTACAGCCTGGAACGAATTATGAAAAAGAGAGTCGTCACAGTTTTTTCATGCTCGTCTGGTTGTTAGGATAAAGAAGATTGCTCAGATGAAAAGGCTGGTCGGTGGTCACTGTAAAAATAAATATGATGTATATTGGTTTTCTTATTATTAAACTGTGCCACTCGTTGTATACTTCCAACTGGCATAGGTTTACAGTGAGAATAATGAGGTGTTTGTCAGGAAAGGCTGAAAAACTTTATGATGATAAAGTCGAATCTTCTTATATATTTATTGTCTCTGGATTTGATGCAATCAATCTCGTGAGGAATGCCATGGTTGACAGTCATTGATTCCATACATTTTTAAACGAATGGTTACCTGAATATTGGAAATGGGAGTTATTTTATAAAAAGTTGTCACAAATTTGCAGTTTATAATATTAATATTTATATAGATAAAATCCTTAAGAAAAAAACAAGGTTGACACCAGTATTGATTATCCATTTTCATGTAAAATGAGTCCCATAAAACTTCCAAGTCTCTTTAATACATTGTTGGGAGGCCATTGATATATATGTGCCCAAAATAGCACCTTGGTTAGACTATTCATTCAAAATGCCTGTTTTATTCAACCAACAATCTCCATTAATCTTAGCTCACAGGCTTAACATGGCCTGGACCAATGGCCCATTAGCCCAAATTAAACTATTGTATTACTGGAATTAAGCATAAGGATGTGATTGAGCAGTTGGCTTTGGCACTGCTGCACGTTGTCTAAGCCATTAGGCGTGGGCTTCTGCTCCTGCAGAGATTCAGTGTCTTCATTGTGTCTGATAAGAGTTTGAAAGTAAGAAAACAATTTAGTCAGGAAATATCACAAGATAATAAGGTGAAGCAGCAGCTGCATGGACTTGGGTACTTTTATTTATGGTATTTGGTTGTTACTTGTTACTGAGCATTTTTCTGTCTTGCATAGAATTGTGTAAAAAATAAATGGGAATAGGTCCCAGAAAGGCAAAAGTGTATGAATGGATTTACTTGGATCTTTATATTGCTCTTTGAGTGATGGTAATTTTTGCAACATTTTATTTCTGTAATTAAAATTGTAATTTAAATAATGAAAAACACAATTTCAGTTAAAATTGCATTGCTGAATTTTAAGAAAAATCTCAAAAAACCTAAAATAAAAATAAAAAAAATGGTCTATAGTTTAGTTTACTCCCAATCTACTTACCAATTTTCCCAATCCACATCACCAATTTCCATTAAATCCATCTGGCATTGAGCCTGTGCTTCTCTTGCCTTTTCCTCCAAATCCTCACTTGCATTAGGAATTTTCCCATGGCACCTCATTCCCACCTCATTGCCTTTCAAAATAACAGTAAGAAGTTTCTAAGCAGAGGAGCCTCTGAGATCAGTCTTGGAAGTAGATACCTGTAGTGCAGGAAGATTTCAAAGCCATTTATTTTGCAGAAGAAAATACAAAAAATGGGATCTTGGGGAGTAGACAGCAGTATCAATTGCAAGGAAACTAATGCATCCTTTGCACTGCTGCTGACATTATTCCTGATAAAAGGGCCCTTGTTGCTTTCATACTATCAACTGGGGGGCATCTGAACCGCAATCAAAACACCAGAAAGACAGAAATGAGACTTCCTGTAGTGGGTCTTTTTGGACCAATCCCATTGGGAACCCTGAGAAACTTTGAGTGACATAAGGGTATTCAGCTAGAGATGTAGCATGTTCTTTGGTTCTATACCTTCAGATCTAGCTAACTGCAATCTGTTGAGTGATCTCTACTCACAGAAAATTTGTTTTTACGGGGGCTCCACTATCATTTTTTTCTGGTTTGCCCAACATAGTAGGCGAATCTGGCCTTCAACAGGTTCAGTGGCCCCAATTTTTTATGTCTCTCAACAATTTGAAGAGAATGGTTACTCTGTATCTGCATAATAATTGCATAACTGGGTCCAATTCTTCACTAAATCTCCCAATACAAGCTCACTGGATCTGTGCTGGGGAAACTCTCTGTTTGAGTGTCCTTTGGCACCTTGTGCGGGCGTTGCCCCAGCATTGTCTCATTCAAGTAGGCTGAAGAGCAAAAATAAGCTGGGGTACAGGGGGCATTGTGGGTATCGTTTTCGGATGCTTAGGCTTTCACTTCTCTTATTTCTCATCTTGTTCCTGTGCAACGGCATGAGAATAACCAGATAGTTTAGAGTAATGAAAGGATCGTTAGTTTAGAATAATGAGAATAGCGTGGATCAATATGAGCATGTATGGATTGAGAATCACTAATTGAAAATGCATCAGTGTTTATCATACCTTCTGGAAGTCAATGGTAAGCATTATCATCCAGTCAACATGTATGCTTCAAGTTTGAAACTTGACATTTTCTTCTAGATCACTAGTCTTCTTCTAGCTAATCTTTTCCATATGTGCTAATTTCCCAACAATGATGGGGCTTCTTCTTTCCATTCTTCTTAGTCAAAGTAGACTCATCGCTCCTCTTCTTTTTTTTTCAGGAGGAAAAAAACAGTCCTTGGTATTCTTTATTAAGAATCAAAGGGCCTTTTAACAGCCACCCATAAATGGGGTACATCATCAAGATATACATCATATAATGCGAATCATATCGAATTGCATCTGGAGGGAAGGGGGTATAATGACATGTGTCCCATCAGTAATCTGCCACATCATAATGAAGATCATCCATCATCATTCCCATCTATCAGGATACATGTGACCAGTGCTGCAGTCCAAAGGAGCACTCAGTTAAATCTATGGTGTATATCAAAAAAAATCTGGGAATAAACCCCATATACACTCAGAAAAGCTGATATGAGTCACTATGGACCAAAAGGTCGCTCCAAAATTCAAAATAATACCCAAATCCAGGGGAATACATGAGTGCTTGTTTGGAAAGACGGTCCGCAATCCCATTGTATTCCCGATAAATGTGAATGATGGAGAGATCAGTGAAGCTTTTAAGAAGCTGAAGCGATTCCCTACACCAGTGGAAGAGCTCTGGTGGGGAAAGTGCAGAAATACCGTTTGCCCAGTTGATAATGACCTGTGAGTCACCAAAAATGTGGGTCAAAGGTATACCCATCATTTGGGATGTGTGCAGAACTGCCCAGAGTCCAAGAAGTTCTGCTTTAGTATTAGACCCCCTTCCAACCCCCAGCGCAAATTCAAGTCGATGATTCTCATTGAGGTAAATACAGTATCCAATGCCAGCAGAAGTTGAATTCGCAGCACCATCAAAATACCCACATGGATAAATCATATGTGGTTTATGTCCAATCCTTCTGCCAGATTTCTTTTTCCTACCATTAGTGGCTGACTGTGAGGTAATTACATGAAATGCATTTATAATCCGATGCATAACAGCCCATATATTAACCCTGATATCCTCAAAAACCGCACGATTGCGGGCCTTCCAAATAGACCAAATCGCAAGGTGAGGGATGTAAAATAGTGTTGTACTGCGATGGTGTAGTGAAGCCCAATTCTCAAAGAAAGCCATAATAGAATCTAGAACAGGGGGAATGCTAAGCTGTAACTGGTCACATACAGCCCCCAGTGTATCTCTCCATATCGGACAACAAATAAAAATATGATGAACAGACTCATCGAAAGCACAACACATGGAGCAAATGCCAGGACCAATTTTACCCTTCTTCTGTAAATTGTCCCATGTAAGTATTTTATTATTTATAACCAGCCATGAGAAGCAACCAATCTTCCTTGGGAGGCATTTCGTCCAAAGAGTATCATATATTCTGCTACCCAGGTCAGGCTGGATGGTATTGATAATATAATCATATACTTTTTCAGCCATAACCGATCCCTTGTTCTTATCATAATTCCAGATCAGAGAATCAGGGGTATTTGTAAGTCTGATACCATTCAGATCCAGACATCTAACATATGCAATCCAGATCCAGACATCTCATCTGGGTGGATTCCTCTTCTCCTCATCTTGGTGGATGCAATTTAGATGAATGCACTCCCTACCTTTATCATGGTTACAATGTGGATCTTTTTTTTTAATTATGTTGACTTTTCCCTTTAATAGAGAGGCCAATAGACGCATTTAATTTTCCCTCATCAAAAATTTGTTCCTATGCCCTAATCACCAATCCACAAAAAGAGAAAGGGTATAGTATTTACCATCTTCTTTTCTAGATGCCTAACTAGTATGGAATGTTGAATAGAGTATATCATAGGTTGTCTTCAAATCCATGAGAGGTTATCTTTCTTAAAAAAGTCCTTGCCACATTCACCCAATTTTAATTGTAACTCCTTTGCATAATCCAAATAATCCTCAATCCTTTCAAAAGAGAGGGGGTCTAGATAGATCAACACTTTCTCAATTTTGCATAACCTGACTCTCACTAACTTTATCTAACATATTCTTCAATTTCTTCTTGTCCTAAAGAGGATAGTCAATCCAATTTGCATGAAAGAAAATTTACCTTGAATTGTAGGTGGTAATCACTCATATAGCCTCGTCCTTCTTTTTGTTGAGGACAAACTTATGTTGATTATCCTTTAGATTTGGGATCATTTTCTTGGTAAATTGCCAAATGGCCTTACTTTTCAGCAAGATATCCATATCTTGCACCTATATTCCATAGTTGTGACCATTCAAGATCATTGGTTCCTCCTTGGAAGCCATAATGCCAATATGCCAATCTAAACCCTAATATAGTCTATAAGTTGAAAACCATTGTCAAGCATAGATAGATCTTATCAATCCAATTTGCATGAAAGAAAATTTACCTTGAATTGTAGGTGGTAATCACTCATATAGCCTCGTCCTTCTTTTTGTTGAGGACAAACTTATGTTGATTATCCTTTAGATTTGGGATCATTTTCTTGGTAAATTGCCAAATGACCTTACTTTTCAGCAAGATATCCATATCTTGCACCTATATTCCATAGTTGTGACCATTCAAGATCATTGGTTCCTCCTTGGAAGCCATAATGCCAATATGTCAATCTAAACCCTAATATAGTCTATAAGTTGAAAACCATTGTCAAGCATAGATAGATCTGACAAAATAGAGCATGTCCAGCCAATACCTCAAAAGAATCGTAGACAACATGTGATTCAAACCAACAACTATGATACCATGTTGGATAAGCCATGGAATTATAAATATCATAGAGTTAATTATTCCAAGAATAGGTGGTGTTGATAGACATCGCTTTAGTACTTAAGAACGACATATCACAATCAACAATACATCAAAACGTATTGTTTTTTAGCCACACTTTTCCATATCACTCAACCCATAAGGTCGTATTCTTATAGCACCAAAATGTAACGAACTCTCTTTAAGTGAGGAAGAGTCTGTTCACATTCTTGGGTCATAGTGCATAATGCTCTCCTTACTTTATGCCATCTTTATGTCATAGTCAATGGTTCTACTCTAACTACCCAACCAATCAGGAGTTAGTCGACTCCTTTGTCAATTGGTCAGTATGACTAGTTGAGATCTTGGACAACCCATTAGTTGACCACCTAGTTGACTCTTCTTGTCACTGACCATCAATTGTCAATTGTTTGTCCCCATAAGATCCAAATGTGTGATGAACTAGAAAAGCATTTGTTCCAACACTTTTGAAAATATTCAACCTTCTCCTTCTATGCCATCCCTCATTAAGAAGTGAATGTAGTCCATCACATGACTCAAGCATATGTTTGGAAAACAAGACAACTCCCAGTCACCCCATCACTCCCCAAAACACAACCATCATAGAGAAATATTATTAAGATTGTAAATAATCTTTTTGTTGACTATGTAGAAGATCTCTTTGATCTCACCATTGAAGAAATCCTTGAACATATTTATTCTAGCATGTCATCGCTTCCAACTTCACCTTGCTCTACTCATTCCTAGACTCTTGACCTGAACCTTAACAAAGGAACCTATGAAATTTTACAACAACTCTTATATGCTCAAATGGCTCACAATCAACCTCAAATACCCACTTAGATGTCTTAGGGTGCTTTGAATTTAGTTGGTTAGATTTATGGAATACCTAAGCGCCTTGAATGTATTCTTCCCAGATTCAACCCTAACAAATCTAATGTGCATGAAGATCGCATAATTTTTTTTATCTCGTTGTTTAATTAATGAATGCAGAGCATGAAGACATAATCTGTAGACTATTTACATACATGTTCTAAAATTGTATGACTATTTCCAGGCTATTTTGATTAGATGTATGAAGACATAGTCTTCCTTTATTGAATGCCTTTCATGAACAAAAGACCCTACTATGCATTTAAAAAAAATAATTGTTGTTAAAATGGATAAGAAAGAACACAATAAGGATTGCAACCAACATGTTGCCACCATTCTTAACAGTTTTCCTAATAACTTGCAACCATCTATTGAGGCGAAAGTAGAATCCTATACATTTTCTTTACATGTTTCCATTGTTATGTTTTTCATAAGATCTAGGAAACCCACACTAGCACAAAACTTTGAAGAATCTAAAAAGGTAGAAAAGGAAATATCTACTCTAGGGGGGAACATAGAGGCCAAAGACACCAAAGTATGCAATGCAACAAAGAAACCTTTGCTTTTAACCAAACCCATTCATCTAGAAGGTGTACTCAAACTAGTCAAGAAATTATCCAACAAGGTCATGGACCTTAAAAATAACTCAACTGAGGGGAACATCTAATCAAAATAATTTACACTCCTTCATAGGAAATCCATCACAACCTTAAATCCACTTGATCTTTTAAATCTAAACTTAAACAGAAAGAAGTAGGCATGGTTAATTTTTTCACCTTCCACCAAGCCAATCATTCAAAGAAGCACTACCCTTAGTGGATCAATTACATGACCTTGGTAATTTACCAACTTCAACAATAGTCTCAACTCAATAAAACCACTCAAGGAAATGAAAATGAATAAACTAAGGAAACAATTGGGGAGGAAACCATGTTTCTTTGGGATTAGCCACTTGGTCTCAGGGACGGTGTTCAAGAAGATGAGATAATAGTAAGTGAAATACACATGACCCAATCAATGCCCAAAGATTATAATGTGAGAAGTAAGGGATTGGTAAATGTGTCTCTTTCCACAAAAAAAACAACACAATCACCAAGAAAGATGTAACTACTCCCCATATTTTCACAAATTCAACACCATCCCAAACAAAGAATAACATAATTCAGGGACAAACCAAGGAAGCTACAACTATAAACTCAACTGCACAAAGCATGGAATACAATGTTGTTGAAGTCTAAAAAAACGAAGCTAACATATCCATGTATGACATTTATAACATTTCTTAGCTAAGGTACATTCTCCTAAACACTTTTAAGAGTATCCCTAACTCCCAATAGAAATCAATCACCACCTGTGAAAACACAAAGAAGTATATTGATAACAAATATGATACTGAAAATAAAGAGGAAGGTAAGCTAACATAGAAAGCTACTATGAATACTAGTGGTATAGGTACACATTCAAAATCACATACTCCTCCTTCCCTACTAACTTTTGAAATATTTAATTATAACATATACAATTGCCTAGTAGATTTAGGAGCATCTTCCAATGTTATGCCTTACTGGGTCGGAAAAATGATGAATGCCACACCTTCCAAATGAAATACAAGGATTATTCAACTTGATATATTTTATGTAAAATTCACATGTGAATTGAAATATGTCATGATCAATATAGCTTCATATCCAAAAGTGTACAAAATTATTGATGTTATTGCAGTCATTGTTCCAAAAGCTCATGGATTACTATTAAGCAGAGATTGCTTGGAAAAATTAATGGGATATTTTACCATAGACTAGTCACACTTGTGCTTTCCTTATAAAGGGAAATAAAATTAGATTAGAGTGACTCCAATGACTATTGTCCATTTGGTCTACTTGATATCCAAATGAATTAAAGCTATTAATGTACAAGGATGAGAGTGGATTGTTGGCAATCCCTCTTAAAAAGGTTAAAAAGGTTGACTGGGTGACTGTAATGACTATTGTTGGGCAATTTGGGTTGTTTGATGTTTTAAAATTGCTTTATATCCAAATGAGTTAAAGCTATTAATGTACAAGGATGAAAGTAGGTAGAACTTCATGTAAGGTTTCATTTAAAACTTCATGTATGGTATCATTTAAGGGTTTTAAAATCTCATTTTTATGTTTTATTTTCTTTCTTTAGCGTTTTGAAATCACGTTGTTAAACAATTTTATTTCTAGAGAAGCATGGAGAATAATTGAGCAAATCCAAAAGTAGTTTATTACTTATAATCTCAAAATTAAGAGAAATGTGTCATATCCTATTCACCTCTTAGAAGTGGGGATCTCTCCCATAGAAATTTGTTAATATTTTTAATGGTTATACAAGGTATTAAAACATTTAGCATCATAACATCATAACAAAATGCAAAAGGATCACTGAAAGAAAGACAAGCACAACCACACAAAAGAACATAGAGATTTATCCTGGGAAACCGTCGTGGGGGAGAAAACCTAGCAAAACCTCTTGATATAGAATCAACCAGGTACTGTGTAAGACCCCAAGAATAAGGCTTGTAAAACTCCAAGAATAAGACTTGACTTCTTCTTCTCTCCCAGATGGATTGTTCCTTCTTTCTCTAGTGAATTTGCTTGAGTTCTGAGTGTGTTCAAATGAGGTAGGTGCCTCCCATATTTATACCGATGAGTGGGGAGGCATAATAACCCAACAAGGCCTACTTCTCCTCCCAATTAGGGTCGACTTGCCTTGGGAGACTCAAAAATTACATTTTAATTATACTTTTATGGGTACTACTGACCCGAATTACAACCGAGGTTTTACCTCAAGACTTTACATGACCAATTACATTAATGACATCCCTAATCGGAGGAACAACATCTTTGAAGACAAGAATAATAATAATAATGAAAAATAGAATATCTTTCATAGTTAAATTTGTTTAACACTCCCTCTTAAAAAGGAAGGTATTCTATAACAACAGTAACAACAAGAACGTCTATACAACTGACTGGTAAGTCTATATGTCATAGGAATTTTTCACAACTACATCAACATCATCATTATCCGTGGAACATCATCATCACAAAGCATCACATCTTGACACATCATCATGAGTATCACATCTTAGCACATCATCACAAGCATCGCATCACACTATCATGAGAATCACATCTTGACACATCATCACGAGCATCATCATCTATCTTGAGCATCATTACGATCATCTCTAGCATCATTATCTCAAGCGAGCATCATCATCTCTAGCATCAACATCTTGAGCAAGCCTCATCATCTTAAGCGAGCCTAATTATCTCGAGCGAGCGTCATCATCTCTAGAATCATCATGTCGAGCGAGCATCAACTATAATATCATCAGTATACAAATACTGAACTAAATCACCCACAACATGAACAATGATATTACATCACCGTTTGTAACTAAATGCAAGATCTCGTCCACAAATGAATGTAGGACCACTCTCCTAAAGAGAGTACCATCGTTCGCAGTACCATCCTCATCCTGTAAATTGTAGGAATATAATAAACCCACTTCATAACTTAGGATAAAATATTTAATCAATTTTGATTAATTTCCTACCCATTAGCTTAGATAGTTGGAATCCACTAGCACCACATGGTCAAGACTTGCCATATATACCCTAGGAATGATTTAATTCAGATTTTGGATTGATCCTGTCTACTTTATTGACTGCTAGAATTAGTAATTGTGCTTTCTTGCAAATTCTGTCTTTTATTGCTTTATTACATCTTTCCAGTGGATAAGGTAAAACTAGTCAACTAGGAAAATGCTATCTTTTGATGCCACCCATCCTCCATGATTTTCTCTCCATATTCCAGGATTAGCATGTTTTTTTCATCATACATGAAAACTCACTCATGATTTTGCTAATTTCTGAGGTCCTTGACTGATTTAGGAAGTGCTTTCGCCACCTATGGGGGTTTATCATATTTAGTAAGTCTATCTTTCTTAGTTTGATGAGTTGTCTCCAATACAACTCGATTTTACCTATGAAGGATGTAGTATTTATGTACACCATTATTCATCATTATAAAATGGAAGGATACACTCCAATATTTAGCTCTTCATTCATGTGATTCAATCTCTATTCTTCTATTTATTTTTCATGTGTATGCCTGTGAGAATTATCTTAGTAGCAAGATCTACTTCCTGTGCTTCTTCTTAGCATATTTACTCATAGCATTAGAGCTACTATTTCTACATGGTATCAAAGTGCAAGTTTGTTCAAGTTCAACAAATTTGAGGAGCTATATTTTCTCTCCATCATACCCATCCAATCTCCTATCCCTCTCTGAAGAAGAGCTTATTATTAAGCTTACACGATTTTCTCCTAGTCTTATTTGTGCAGGTTGCAGAGAGTTTATCCTTGAGCGCATCAACATCTCAGTATGGATTCTTCTTCATCTCTAATCATGAATTCCTTCAACTATCATGAATGGAAAGCCAAAATTGACATTATATTGCACAGTAAGGGACTATGCAGAGTTACTCTAGCTTTGGAGAATGAGCCCCATGTTATCGTTGAGAAAGCTAAGTGGCATAATAGGTTGGATTAATCCTATGTATTTCCTTGCCTCTCTTTTTATCCTGGTCTACTCTTTCATCTAGATAGTTTGACCACTCCAAACCAAGTATGGACCAAACTTGAGTCTCTCTTTGGAGTTCAAGATGAGTTAAGAGCGCATCAGTTAGAGATTGAGTTATTCTCAATGAATCCAAGAATTTTTTATTCTATTGAGGGTTTCTTCACCAAATTCAAGTCACTTTTTCTAATTCTCAATAATTGTGGGATTGAGAAGAAAGATTATCTATTAATCCTTTCCATTCTATCTAAATTGGGTCCTGAATACTCAATTTTTGTGTATACTTTTCATGCTACTAGGCTTGTTGTTTCTGATTAGAAAATTCATTCTTTTTGTACCTTCTTTAATTCACTAACAAAGGATAAAGATAAATTGATCCATATGGGTGCTCTTAAATCTTCCAAGGGAAAGGATCATTCTCTCATAGTTCAAGGAAGCAAGAATATCAAATCCAAAGAAAAGAAAATTGTGAAAGAGAAGAAGCTAGAGTCAGAAATTGAAGATGAAGGTTGGAATCCTATTGATGAATATTCAATGATGAAAGTCAAGAAGAAAGGGAGCACATACAAGTGTTCTTATTGCAGCAAGGGATTTCATTCGGAGAATAAATGTTTCAAGAAGAATATGGGCATCATGTCTCAGCTTCTTGAGAAGCACAACATCGAATTTCCATATGAGCTAGATAAACATGTTGATTCTTCATAACACTGTCATAGTGCACAGTTCCAAGGTTATATAAACTATTCCTTGAGTGCCAGATTTAAATCCTTTCCTAATACCTCTGATATATATATTCATTTTCTGACATATAAAAACCATAAATATCATATCCTTTCTTTGATAATCCACCTATCAATCTCTTAGATTCTTAATAATTGTGATTTTTCACAAGATATTGACTTGTCTTTAAGCATCTCTTCCTCACTCCATAATTCTGATTTAGAAGCATTTTTACAGGATAATATACATTTAATGACACTATTCATACCACCATCCATACCATCTACCATACCTCTGAATACTCTTAACACTATACAAATCCCAAGTTCACTAGTCAATTCCTCATTGGTCTCTTATGCAGTGTTACTTATATTACATGGTTTGAAGTCTTTCTTATCTTTCACTGGTTGGTTATCCATGACCTTAGTCATATTTGTACTAATATTACACATGTTTGGATCTATTCTAAACTCTTATGGTTCATATCTCAAGTCCATCTATCATTTAGATCTTTACACTCATCAGTTTTCCCCAGTTGCTAATAATTTTCCTAGTCTAGCCCTATATTCTCATGGAGTCACTAAAGCCTTTGTTTTTTCTATTCCATATGCTAATGTTTCTAATATATCAGATTCCTTTAGCCTCATATTAGATATGGGAAGGTGCTACATCAGGTTGGAAGAATGATATGTGATCCACATCACAATTTTACAGGTATACAAGGAACTGATTGTGTAACGTGTTACTGATTGTCTTAATTTTTGTACTCTTTGGGAAGGATTATGCACAAATATATTTCTCATTTCAGATTTTGTTTGCATATCAGAGTTTGTTAGAAGAAAGAATAATTTAGATAATGCTCCTACTTCATCAAATGATGAGATACAAGGAGTCTCTCATCTTCTTTTTTGCAGACTCTACACTCTAGCTCATGATCATGGAGTTCATGATTTCTTCATCTCGTATTTCAAAAAGAAGTAGTTCATTCAGCTCATTCAAGTGAATATAAAGACCTATTGAAGACATGTTATTCAAATTTTGTGCCTTGTCCTTTCTTGAGGGAGGATTTTCCCCATGTGGTTTTGCCTCTTTCCTCACTTTTTTGGACATGAATAATTGTAAATGGTGACCATAGCCTTGTGTTAGTCAAGTAACAAACTTATCATCTTCCTTTAGAATGTGGCATCAACTGTCTCTAAAGTAGGATCACATAACAACTTCAATTTTGATTCGATCGGTGTAACATCTCGAACCTCTTCAGGAAAATATCCTCTGGCTAAGGAAAATATCCTCTGGATTCTGCCACACCTCTAATCTTGAGAATCATGTCAAGATTCTCAAGCTCTCAGATCCATTGCAGTCACTCCCTTCGAAGCATAACACCATCCTCCCTCTATATCTTGTACTTCTTCATTGGAACATTCTGCACTAGAGTGATAGGTAGCCTCCTCTACTGCTAATATTTTGTGTATCCATCTATGTCATCTCTCAAGGTCACTAGATATCAATATCCTCCATGTCAAACTTTGTTTCAAGTTCCTCTTGCACCCATCTATGAGCTTCTCGTCCTCTGAATGCTTCCATCTTCAACCTTGTAGCAAATGTTGATATATTCATAACTTTAGGTGATTTGCAAGCTCGTCATGTAACTGTATGTGTTATCCCATGGGTTCCTTCTAAGCTCATATGAAGCCTTCTTCAATTTGCGCACATGTGATTCTCTGTAGAGAGTCCTTGATATGCATTCCTACTTTATTGAAAAAGTGTGTCTGGCCAATGGAGCAAGTGTCTCTCCATAATTGACTCCCTATTTCTAAGGGAAACCACAAACCTTGCTTTGTATCTCTTAATGGTTTATTATAACATCCTTCCATTCTTTCTTATCGGTTGCTTCTTTATAGCTGGAAGGATCTCTCTGCATCTTGAATATATTTACTGATGTTTTCTTGTATCATGTTCTTCTGGAGTCCTCTCTTCTATAATTGTTCCTCTAAATATGAGTTTTTCTGAGTTCTTCTTGATGTGCTTTATATGAGTAAATTTTCTTTGGGTGTTATGGTTGAACCGTCATCACTTGTTCTCCGAAACAAGACTCATCATTCTTCTTTTGCACACGATCTTTCCTACAAATAAAATCCAGTTGCATGATTAGAAACATTTCATAATTTCCAAAACATATTAATAGTGACAAGAGTCTAATGCATAAATACAAATGTCACATAGTCATGCAACCATCTTATCCCAATACAACATTTATCCATATCCTGTATACATATGGTAACTTTCTAGATGCCTTCCATCTCTACTAGATTATTATTAAGAGTGTGCACTACTCCCAACATGTGAACAAAGAGGTTTCATTCTAGATAAGCAACAATGGAATGTTGTATAGCACCGTAGGATACTTACCCATTGCATGCATATTAGTAGTATATTGTTCATGAATGCAAACACTCTAACATGCATAATACATTTTCTAAGCCTAGGAACATAAATATGTAAATGATATTGTCTTAAGTAACTAGATATATAGGAAATGACAATTTAAACACTTATCTTTGCTTGTTTGGTAGACTCTGACAATATGCTTTTCTCCATCATCTGATTCTAAGGACCTAACCACTTATACTATGAAATGAGAACTCGAAATAGTTCTCGTTTTTACCTCCCTTTCAAAAAGGGTTGATAACAGTATCACACATTTTCATTTTGAGGCATTTTTTGGGCCTTGGAATCATCTTTGTCATAAAATATTTTTAATTTATATTTTCAAGTGTGTTTTTTTAACAAAATAACATACATTTAGAAGCAAGTTATAATGAAAAACATATGCATTTTCCAATTTTTTCTTTAAAATACGACTTTTTTATGGACAAAATAAGACATTTTTATAGACAAATTTGTAAAAAAATCCAGATAATAAAGACATTTAAAACTATTTTCAATGGATTTTCAGATATTTTTTAAAAAAAAATGATATTATTTCATATTATTTTCCAAAAAATGGTGATTCACATAAATTCAAGAAAAACTGTACCATATATTTGTAAATGACATATTACAAACATTATATATAGAAATTTTATTTCTAAAATAAAGTCCGAAAGTCAAAACATTATTAATATATCTTATCAAAAAGTTGTCAAATTTAATATTTTCTTCAAGACATGAAACTAATCAACAATATCATGTAGGCCAAATTCTTCATCGAAATTGGAATTTTATGGAGCTTGGATTTCTTCAGGGACATCAATGTCCTCTTCCATTGGGTCTTCTATGTCTGCAAAATGCCCAAAGTGCTCATTTCCAAACATCCATCATAATGGGGGTTGAGGCTCTTTTGACATCTTCGCCACAAGTGTTTCACTAAACTCTCATTTCTTCAAACCAACTTCTTGCAATTCATCTAGAAGAACTTGAATAACATTAATTTTTTGCTTGATTTAATTGCATTGCAGTGGATCACTATCAATGGATATGCAATTTCTTCATTTATGTAAAGAACATGTTATTGTTGTACGTAATCACCCAAAAAAAAAATTAGTCAAATACACTAAAAGCACTAAAAAAAAATTAATGAAGATTAAAAAAACAATAAAATTTGAAATATGGTTTCATATGTAATATTATAAATTTTACCTAAACCCGAGAGCAAAACGGAGACCCAATCTCCTTATCTTGAAAATGTATCTATGAGATGAGTAATCAACGCTTGTGGCTTTTGATAGATCTTTATAGTCACTCCTTTCAATCCCTTTATTCATATGTTAATTTTTTAACCACAACATTATAAGTCAACATCTGACTATATTTGCATTCACTATTTTCATTTATTAAAATAGATTCATATGTCTCATGTTTTGTCCAAGTTGCAAAATGTATATTTTTAGTATCACTGAAAAATGAATAATTGGTGGAATTGTGTTTGCCTATAGAAAAAATAGAAAAAATATATTAAAAAACCAACCAACCAAACAAATATAATGTAAAAAAACTAATGTTTAAAAAAAAATTAAAAACAAAAGTATAAAATGATTTTTTAAACTTCAATGTTTTAAAAAACAAAAATAAACTAAATTAAAATAAGCTAAACTAAACTAAAACTAAGATAAAAATAAAATAAAATAAAATAAACAAAAATAAAACAAATAAATTAAACAAAAATAAAACTAAGCTAAACTAAACTAAACCAAAATAAACTAAACAAAAAACAAAACAACAAAAATAACAAATAAAACAAAATAGACAAACATTAACCAAGGTGGAGTGTAAAAGGTGGTAGGGAGGGGTGGCGGAGTGTAAAAGGGGGTAGGGAGGGGTGGTGCCATTCTGAGAATTGCGCCACCAATCCCTACTCCCTTTTACATTCCACCTCCACTATCCTGCCACTACTCCACCACCACCTCCCCTACCTTATTTTGGAGAGGGGTAATGTAAGGTGTGCATTTTATTTTAATTTTAGAGTTTTTTTCTTTAAGACATTTGTTTTTAAAAATTTACTTTTACACTTTGTTTTTTATAAAGTTTAAAACATTAGATTTTTACATAATTTCTTTTGTTTTTTACTTATTTTCTAAAATATTTTTTTTTTATTTTTATCTTTAATCTTGTCTCTTTTTTAAGCAAGAAAAATCTAAATTTGTTTTAACTTTTTTAGAATTTCCTTTCTTTTTATTTAAGTTTTAAATTTTTTGGGCTAAAATTATATGAATCATTTGTTCTTGTATGGTCTAATATATGATTTAATTATAAATCACATTATAATTTCTTTGATTTTCTATGGTTAGAGTGGTGAAAATATTTATGTTTTTTTTTGTTTAATATGCAAGTTTTAAAAAAATTGTGATTTATCTTTTGAAGAAAAAAATCTTTTTCCAATTTAGGGGTTGATTTTAAAGTTTTTGTAAACAACAATATGAGATGTTTAGGCCATGGATCTATTTTTTACCTCGAAAAAAAAAATGTGTATACTAGTATCAACACTTTTCTATTTGGGAGGTGTTTTTGGTGTTTTTTTATGCAAAAATCATCATTTTAATGGCTAGAGTTCTCATTCTTAGTATAAAGTTCTTGTTTCATAGTGTAAGTGGTTACTTGTGATTGTCTTGCTCATGATCGACAATGTTGAGGAAGCCCCTTCTTGTTTATCAATCACAACTCAATCCCTTCTCATCCAATGCTAACATGGATAAGAAGTTCTTGCTCATCATGGGTTGAATCCTTCTGAGTCAAAGTATATATTCCTAATCACTTAATGAATCCTCCCTTGTTCTCTTCTCGGTTGGTTCATCATATTCAGTGGCATGAGTTGTTATGGATGATTGTCATCATCACCATATATTCTTCTTTTTCTACCACTTGAGCTTCTTAGTGTGTGCATTCTTTGATAGGTGAGCTTACTTCTAAAACAAATTCCTTAAATGGATGATTCCATAATCATGGGAGACCATTCAATGTATTCATCACCATTCTGTTTCTTCAAAGTTGTATCCAATAGATTCTAGCTATTCCTTTAACTGGGAGACCTTTGTGAAGTGGGATTGAATGATGTCTAACATATGCATCTTCACATCCTTAAGTTTAGTTCTCAAGGTCATCTTCATGTTGATGTTCATTTCTTCATATAAGTTGGTCAAAACATCGAACATCTTCTTGGTATTATTCAAATAGGTTACATGTGATATCAACTGGTCTTTGATGGAGATGAAAATAATTCTCTTTCCTTTTACCAAGTTCTTCTTATGCTTGTTGTGTCCTCCTCTCCCTCTAAATTTGCAGCTTCTCCTTTGACATAGTCTTCTAAGTCATGATCTTCTATATGAGAAGCATCTATACTTGCATTCCCGAAAGTTCTCAGCTTCTTCAAGCTTGTCCTCAAGCTTGGTATTTTTTGTCATCATGGTAAAAATGAGAACTTCATATGGAAATAGAGAGAATAAACTTACCAATGAAATTGCTTCAATTAAATGTTTGCGTCAATGTTATTCTGGAAGATTGCTTTTGGTGGACCTAGGGTTTGCAAAGAAACCCTAATTTTTAAACTTATGTGACTTTTGAATCTAATTGGATAGAAATTTGTGCCTCTTCAAGGCGAGCTGAGCAACACACTCCTTTTCTCAAAACTGTGGATAGAATTGGAAAATATCTGATGCCATAGTTTTCGCGGCATAAGTGTTAGGTGAAAAATTGAAAATCCACAGAACTAGAAACTATATCCATAGAAATATGCAACCTCCTAGGGTGGGTTGGATGTTCCTCGTTTTTCAACTGATATGTGGAGGGAAGTGCTTGGAACAAGAAGCTCTAGTTTCTTCAATTTCTTCTGCAAAATTTCCTAATCTTGATTCTAATGTATATCCGAAATTCTCGCTCCATGGTATGAAAATTCATCTTAATATATACTTATATGTATTTTTTCCAAACCCACAGGTTATATTAATATTGGATTCACCAAGTATAACTTATGATAATTTTCCCAAGGTGACCTTTTTGTGGACTAGTTCAGTATAGTGAACTTGTATGGAATGCCACATGTCATTGTTGCAACTTCGTGGTCTAAAACTCATACCATAGAAACTACAGTCCATGTCCTAGTTCTGTAAAATCTTACTATATTTGATTTGGATATTCATATCGAGAGATATAGTATTTCTCCCTATGCCACTTGTTTAAGACTGAATTCTAAAAGAGGCAGGAGCTCTGTTTTGGAGGGATCATATCTCCTAAGGTACAATGAATATGAGGTTGATATCCATATACAAGGTACATCAATATCACATATTCATCATGTCCAAGTTTTAGATCTCAATCATTCTCCAAAATAGATTTATGGCAAAAATTCCAAGGTGACCATATTAAACCTTCTAGGGTTTTCAAGCATAAAACCCTAATCTCCATCAGTTGCAGTAGTAGAAATGTTAGGGATACACAAATACTTCTTTTAGGGTGGATATGATACCATGTTAATATTTGTAATGATTATACAATATATTAAAATATTTATCATCATAACATCATAACCATCTGCAAAAGGATCGTTGAAAGAAAGAAAAACACAACCACACGAAAGAACACAAAGATTTATCTCGGGAAACCCTTGTGGGGAGAAAACCTAGCAAAACTTCCTCAATATAGACTTCAACCAAGAACAGTGTAAGACCCTAAGAATAAGACTTGTAAGACTCTAAGATTAAGACTTTATTGCTTCCTCTCTCCTATATGGACTGCTCCTTGTTTCTCTAACGAACTTGCTTGAGTTCTCAGTGTGTCCAAATGAGGGAGGAACCTCCCCTATTTATACTTATCAGTGGAGAGGCCTAATAAACCAAAGGGGCTAACTGCTGCTCCCAATCAGGGTTGACTTTCCTTTTTTTTTGACAAAAATGGTTAAAATTTAATTAAAGACTGGCAAATGGGCTGCCAGGGCCTTTACATAGCATATTCAGATTCACTTTTCTGGTTATCCTTTCCAGCTTAATTCCCCTACAACTTATGATCTTGATGATCTTCCTTTCCTTATCCTTATGGGATCGCGCAAATTGAGCTTCCTCCATTGACAATTAGCTGGCTTTTGTTTAGAAGTGCACCACGATTGGCTTCAACGTCCGCAAGGCTGTTAAGGTTCCTTAACACATGCTGAGCTTTATCAATTCTGAAATGAGAGAGGAGGAGGTGGACTTTCCTGAAAATTTGGGCAAGATAAATGTCCGAGGGCACCTTCTTAGTATGAACCGCTTTAATTATCAGCCTGGAATCACCGAAAATATTAATATTTTGGATATTCATATTTCTTGCCTGGATTAGGCCCTGCCACAGTGCCAGGATTTCAG
The DNA here is from genome assembly GCA_001517045.1 of Pseudotsuga menziesii. Taxonomy (NCBI): domain Eukaryota; kingdom Viridiplantae; phylum Streptophyta; class Pinopsida; order Pinales; family Pinaceae; genus Pseudotsuga; species Pseudotsuga menziesii. The sequence goes on from LPNX010598747.1 coordinate 57,005, forward strand.
CTTGGTTGTTGGAAGCTTGTCCTAGGCCCCATGCATAGGAAAAATGGATTTTGCCTGAAGGTTCAAAAATAATGCTGCCTCCTCCAGATTGCCCGGGATTCCCTTTCGAGGCCCCGTCAAAGAAGAGACACCATTCATTTAGCACTGATCTCCACTTGATAAAATCCATTTCAGCCAGTCTAATTTCCCAGTTGGCCTTGTGGGACGAGTTCCTGGCTTCATTACTGTTATGAGCTGGCTAGAACTCCTTGAACCATTGATCTTCTTCAATAGAGAGAGGGGCCATATTGCTTATGGAAGCCTTTATTTTTAATGCTTCAGACAGCATGACCCGGGCTTTGACAGCAATTTGAGCTGGGACCCTACTTTCATCCTTGAAAATTCTATTATTTCGCTCCAACCAAATTTTCCATGACAGGAACTTGGGAATCCACATCCACGTGGTTTTAATTAGATTCTTTTTGCTTAGGTCGTAGGGATAAAGGTGGAGCCAGCGACTTACCATCTCCACAATCGAGCTGGGTAAACTGATAGCAATGGGACCAAGCATTATTCTCTAGGCCTCTTGAGAGAAATCACAAGCTATGAATAAGTGATCTGCATTTTCTTCTGCATTTTTGCACAGTGGGCAATGAGAAGGTCCAGCCTAGCCCTTCCTCTTGAGATTGTCAGCGGTGAGAATGCTGTTATGAAGCATTTGCCAGGTGAAGATATCGATTTTTGGGATGGACGGGTAATTCCATACAGCTTTCCACGGGCCTGGGTTGGAGGGGGCCCAAGGCCGTTCTAGAATAGAAGCATAACCAGCAGAAGCAGAGTATTTACCTATGCCAGAGCCCCAGCCCCGTTTATCTTTAGATCTGGCAGTGATGGGCGATTTCCCTTGAAGAGAATCCAACAGCAACAACGCTTCCTCCTTGAGCTCGTCTGGATATTCTCCAAGGTTCCAGCTTACCCAGGATTCTTTATCATCATTTCCCTATGAGGAAATATCCCACAACGTGCTGCAATTGTTGTTAGTAAGCCAGGCTTGGATGTTCCTCAGCTCATTCAGGCTGTTTAAAGGTTGATCTCCTAGAATAGAATTGTCCCAGATTTTTATGTTTGCTCCATTTCCAGGTATCCATGTAAGCTTGGCTGTGAAGTAAGGCAAGGCTTTTTTGCAGAGCAAGAAGATTGGAGACCCAGTCTGCAATTTAGGAGGCTTTTCTAGACACCTTTTCCTGTTTCCCGTGAAGTATTTTTTCCAGAGGATCTGCTTGCTCCAAGTATTCTTGCCAGAAATCATGTTCCAGAGTATTTTGCCACCCATGGCGAGATTTTGGGTGGCAACATCTCTGATTTGAAGGCCCCCCTCAAGCTTTGGCTTTTTGATCTTGTCCCAATTTACAGGATGTAGCTTCTTTTCATTATTTCATCCCCCCTCCCAGAGGAAACGCCGGAGCAGCTCTTCAATCTTGTTCATTATGGTTCTAGGAGCTAACAGAACTGAACACTGATAAATAGGAAGACTGGTGAGGACAGAATTGATCAAAATAATTTTACCTGCCTTGTTGAGCCAAGATGCTCCCGAAGCTTGGATTTTGTTTTTGAGCTTGTCTAGAAGGGACAGCCAGTGGACAACTTTAGGAAAGCTTTTGAAAATAGGGATTCCCAGATAGGTAAAGGTGTCCCAGTATGAGATGCCTTCCATGTCAAGGATTCGAGAGATGTTCAGCATTTCGAGAGGGGAGCAGTTCCAGCCATAAATCTTACTTTTGTGGAAGTTGATTTCACTTCCAGAGCTGTTCATGTAGCAATCAAGTTCTGATTTGAAATTCCTGGCAGTTCTGAGGTTGGCCATTCCCAATAACAGAGTGTCATCAGCGAACTGGGCGTGGTTTACATCCTTGACCTTGGGAGCAATTCTTATGCCTGAAAGAGCTCTGTTTTGGAGACTTTTATTCAGCTGGAAGCTTAGAACGGAAGCCTGGATGACATAAAGAACTGGAGAGAGAGGGCAGCCTTGCCTTAAACCTCTTGAGGCCTGGAAGAACTTGGTGGGCTGACCATTAATCAGCGGTGCTATCCAGGGAGTTGAAATGCAGGCTTTAACCCACTGAATAAATTTCTGATTGAACCCGAAGTTTCTCATGGCAGCAAAGAGGAAGCCATGATTGACTCGGTCAAAAGCACTGGCTAAGTCCAACTTAACTACCATTCCTTTCTCTTTATTCCTGTAGCTGGAATGAATGGCTTCTTGGACTAAGATTATATTGTCCAGAATCTGTCTGCCTCTAACAAACCCACCTTGGTTTTCCGGAATCAATTTTGGCAGAATTTTTTTGACTCTGTTGGCCATTATTTTGGTTATGATTTTGTAACTAGTATTGCAGAGGGAGATTGGTCAGAACCTATTGAATTTCCTGGATCCTTTTTCTTTTGGAATGAGAGCCAGGAATGAGGAATTAGTGCTGCCACCCAATTTGGAGCAGAATTGAGCCTTCTTGATCATTCTGTACAAGTCCCTTTTAATTATGTCCCAGCAAAAGACATAGAACCGGGCTGTAAATCCATCAGGCCTGGGAGCTTTGTCCGGGTCCATGTTGAAGAGGGCTTTTTTGATTTCACGAATGCTCACAGGAATGTTCAGCAGCTGGTTGTCCTCTTCACTTATCAGCTTTGGAATCACTGAGAGAGGGAAGGAGTTTGGATCCACTAGGTCCAGGTTCGGGGTAGAATAAATCTTTTTGAAGAAGGAGTGGGAATCCTCCTTAATTTCATTGGTGTCCTTTATTATTTGGTCTTGCATCTGAATTTCACTGATGGAGTTGTAGATTTTCCAAGCTTGAGCCTGCTTGTGAAAAAAAGTGGTGTTTTTGTCTCCAGCTTGAAGCCAGAGCGTTCTAGATTTGACTCTCCAGTAGGTTTCTTCCTCTCTGCACGCTTTGTGATACTTCCTTTGGAGTTCAGCTTCCCTATTGAGCAAGTCGAGGGTGATAGAGGACTCTTCCATGGCCAGTTGGTGCCGTTCCAGAGCCTTCTGGATTCTTTTCCTTTCATCTATAGGGGATCTTAGACCTTTAGCCTAGGTTTTCAGATCAGCTTTGAGCCTTCTTAGTTTTCCTTCCCAGACAAAGAAGGGAGACCCATAAATTGGTTCATTCCAGGAATTGTTCACAATGTCAAGGAAGCCATCCTAATCAACCCATAAAGGGCTGAAACGGAAGGGGATGGGGCCTAACTGGACTTCAGGGGAGAGGGTGAGTGAGATTGGTTTATGATCGGAGGTGTAATGCGCGTGGATCTTAGAGGAAGCCATGAGGCCAAGAGTAAGGAAGGAGGAATGAATAATGAACCGGTCTAGGCAGGCAGCAATGCGGCCAGGCCCAAATCTTTTATTGGACCAGGTGAACTTTCCTCTATCAGGGGTGATGTCTACAAGGTCCCAATCCAGCATCAAGTCTTCCACCCATTCTCTGGCAGGATCCCGGACTATTGATCCCCCTTTTTTTTCTGCTAGAGCAAGGGTTACATTTAAGTCTCCAGCTACTACTAGATTCTCAGGGTTATGCTGGTTTAGGAATATTTTTAAAGAATCCCAGTACTCTTTTTTTTCCACAAAAGAGACAGGGACATACAGGTTAAAGATACTTACGAAGTGACCGGAGTCTTTATGGTACAACTTGGTGAAGAGCCAATGCGTGGTACCTTCTTCTTCAACAAGATCAAGTTTTGCGGAGTCCCAGAAAGTTTCCAAGCCTCCCGAGGCTCCTCTAGCGCTCACAGCCCTACCTGGGCCTTTCTTCCAAAACGAGTTCCTTGCTCGGAGGAGGGCTAACTCCTCCATTTTCATTTCCTGGATTAGTAGGAATTCCAGCCTCAATACTCTTACTAAATCCCTTATAGCTTCTTCTTTTAGAGAGGTTCCTAGTCCTCTACAGTTCCAGGAGACGTATTGCATTATTTTCCTGTTTGAGGGGGATGGCCCCCTTTCGGGGTTTTCCCTATTTTCATCCCCGATCTGGTGTTCATCATTTCTGGAATGGTGTGCTCTGAGCCTTGAACTACATCCTTGTAGGACTGTTCTTCCCTTCTTTTCTTCTCAGGCTTCCGTCCTCGCTTTGGTTGATTTGGAGAGACTGACGGACTACTTGCTTCAGTGTCACCTTCCTCAGAGGAATCGGCTCCTGTTTCCGAGCTCAGGCTGGTGTGTTCCTTTGGCAGACTGGAGGCAGACCTATGAAGGGCAGAATCGCTTGGGCTTTGTGTCCCCCGAGCTTCACCAACTTCTGAACCATGTGCAGGGTTTTGGGCCTCATTAGAAGTTTCCTGAAGGTTGGGCGCTGGATTGCCTTCCTTTGGTGGTTCTTGGATCATTTTCTCCTTGTTTTTGGTGTTGCTGAAGGTTTTCCTTTTCTTCGCTTTCTGCCATCCTTCCGTATCTTCTTTTTTCAGCAGCCAGTTTGGGGCAGTATCTTTGGAAGTGGCCGTGTTCTTGACGGTTCCTGCATTTGAAGGGCAAGTGTTCGTAGTCCAGTTTCTGGTAGTGGGTCCAAGATCCAACTGTTAGTTTTACTGCCTCAGGTAGTCCGGCTTCAAGATCCACTTCAACACAGATTCTGGCGCAGGAGTATTGACCTTTGTTATCGGCTTTATCAATGAAGTGGCCGATTATGTTCCCTATTCTCTTCAGAGTGTCAAAGTCCCAGCAATGCATTGGGAGATTGGGGAGCCTGACCCACACTGGCACCTCTTTGGGGAGGTCGATCGCGGGGTCAAAGTCTGGTGTCCATTTGTTCAGATATAGGCCCTGCGTTCCCATGAAGTAGGGACCATTCCTGAAGACTAAATCCTGGTCTTCTTCTGAGATGAATTCAAATACAAAAAACCCTCTGCCAACGGGGTAACAGGTTACACCTTGTTTTAGGTTGGGCTTCCAGTTTCTCTGGATCTAGTCATCTGTGGTCTTGGCTGAAGGCCATAACCCCATGAACTAGCCCACTAGGCCTCTCTTAGCCAGAGCCAAGGCTGTTTTCATTGGTTTTTCTTCAGGAAGGGCGATTTCAGGAATTTCTTCCAGCTTCTTGATGAATTTTGGAATGACTGGGGGAGAGATCTTTTTTCCTCTGCTCTGGAGGAGCCTTCTGAAGGCATCCTCATCCAAGATCGAAGGGGGCGGGGGGGGCGTCCTCCCCTCCCCCAGGCGCCGCCATGCCTCGCTCGACTAGCCTGCTCGTGCCCTAGCGCGCGTTGCTCCTGACCAGACCTGAAAGCGTTTCGTTCTCAATATTTTTATCTCGGGTAGTTATGTACAACATGCAAATAATCAGGGTTGACTTTCCTTGGGAGACTCAAAAATTACATTTTAATAATAATTTTGTGGGTACTAATGACTCGACTCACAAGAGAGGTTTTATCTCAAGACTTTACATGACCAATTACATCAATGACATCCCTAATCGGAGGAACAACATCTCCTAAGAGATGAATACTAATAATAATACAAAATAGAATATATTATGTAGTTACATTTCTTTAACAAAATCATGGCTTAGTTATCTAATGTACAAGCACAATTAAATAATATAGGAGATCATTGTTTTCCTAAAATTGCTCTTAACTTCAACCAGAACCACCTATGCCTCAAGCCGGCAGGGGTGGCTTAAAGATGCTATAGTTGGTTAAATTATTGGGAGATTGATGAAATTGCCACTTTGCAAAATATCGATAACATTAAAAATATTATTACTGATACGTTCAAAGAGAAAATGTGATGCAAATAAGATTTATAGGTTAAAAGAAAATAATTATATTATAATGAGATCATTAACCCTAATCTTAAGGATCAAAATTATATTTCTATCTTAACGAGCTCAAAGAAAATATTAATATTACCAATATTAAAACAAACTTTCATGAGCTTCATAGTGAAACTGGGTGTTAGCAACCCCTAAAATATTGTGGTATGAAAGGATATGCCGTATTTGCGAGTCTATGAGCGTTGAAGATGGAAATCACATTCCCTTAGATCTCCCTTCCTACACCCATATTAGATCTCAGTTCCATATTCTTTGCTCCAACATCGACCTCTTTAACCTTCTAACTTCTCAAAACTATGGCAAACACAAAACACTCCTCTTTAAGCTTTTTTATCATAGAAATAATATTTAAAACAAATCAAATCATTGTTGTTTTGTCTTTTATCTTATCTCATGGTTCGATAAACCAAATCTTGTCCTAGTAAACATTTAAGACCATAATCATCGTTAGTATAATTTTATTTTTTTGTGTTTACATTAAAAAGCTAATGATTTTGTATTTAACTAGGGATAATCTTTAATTGTAAAAATACAAGTTGAGTTTAAGAAACTTATGAGTATTGTTTCTTTTAACATTACCCATATTTTATAAATATAACTAATAAAGTGTTGAGGAGGAAGACCGTAGAATTGACACCTATAAATACTTTTAGTAAGTATTTCATTTTTTGCATAGTATAATATGTTTTTAGCAAAAAAACATTATTTAAAGAAATGCCATTGTGGTTAAAGGTATCGTAGGGAGTGGGAGGCTTCCAAAATTATTAGCGAGTGTTAGATATTTTAATTTAACCCTCGAACCATTTAAAGCAACTATGCCATGTAAATCATTTTTTATTATCAATATATAGATTATCTTATCAATATCATAGTGAGTCATTTATCATGCCTAGATGTAGATTTAAGTCAAAAATTTATCCATAACATGATCCATGTAACGTTAATGCCTAGCACTTATGGTTTCTTAGGGTTTATGGAGCTTAGGGTTTTTGGGAGATTCTCTGTGAGGGAAATGGATAATATATGGTTCTAGAGATGATGACCTAGGTTTACTCGGTGTGAGTGTATGGGAAATGAGTTTGGTATGATGACCTCAATTTCCACATTATTTGCGTATGGGGGTATCTTTGTTAGATAAAACCTGTGAATTTATGGTCTTTAAGGAACTTGTAGTTTCCTTGTGGTACCAATGAACCCTTTGTATCACTGTGTTGTTAAGGATACCAACATACTGAAGTTTACAAACATACATATAAATCTATGCAAGTACAAATTTAAGCAAAATTGCAAGGGTTAAGAGGATGTGTACCTTACAAACAAAAGGTTGATCTAATATTGCACTTAATCCCTCCCCTTTCTCTCCAAATAAGGAAACTACAAAAACACTTTAAACCTTTGTCAAACCAATTTGACCCCATATAAGATATTGATATTCAAAAGAACATGAAACACTAATCTCATAAACATCAACATATAATATAAAACTGAGACACATTCATACACGGTGATTTGGAAAGGGAACAATGTCAAGTGTTTATTAATCAATGAAACAAGTACAAATATACCTTCTCATCAATCAAGGTACCTCATGAAACCTTCAATATGGATCACCTACTTCGCTCCTCCAAGAATCCCAACCTCCAAGCTCTGTGGCAAGGGTCGATGGAAACTAGGGCATAGGTAAGTGGGATGAAAGTCCAAATTTTTCCAACATAACAATACTAAAGGCTAAGTCCCTTTGATTGTCCCCTCTCCCTCTCTTTTATAGCAAATGGAAGAGATAGGGTCGAGGAGGAACCAATTACAACCGAGGAGGAAGTTCCAAAACCACCCAAACCACCCAATTTCGATATTTTTTATATCCTTTGAGCATTTTTGAAGATGCATGCTAGTGGAACACTAGAAAATAGTGTGTGCAAAGGAAAAAAACACTAGTGGACCACATGAAAGGGGGATTTTTTTGGGGGGGGATGCCATTTTTATGGTTTTTCTAGGGTTTTTCAGGAGGTGATTTGGTTTGCAAACTTGTTCATAATATTCCTAAGTATCCAATGAACCAAGAAAGAGGTAAGCAAATCCTATATAAGTCCCAAATATGTCTCTTCCATCCATTAAATTTCATTTGGGTGAGAGACAATAAGTTCACGAAGTATCGTCATGCAAACAAAACATCTAAGTGTCATCACGGACGAAGAAATGCTAATTTTAGTTATAACACTATGGGTAAAAAAGAAGTTGTGAAGTGGTAAGTTTTTGGTCTTTTCATAAGTATATAGTGTTACCTGTTAAGGAACATATTTTTGTTTTTACACTAGACAATTGGTTGTTCTTGGAGTTTGTGGAGGGCGATGGACCCTCCAAGCGCATATAGAGAAGGGGACGAAACAAACACGGAAGGACAACATGTGAATTTCAGTAAATCCCAGGTGGATCCACATGCGAGTGGTCCATTTCCAGAATATTCTTCAACATGTCAGAATAGTTGGGTACCTTCTTAGGAAATAGATGTTTTGGCCTCTTTCACCCAGAAGATGACACCTGGGGACACATGTGCATGTCCCCCAATCTCCATCCATGCTGGGGTGATCATGAAAAATGGGTCTTCCCACGTAGGCTCTGCTCCTCATGTGTTCATTCTGAAAATTACTCAAATTGGCTCGAGGACTGTCAATAGGGTTTTTCAAGGGGGATTTTTCGACAACCATATAAAAAATGGTAGGAAGGGAAGAAAATCGAAATTAAGGAAGGAAGAGGGCAAAATGGTTTTGGGAAGAGGCATTGGCCTGGAAGGGGTGGTTGGTATGTATATTCAAGGGCCTTAATAGGAAACATTAGCTATAAGGCCATGAATAATAAAGATACAATATAATTGGCTCATTTGTTTGCGGGGCGCTTATAGGTTACAAGCCCACCATCTCGATTGTTCTAATGGGTTGGTATGGGTTTGTATTTAGATGGGAGGAACATGTGACACTTATTTTACAAAGGACAAGGATGAAAGATTAGGGTAGTTTAATTCTTAAGAGATGGAACATTAGGTTCGATCTTGATTCTGAAGGTATTGGATACAGACATATCTAGGTTATCCTCCCTGGTTTTCCCGTAGCTTTATGGAATTCAGAGGCTTATACAGAAATTGGAAACCATTTGGGCATATTCCTTCATGTGGGTGAGGAAATTTTAAATGGTATTGATAAGCGGGTAGGTTGAATGCTTGTGGAGATAGATATGGGCCAGGGTCTATCGGAAAAGTTAGAGATTGAATTGCGGGAAAAAAACTTCTACTAAACCCTAGACTATTGGGGTATCTCATTCAGATGCTCGAAGTGTAAGAAATTAGGTCATATTTGGAAGCAATGTTCATCTTCCTATTTGGATTCAGAACAATATTTTGAGGAGGATATGCATGCTTGGATGTCAGATGAAAACAATCATAAGTAGGTCGAATATTTTTATGTTGTTGGTCGTCAAGATCCTCCGCTCCTATATCCTTCTCTTCAAGAACACCATATTATTTTGTGTAAGTTAAATAACCTAGATCCTTTTTTGTCTCCTATTTAAATGAAAACGAGCACATTTTATGGAAGGGTTGGAGAAGAAGGGGGTATCTGTGGGTGAATAAATGATTGGGGGTGGGCCTTTTTTTTACTCTGGTATTCCATTGAATGGCCTAGGGGCATCGGGGGAAGGCATCTCTAATAATCCCAATAAAGATAGGGAGGGGTAATTGGTCTGTTGTGTGAAAACATCCACTGATAGTATATCTTTGGGGTGAGGTGATGAAGTGTCTTCATCTCATCTGGATATGGACTTAATCCATGTTGGAATTGATTATGAAGGATCAAAGCTGGGGGGATTGTCTCCCTCAATTCCTCTCTGGTGTTCAAGGGAAGATGATCCTTTTCCTTCTCCCTCTGGTTTGTGGTTTGTGAATCCTCATTTGCATTCAAAGAATTGACATTTGATCCTATGTGTAATTGTATGTCTCCTCCTTCCTATAGTGACATCCTAAAATAAAATCATATTTAGTCCTATTATGGAAAGGAGGTAAGAAAAATGTCATATTCATTCCTATCTCTCATAATCCTGATAAAGATAGGGAGGGGGTGATATTTTAAGTAAACAAATCCATTGGTAATATCTCTTTAGGGGGAGGAGACGAAGTGTCCTATACTCATCTAAATATGGACTTGCTACGTGTTGGAATTTATTATGAAGGCCCATAACTAGGGGGGGTTGTCTCCCTCGCTTCCTCTCCAAGGTTCAATGGACGATGATCCTTTTCCTTATCCATGTGGGTTGTGATCTAGGAATTCTCATTTGGCATCCGAATAATCAACATTTGATCCTATGTGTAATCATATGACTCCTCCTTCATATAGTGACATCCTAAAACGAAATCCTATTCAGTCATATTATGGAAATGAGGTAAGAAAAATGTATTCTCCGGGGCTAAGTTTGGGAATGGCTATCCCTCCTGAGAATGTTTAGGTTTCCTCGATGAAAGGAAAAGGGGTAAAGGGGACCTTAAAGGGTCATTTGAAGCAGGATTCCCCCCTGTTAAAGACCAAGAGTGCAAGGAAATCTCAAAATCAGTAATTGGTGGAGGGTTCCTTAGCTTTAGTGAGTACTTCTTCATCTTCTGAATCATGGACTCTTACAAACTTGAAATCCCTACCCAAGGTGAAGAAATTATTTTTCTTTCTCTGACTATTAGGGGATTCAGGGGCCTCCCAAAATTACTAGTCCTAAAGAGGTTATTGGAATGTTGTAAGCCACATTTGGTTTCTCTGCAGGAAGGAGACTATGGTATATGGGGAGAAATCACATTGTTTTTTGGCAGGTATTAGATAGGATTGAGAAATATGTTTGATTGATGTTTAAGGCCTATTGGGTGATATTCTACTAGAATGGCACCAGAGAGTGGAAAATTTAAAGGCTTTCAAGTAAGTGTAAACATTCTTCTATCAGAAAAATTAGTGGGTTTCTCTAAGGAAGTAAATTTCATAAACTAGTATGGCCCCTACCAAGAAAGAGATTTTTCTTGGAATTTAGTGGAAAAGGATGGTAGTATTTATCTTCCAAACTTGATATTGGTATGTGACCTATATTTTACATGGTTTTCTTTGGAAATATGGGGCATGAGATCTCAACAATATTCTCTAAGATATTTCTTCATGTAATTGTTTAATTCTGTAGGTTTGGTTGACATCAAACCTTTGCCAATGAGGTCAACTTGGTGAAATGGAAGAGTTGGGGAAAATGGGATTTCAAAGTGATTGGACAGATATCTCATTGTTGAGTCATCTCTTGAGAAAATGTTTAGGTATAGGTCTTGGGTGGAAAGTGATAGGATTTATGACCATGCTCCCATTGTTTTTCAATTTGACTTTGATTTATGACTATGCTCCCATTGTTTAATCATGGATGGCTCAAAGAATATTGAATTTTGTGATTTGGTCAAGCAAGAATGGTGTCTAAAAGATGATGGAGATGCCTCATATTCAGTGATGAATAAGCTGTCAAGGAAACTTAAGAATTTGAAAGAGGTGGTCAAAAACTGGGAAAATCCTCATTGGTCCTCAACAAAGAAATAATTGTCTGAAATAGAGAGAAATATTGATGAGATCTCTCATGCAACCCTGCTAAACATCTACATTAAATGATATTTAGAGGTCCTGCTCTCCTTAGAATAAAGGAAATTTAATTTATTGAAGTTAGAAGAAGAGAAGTGGTGACTCAAGAGTAGGATAACTTGGCTTGAATCTGCTGATAAAAATACAAAAAAATCATAAGTTTGTTGAACATAGGTGAATTATTAACTTGGTATGAGTGTTAAAGGATGAAGATGGCCTTGGATATCATAATCAACCTCTTTCTTCCATATGCCTTCCTATCATTTTAAAATATGTATCAATACCTTGGGATCCTTTTAGTCATAAATCAAATTAATGTAATCAAGGAATACCCAAGATTCTTCTATAACTCAGAAGTAATGATATTTTGAAGCTAGTTTCTTTTGAGGAAGTTAAAGAGGCCCTAGGATCATATACAAGGTCCAAAACTCGAGGCCCGAATGGATGGACGATGTAATTATTTTTGGATTTCTTTGATAACATGGGGAACTATCTTCTAGTTATGGTCGAGGAATCAAGAATCTCAGGTTCTATCTCGCGTGCTTCGAATTCAATGTTGGGGGAAATAATGCACAAGAGTGCTTCCCACTTTGGGATGGGGATAGGATTTATAGTATGTAACAAGGAATTAGTATTTGGATCCCCTTTGGTGAGGTGATTAGAAGACCCCAAGTGACCCTACAGTAGATTGTTAGAGGGAAATTTAACAAAACCAATAAAATGGTAACAAAACTTTAAAAAAATAGTGAAGGGAGGAGAGGATGCAAACTCCAACAATAAATGTGAGCCAAACCACAGTGTAAATTTTCCAATGGTCAAGCTAATACAACACCTTGGAGAGGTGAGATGGAAATGGAGGAAAACACTCTTCCTAAGGGAGGCCTTTCTTTTCCAACAAATGTTTGAAGTGTGGTTAATGAACCAATGTGTGATAAGAACACTTTCCCCTTGAGGGAAGGAGGAAAAGGAGATTTGGAAATGATTGGAAAGAGGAAAGTTGTGAGATAAGGGGAAGCTCAATCACAATTCCAGCAGCATAAATTATCTCAAAAATATTCTTCAATAAGCATGCCCATGGCCTTCTTTTATAGGCCAAGAGGTGGCCAATAAATGACAATATCATAGTGTGAACCCATTGATTCATGTTTTGGCTTCAAAGTACACCAAGAGGAAATTTAAGGAAACCAAGAGTATGAGAGGCCAAATTTGAATTCAAAGGGTAATTGGAGCTTTGATGAGCCATCAATGCACTGCTAGTGGATGATATCCCACCATTTTTATTAGACACACATATCTTGAGAAACTTTTCGCATTGCAGTGCGGGTGTTTTTCTAGAAGTGTGCATTGTAGCACATGTAACTAGAGATTAATCCACGTGGTTGTGGATTTTGATTATCTAGGGGATATGTTGGACTCAATATGCTCTTTGGAAATTATGAATATGTCTTTGGATATGTGCATTGTCACGTCCCCGACCCTCCAACCGGCGAAGAGGATGCGACTCATGGCATTAACCATCCGGGCTGAGAGCCCAATGAACATGTACATGCATAAAATTGCTGAAACAGAATGCTAAAAGAAGATGCATTGAATTAAAACATGCACAAGTGCAATTGTTTATCATACACAGTTATAGTTATTTATCATGCACAGCGGAATCAATGTACATTCACACCAACATTCATTTAACATGTTCATCATATCATTAACAGTAAACATGGTTGCAGAAGTAAAAATGGACAAGACCACTTATCTTATGAAACTTCACTCCGCAACCAGCTACGTCGCTGCAACGTTCCACCCAACCATAGGCCAACGTGCTCCTTAATCTCTCAGCAGTGCTACCACCCCCGATCTGGGCATGATTCTCCACGGAATAAGGGAACAAGCAGGCTTACCCATAGCCAAGGATACACAAAACACAGCCAAGCCAACACAGTTGGGTTTATCAGGCCATCAAGGAGCTGGGAAAGGTTAAATGCTAAGTTGGTGGGCTCACTACACATCCAAGAACACCTACACCAGAACTAGCCTGACTTCTAAGACACCCACACACACCCAACACAAGGAATCAGTCCCTTCTCTGCTACACAGTCCCTCAGGCCCTGCATTCCCTTCCATTGCTATTCAGGGGTTGTGGAGAAGAAAGCCAGCCCTCTAGCCCTGTCTGTGTGGTTTCTAGCCACCAGGTTTATCAAGCAAACCAAGCCCCCAATCCCTGCTCCCTACACAGTTCGAAGACCAACCATTGCACGCATGCAATTAAACAACAATTACAGCTTAAGACAGGGAAGCCAATTCCTAAGTCATTCTTGGCCCTATCATGGCCAAAATGACTCTCAAGCGAATTTACAATAGTCCCAAATGCATCAATGAACGTGGGAAAACAACAATCCCAAAACCATAAATAGTGAGCACAGCTCACAGCGTGGGGAAAATGGCTCCAAACGGTCTATGCGTGAGGAAGACTTGCAACAGACCCCTGAACATAAAGAAGCCACAACAATCACAACAGACCTTGAGAAGAACAGTGACCACCGTGACTCACAGGAAGAACCACAGCTCCAATCTCAACATTTAAATGACAGAAAATTAAACGACCATACCAGTCTGAGAGAAGAGCATACAGCTGCACAATGAGAATGAAAGAGCACAGCTCCCAGTCCGTTGTATAGATGGTAACAATGCAGAACCCACCACGCAGCCCATGAGGAAAGGATACGGCCTCACCACTCGCAAATCCGCAGAGGAAAAACAATGTGGGTAACACCAGGATAGCTCCTGTGCGTGAGCAACAACAGCCAACGATCCCTACGTGAGGATGGACAAGAATTCCAGCTTGTGTGTGGATGAACAGAACAGTGGATAGACGTGAGTAGGGAGTGCATGAGCATTTTTGCACTGTCGTGGAGGAAGAGCAGTAGTATGTCCGCGTGAGTGATGGCAGTGGTTTTCCTTGCCATGGTGAAGTCAACTGTGGGTGGAGTGTGCGTGTAGGCATGGACTGACAGTCTTGCCACCCCACTCCCAAAATCAATAATTGCCTCAACCACCAACATAAATTCTTAATGAAGGTGGTTGGGTAAGGAAAGAAAAGATGACACATAGGTTTTTCCCTCCTTAGCCAAAGGTTGACAATTTCCCCACCCTTATCCTTGTGAAAATCATGCCCCTTCTCAATTTAGTTTCCGCGAGCGTAGCTGGTTGGGTTCATTTTAATTAAAAATGCATATGTACATGATGACAAAACTTAATATCTATGCCGCATGCCCCGATACACCATCGGTGACAGATTTAAATCCGAAACATAGCATAACCAATCAATGGTGGGGCCTTGGCCTTTAGCTCCGCACCATGATCATTACAATATATACATCATATACATCTAATGCAATGGGGTCAAAACCAGGGTGTGACATTCCCCTCCCCATTCAATAGCACTGTCCTTAGTGCTTTACAAAATTTGAACAAAATGTTACACTGGTATCGCCTCAGTGTTCCGCAGAATTGAACAAAAATGGATGTGCCAATCGCATGGCATCCTCCCGCTCCCATGTAGCCTCCTCAGGTCCGTAGTGCTCCCATTGCACCTTTACCTAACCTATGGCTCGGTTCCGGAGCATTGTGACCTTCCTGTCGAGGATGCGCATTGGCTCGATTCAGAACTCTCCCTAGGGTTCCACTTGAATCACATCCCAATTTATCACATGGTTAGGATCATGTACATATCTCTTAAGCAAAGAAACATGAAAAACATTATGAGCTCTAGTGCTAGCAGGCAATGCAAGTCTATATGCAACTAGCCCTATTCTTTCAAGCACTTCAAATGGCCCACAGTATCTCGGTCACAACTTGGCACAACTTCCAAGCTTCAAGGAACTCTTCCTTGCCCTCACTCTGAGGTAAACATGATCCCCAACACTGAACTCTCTGTTCACCCTATGCTTATCTACATAGCTTTTCTATCTGTCCTGTGCTGCTTTCAGCTTCTGCCTGATCTTTACAACCTCTTGCTCCATTTCCTTGAGGAATTCTAGTTCAAGCACAATCCTGTTCATTGGGTTATCCCAAGTCATTGGTGTCCTACACCTTCTTCCATACAAAGCTTCATATGGACTCATCCCCAAGGATGCCTGTTGTCCATTATTATAAGCAAACTCTACCAAGTGCAAGTAATCTTCCCACATGGTCGGTTTGTCCATCACGTACATGCGAAGCATGTCTTCAAGCACCTGATTAACTCTCTCTGTCTGCCCATCTATCTGAGGATGGTATGCAGTGCTGAAGTTTAGCTTTGTACCCAAATCTGCAAACAACCCCTTCCAAAAATTGGAAGTAAACTTAACATCTCTATCAGAGACTATTGCCTTCGGCAATCCATGCAATTTGAATATCTCCTTCATGAAGATCTTTGCAATGTCATCAGTCTTATGCGTAGACTTAACCGGTATAAAATGTGTTGCCTTTGTCAACTTGTCCACCACAACCATGATAGAATCATGTTGTCTCCAAGTCATTGGCAATCCTGTAATAAAATCCATGGAAATAACTTCCCATTTCCATTCTAGAACTGGCAAAGGCTGCAACAAACCTGCTAGATGTTGATGCTCAACCTTTACCTACTGACATTTCATACACCTGGAAATGTACTCAGCCATATCCTTTTTCATTCCTGGCCAAAAGTACTGCTTTCTAGCTGTAGCAATCGTCTTCTGATATCCTGGGTGACCAGAATACGGAGCTTGATGGATTTCATCCAAGACAACTCTCCTCAAATCTGCTACATCTGGAACATAAATTCTACCTTTATAAGTGAGAAGTCTATCTTCTTCCAATTTATATCCCTCATACCTCTTCTCAAGACTTTGCTGCTGCAATTTGTCTTTTACCTGCTCATACAATTCATCTCCAGCAACATGACTAATAACCTGCTGCCTCAAATCTGCTTGGCAAATACTAAGAGATGCCACATGCATTTCCTGCACCTTCCTGCTGAGTGCATCAGCTACCTTGTTTTCTTTCCCTTTTATGTGCTTGATTTCAAAATCAAACTCACATAAAAACTCTAGCCATCTTGCTTGCCTAGCATTCAGAGTAGGCTAATCAAATAGATACTTCAGTCCACAGTGATCTGTTCTGAGCTCAAATTTCCTACCCATCAAGTAATTCCTCCACATCTTGAGAGCATGTACTATGGCTGCAGGCTGGAGATCATGAGTGGCATAGTTCTCCTCATGTTCCTTCAGCTTTCTTGACTCATAACATATCACATGGTTGTCCTGCATAAGGACTCCTCCAAGCCCTTGTCCACTTGCATCGGTACACACTACAAAACCTTTCTCTGGATCTGGAACCTTCAATACTGGTGCAGTGGTGAGAAGATTCTTCAACTGCTGAAAGCTTTATTCACACCTCGATGTCCATTCGAACTTCATCCCCTTCTTTTGCAAAGAAGTGATGGCATGTGCAACTTTGGAGAATCCCTCAATGAATCTCCTGTAGTATCCTACAAGTCCCATAAAAGATCTTACATCTGTCACATTTCTTAGAGTAGGCCAATTCATGATGGCTTCAATCTTTTCAGGGTCCACAGATATACCCTCCTCTGAGATAATGTAACCCAAATACTGAATTCTATCTCTATAGAAGTCACACTTGCTCAGTTTTGCATACAACTGATGCTCCCTGAGCAATTGCAATGTCAATCTCAAATGCTCTTCATGTTCTTCCTCATTCTTAGAATAGACAAGAATGTCATCAAGGAAAACAAGAACAAATTTGTCCAAATACCTGCTGAAGACGCTATTCATAAGGCACATAAATGTAGCTGGTGCATTTGTGAGACCAAATGGTACCACTACAAACTCATAATGCCCATACCTTGTCCTGAAGGCTGTCTTATGAATGTCTTCATCCTTGATTCTCACCTGATGGTAACCAGACCTCAAGTCAATCTTGGAAAATACCTTTGCTCCTCTCATTTGATCAAAGAGGTCATCAATCCTAGGCAAAGGATACTTATTCTTCACAGTAACCTTGTTCAATTGTCTGTAATCGATACATAACCTGAGTGTACCATCTTTCTTTTTTACAAATAGAACTGGTGCTCCCCAAGGAGACACACTCGGGCGGATATACTTCTTTTCCAACAACTCTTGCAGTTGCATCTTCAATTCCAACATTTCTGGTGTACTCATCCTGTAGGGTGCCTTGGACACTGGTGCCGCTCCTGGCACAAGTTCAATTGTGAAATCAATGTCCCTCTTTGGAGGAAGCCCTGGAATCTCATCAGGAAATACATCCCTGAATTCTTGTAACACTTGATAGTCCTCCAACCTTGGAGTTTCATCTCCTATTTCCTCCAAAATCTGAGCTACATACAACTGGAAACCCTTCCTACAAAAAAAATTTAAGTGCATTGCTGAAACCTGTCGCACCAAAATCACCTTTGGAATACCTTTCACAACTACTAGGTTCCCTTCTTCGTTCATGCATTCGAAAGTCTTATTGTAATAGTCAAGCTTCACTCTGTGAGCTTCTAGCCAATCCATTCCAATGAGAACATCATAGGAACCTAGGGGTAGAACATTCAGATCTACACACGTGACCAATCCATTCATGACCAACGGACATTTCTCTACCACTTCACTAACCTTTCTCTTAGTTCCAGTGGCTAGCTGAACTAACCAAGAATTCCTATGCTTTACCTTCTTAAATGCACAAATCTCCACTACTCTAGGAGTAATGTAACTATGCGTAGAACCGGGGTTGATCAAAATAGAAACAGATTGCTCAACAATCTTACTTGCTACTTCAACCACAGTTGACTGGTGGTCTTCCTGGTGATCCTCCAGTGCTGCATAAATCCTAGGGATTTCTCTTGCTACTTGACCCACTGTTTCTACTTCTTGAACGTTATAAGCTGACCTTGCACTCTCATTCTCGAGTGGACAATTTCTGCGCATGTGGGGTCCTCCACATTTCCAACATTGAAGTGGCCCTCTATTTTGTTGTGGATCTTTAGGCTTTTCTCTTGTCACTCCAACTGGATTACTTGCAGCTTGATATGGATGCTTCTATTGATTCTTGAAGTTAGAAGGTTTGAAACCTTTCTTTCTTTGGTCAAATTTCTCGTTCTTCTTGTCCTTCCATGCCTTATGGTAATCCGGCTTACCTTTGCTTTGCTCATAGCAATACTTAGCTTTTCTTATTGCTTCTTCAAGAGTTCTAGGTTCATAAAACTCAATTCTATCTTTGTAAGACTGCGGTAATCCACTCAGAAAACGCTGGACCTTCACTTTTTCATCTCTAATGTACCGGACATACCTCAACAGCTCCAAAAACTTATTTTCATCTTCTTCCATGGTCCGCTATCCCAATCTCAGCTCATGGAACTCCTTAATCTTGTCATCATAATACCTGTCAGAGAGGTATTTCTGTTTGAAATACTTCTTGAACTATTTCCACTTAAGTCTCCTTTCACTGATCCTCTTTACTTGCTTGAAGTGTTCCCACCAAATGGATGCTCGTCCGTTCAGATTGAATATGGAAATTCTTGCCTTCATGTTCCCTGAGTAATCATGCACTTGAAAGTACTTCTTTATCCCAAGAAGCCAAGCTTCAGCCTCTTGCCCAGTATTTACCTCACCATCAAACATAGGAGGTTTATCTTTCTTAAATTCATCTCGAGAGCGATCCCTATGGTGTCTCTTTCTCTTTCTTTTACGAGAAGAAGAGCTTGAATCCCCACTAGATTCTTCAGATTCAGATGACCCACTAGAAGTCCTTCTCCTTCTCCTAGTACTGTTCTTACTACCTTTTGGTCTTGATGTACCTCGTCCAGAGTCTATCTTTCTATGCAAGTCTATCAAACTCTGCATCATAGCAACATTCAACTGAAGCTGCTCTTCCTGGGCTTTGATCAAGCTTCTCATGGTGGCTGCAACATCTGACGGTGTCTCTTGGAATCTCCTTCCATTAGGCTCAATGTTGTCAGTTCTATTACGGACATTTTCTCCCATGGCATCTTCTTCTTGCTCATGAGAATCTAGAGCGTCATACCCATCATGGGTTCTCATACCGAACCACCACGTACTTGTCAAACTGCACTACCTGGATTAATTCCTTGGAAGGTGACTATGACTCTGCAAACGTGTTAGCAACACAACTGTTAGATACATAACATTCATATAAACCAGAATCACTTACCTTCTCCTGGAATAATCATACAATAACAAATTATCCCAACACAATATTTTCTTCATCAAAGAACGCCTGTCTGAGGGGGACGACGGGGGTCAAGGGAGCTTGCCCCCTTGTGGCTTCTTTCCACTATTGACCCGACGTTTCGGCAGCCCAAAGGACTAACTTCTTCGCTGTATCGGCGGTCGAAAGAACTAATTTATTTTTTTTCGACGTACATCGGCTGTCGTATCCGCTAAGCACTAACGTTGGTAATCAGATCTTCTAACCCTTCGGAAGGTTAATCCTTTTGACAGCCACAACAGCGGTCGTTCATTCCACTGCGGGTTCCGATGACCATACCAATCGGCTGTCGGAAGCTTTACTTTATCCGATGTATTTATACTTAACCAAAATTTTCAATTTTCCCTTTCCATCAGTGATCGAATCCACTATCCTTCGGAAGGATAGTCCATTGGACAGCTGCAACGGCGAAACGTGATCTTCTTTCTTCTTTCGATCGGCGGCACAACCTGATCGGCATTGGCAGACTTTTTACATCGGAAGACTAGTGACTTTGGCTTCTGCAACGGCAGCACACCAAACACTAACTTCTTCCGATGGCCGTTGTCTTCCTTCCTTAGAAAAATTTTAAACTTCAGCGTCGGCGGTCTTTTCTCATCAACAGGATAGTGCCTTTGGCTTCCGCAACGGCGGCACACCAAACACAAACTTCTTTCGATGATCGCTCTTTACTTAGAAATTTTTTTGAAATTTTTCCTTTTTGCCTTCTTCTTCACTGCTGGATCGGCTCCATTCTCTCCTTTGTGTTGGCGAAGAAGTTTCATCAATAGCCGCAACGGTGGCCCAACGTCTTCAATCTTCCTCCGATCGGTGGCCAAATCTATTGTGGCATGACCTAATCGGCATCGGCAGTCTTTCTCGTCGGAGGACTTAGTGCTTTTGGATGCCACAACGGTGGGCGCATGAGCACTTTCTTCCTCCGACAGTCAACTATTTTGATCCCTTAACCTTCTTGACGGCGTCGATGATTGGAGGACTTTTCCATCGAGTGCATAGTTGTTTCTCCGTCCGCAATGGCGGACGCTCGATCGACTATTTTCCGCTGATGGTCATCCAACACTTAGAAAAAATTTCCCGATTTTCCTTCAAACTGTCCCCGTCAGGTGTGCATTCATCTGACTTTTCTGCTACATCGAAAGTCCGTCCTGCTAGCTCTTCCGCTACAACGGAATTTTTTCCTGCTAGCTCTTCCGACTGGTCCAACACTTAAACAATTTTTTTTGAATTTTCCCAGTCTAATTCTGCTGGGCAGAAAGGAATACTACCTCTGTCACTGCACCCTTCATGGCTCATTCAGGCCCATGCTTGCAACATGAGCTCTGATACCACTAACTGTCACGTCCCCGACCCTCCAACCGGCGAAGAGGACGTGACCCATGGCATTAACCATCTGGGCTAAGAGCCCCATGAACATGTACATGCATAAAATTGCTGAAACAGAATGCTGAAAGAAGATGCATTGAAGTAAAACATTCACAAGTGCAATTGTTTATCATACACAGTTATAGTTATTTATCATGCACATCGGAATCAACGTACATTCACACCAGCATTCAATTAACATGTTCTTCATATCATTAATAGTAAACATGGTTGCAGAAGTAAAAATGGACAAGATCACTTATCTTATGAAACTTCGCTCCGCAACCAGCTACGTCGCTGCAACATTCCACCCAACCATAGGCCAGGTGCTCCTTAATCTCTCAGCAACGCTGCCACTCCCGAGTTGGGCTTGATTCTCCAAGGAATAAGGGAACAAGCAGGCTTACCCATAGCCAAGGATACACAAAACACAGCCAAGCCAACACAGTTGGGTTTATCAGGATATCAAGGAGCTGGGAAAGGCTAAATGCTAAGCTGGTGGGCTCACTACAGAGCCAAGAACACCTACACCAGAACTAGCCTGACTTCTAAGACACCCACACACACCCAACACAAGGAATCAGTCCCTTCTCTGCTACATAGTCCCTCAGGCCCTGCATTCCCTTCCAGTGCTATTCAGGGGTTGTGGAGAAGAAAGTCAGCCCTCTAGCCCTGTCTGTGTGGTTTCCAGCCACCAGGTTTATCAAGCAAACCAAGCCCCCAATCCCTGCTCCCTACACAGTCCGAAGACCAACCATTGCATGCAGGCAATTAAATAGCAATTACAGCTTAAGACAGGGAAGCCAATTCCTGAGTCATTCTTGGCCCTATCGTGGCCAAAATGACTCTCAAGCAAATTTACAACAGTCCCAAACGCATCAATGAATGTGGGAAAACAACAATCCCAAAACCATAAACAATGAGCACAGCTCACAGCGTGGGGAAAATGGCTCCAAACGGTCTGTGCGTGAGGAAGACTTGCAACAGACCCCCAAACATAAAGAAGCCACAACAATCACAACAGACCTTGAGAAGAACAGCGACCACCGTGACTCACAGGAAGAACCACAGCTCCAATCTCAACATTTAAATGACAGAAAATTAAACGACCATACTAGTCTGAGAGAAGAGCATATAGCTGCACAATGGGAATGAAAGAGCATAGCTCCCAGTCCGATGTATAGATGGTAACAATGCAGAACCCACCACGCAGCCCATGAGGAAAGGATACGGTCTCACCACTCGCAAATCCGCAGAGGAGAAACGACGTGGGTAACACCAGGATAGCTCCTGTGCGTGAGCAACAATAGCCAATGATCCCTATGTGAGGATGGACAAGAATTCCAGCTTATGCATGGATGAACAGAACATTGGATAGACACGACTAGGGAGTGCATGAGCCTTTTTGCACTGTCGTGGAGGAAGAGCAGTAGTATGTCCGCGCGAGTGATGGCAGTGGTTTTCCTTGCCATGGTGAAGTCAACTGTGGGTGGAGTGTGCGTGTAGGCATGGACTGACAGTCCTGCCACCCCACTCCCAAAATCAATAACTGCCTCAACCACCAGCAGAAATTCTTAATGAAGGTGGTTGGGTAAGGCAAGGAAAGATGACACATAGGTTTTTCCCTCCTTAGCCAAAGTCTGACAATTTCCCCACCCTTATCCTTGTGAAAATCATGCCCCTTCTCAATTTAGTTGCCGCGAGCATAGCTGGTCAGGTTCATTTTAATTAAAAATGCATATGTACATGATGACAAAACTTAATATCTATGCCGCATGCCCCGATACACCATCGGTGACAGATTTAAATCCGAAACATAGCATAACCAATCAATGGTGGGGCCTTTGCCTTTAGCTCCGCACCATGATCATTACAATATATACATCATATACATCTAATGCAATGGGGTCAAAACCGGGGTGTGACATGCATGTTGTATGTTTATGACACTTTACTATGTGAATGGTGAAATTGTCGTAGGTGTGTGAGTTTTTTGTGATAACAAATGCCCCCTAATAGATGAGGTTCAAAGGGTACTGCAGAGCCGATAATGCATCATCATTTATTTTTTTCTTTCTATGTTTCATCTTCAAACGGTTTGGACATGAGTGACGTTACCAAGGGGGAGGTTTTCCAATTTGTTGCTTTTATACGAATGAGGTGGGCATCCCCATACTTGTGTAAAGGTTCTAGAATGGCTACAAAATGAAGAGATCAAGGGATCTCTCATACACTATAGTGGGCATGGAGGAGGGTGTCCTAGAACCATGCAATAGTACATGAACCTGGAACTGGTTCTAAAGAAGCAGGAACTATTAAGAATGTGAATAAGTGCACGGGGGTGGGTGTCTGGAATCGCTTTGAAGTGAAGGGGACAACACGATACTCGATATGTTGCAAGTATCATTTTAAACGTGAACAATGTTATCTTTAAAATGTATGACTCCCCCTGATGCGAATAAATGAACTGTTGTATAGCACAAGGGAGACTACCAAGTTAAGGAGAACTAAAGACTCTCCTTACTTAATCCTCGATAATTCCTTATAGTGATTGAAAGGAATCCCAAGGTACCACTACTACTTCTTCAAATCTTAGAGTATGAGGTTTTGGTGTCATTTAAAGCTGAAGGATATTTACAAGACACGGGTCTTGTCTAACAAACCAAGTTCATGATGTAACCAAGTGTGACTGACTGGCCTGACACAAGATTGGATAATAAGCGTGGGGCTTGTAATTCCTTTGATCGATGATAGATAGGGGGAAAGGTTAACAGAATCACACTTCAGGTGAGGATGTGTCTGAGGGATACAAACTGCATAGGAAGGGATTTGTTATGAACATAATACTTGGGAAAGTGAGGTCTGACAAAGACACGATGACAAGTTACTAGGAGACTTAAACGTCATCGATTAAAAGCGACCAAGGGGTTGTTTTTGAAAGAATGATTGGTTCCCATGTGTAAATGGAATTGGGATATGTTTTTACATAAAGAATAATTGGTGGGGTCCCTAGGTGTTTTGGTTTGTTGGTGGACCAATTTGATGATGGGTGGGAATCCCACAGTTTTTGGTAGATCGAGGAGTCAATTTTATGTTGGGAAAGGTTCCCACGGTTTTGAGTGAATTAGGGAAACTTTTCCAAGATCAAGTTAGGGGTGATTGCAAATGCGAAGACAGGTTCCCCATGAATTAGTGTCGTGTAGAATGTTCATGTGGGGATAAATTAATGGAGTTAGTGATCTCAGAGGGAGGGGGTCCCTTTGATGTCTTGGCGGAGCTGATGATATGAAGGAAATTTGTAGATGGGTTAAATTCTCATGGAGGTATAAGTAGGCCATGGTGAAATATTCTTCGTGACTGGTGCTAAGGAATTTATTTTATTTGTCATTGCTTGAGGCAAGGGAGTAAATTTTGTAGGTATGGAATAGTTGGCTTCAAACAACTTATTTTGGTGGGGTACAAATTCCTCAGGCTTGTGGGGGGTTCGACATCATGGGTGTCAATTATGATGATTTTTTGTTGAGGGAAAACACTCATGGGGGTAACGAAGTGGTCCTCAGTTGGGATTTCAATGGCACATCGAAATTGGGATGTTAATAAATTGAAAATGGTGTCTCGGTTATGGTTATCAGGGGAAATATTGGTTCCAGGAGGCAAGTTCCATGATCATACCTGAGAGTGAAATATGACATCGTTACTCATGGAGGCTAGTATGGGAATTCTTGAGTAAAACCCTGCACACTTGACACTCATACCCAAATATAGTAAAGGACATAACCAAGGTATGGATAATGTAGAATTAATAACTAAAAACATGGTGAACCTAGGGGGTGCTTGTCTTAGGGGTAAAATATTTTTAGATACAACTCATTGAAAGGGATATTGAGTGTTATGCCCTCTGAATCTTGCAAAACATATGCTCCATTAGGGAGGCATCCCTGGATGATGAAGGGATTCAATGATATATTGTTGTGCTATTGTCGGGAAGGTAAAGGATGGACGATGATAAAGACTATGCTAGTAGGGTGTGCCAATATTCATGGCTTCCATGATAGCCTCGTTTGTGGGAAAAACAAAATTTTCGATCATGTCCTCATCAAAAGAAAATAATTCTTATGAGGTTAGATAAACACTCATGGTATCATTGATCTGAGGTAGAGTAGATGCTAGAGTGACTAATCTAGGAGGTTGGGACAGGGGGGCACTGTCGAGGAATAAAATTTCTCCGTGATGAGTGGAAGGGGGAGGAAGAATATGTTATTGTGCTGATATGGGTAGCTCAGATGGGGGTTGGAGCCCCTGTGAAAGGATTACCACATGGAGGTGTTCCTTTTCACTACTCTCTATAGAGGTATCATCTTATTCCACCACTATTTAGAGAACCACACTCGTGGGGATGAGGTTGTCCGTGAGATGGATTTGTTTTGCTCAGAGGGTGTGGAAGGTAGTTTTTAATGGGCATTGAAATGTATGTTGGTACATTAATTTACACTCTTGACATGGGGAACCCTAGTTCAAGACGTGAGGTCATATTTTGACTGATGGTGGAGAGATGCTCCTAACACTACTAGGGGTAGTATTTATATTCATGGGTCTAGGTATCTCCTCCTCCTATGGTTGAGCAAGGTGAATAATTTCCAATGCATTCTAATATCAAGGGAGATCTGGGAAATTGTGTGTGTAGTTCCTATATTGAGAACAAATTGAACTCGCTTTGTTGGTGTGTAAAGGTTTGGACTTAGGGGTTCATCGGTTTGATGTTCCCCCAGTCTCAGCTTGAGGGGCACATTTGGAGCTAGAAAATGTATTCAACAAGTTTATGAGTTTGGGTAAGGTGGGAAAAATATTTGTTGCATGACCTTTTTTTCCACACAAAGTGCATGGGGGTGTGACCCGCATGGTAGGTGTATCATGCATGATGGGAGATTTACGTGTAATTTGTTGGGTGGCACCCTTCATGTTGAGCTTAGGTTCCCCTGAAGATGATTCAGTAGCATGGTTGGTTATGATGGGGGCTTTCAACTTGGGTTGAGTGGTGCCTTTGTTGGTGGGGGTAGTTGGATTGGGTTGAATAATGCCTCGATTTTGTGGTTTGGCGATTGTTGGTGGTGGCTAAGTCACAGGGGTTGTGGATTCAGCTGATGGAGTCATATGGGTAACTCTTTGTAACGGAACCATATCATAATGAGCGATGGGTTTTGATGCCATCTT
The DNA here is from genome assembly GCA_001517045.1 of Pseudotsuga menziesii. Classification (NCBI taxonomy): domain Eukaryota; kingdom Viridiplantae; phylum Streptophyta; class Pinopsida; order Pinales; family Pinaceae; genus Pseudotsuga; species Pseudotsuga menziesii. The sequence goes on from LPNX010598747.1 coordinate 83,280, forward strand.
TGGGAAGGGTGGTGTAAGGTACCACATAGAAAGCTTGAGCATAATTCCTGGGAGTGTTAGCTGGGCCATAACCGATGTTCCCCATACTCCTATGGGAGGGTACAGAAACGGGATCTGAAACATTTGTGTCATAGAAGGGTTCAAGATTTTATCAATGCCATGTCTTGATGGGGTTATCGATGATGATGCCCCAAGTGTGGACGCTTCTTTCTTCATGGTGGATAAGGTACACATGAGATCTTTTGTTGGAGGGGGAATGACAGGTGGAGGTCCTGAATATGCCCCTAATAGGTCAGAGACTTTGTAGACTCCAGGGATAATATCAACATATGGTGTGGAGTTTGTCTCACTTACTGTGGGTAAGACATTTTCAGAATTGGCCAATGCATTGGGGTTGTAGTATCTGAGATGCTCAAGAGTGGCCACCTTCCCATTGAATAGGAACATCATGGCACAGAACACTGAGGAGGTGAATTCCTTCATGGAATAATATAATTATTCCCTAAGAGGATGTTGTAGTCAATTTGGGCATTGATGAATTCAACATCAATCATCACCATTTTGTCCCCTAGCTCGATGGGGACATTTTGCTACAATGCTCATGATTGGGATGGACTGCCATCATATGCGCAGAGATAGATAGAGGATGGTGTTAACTTTGGGAAGCCTAATCTTTTTCACACATTGGAAGACATTACGCATGTGGATGCACCTTCATCGATGATGCATCAATGGATGATGATGTTTTTTTATTGTCATGGTTCACCCTTATCAAGGTAAAAGGTCACGATATTTGCATTAGAAGGGTTAACAAAACCTAGCACATTCAAAATTTCCTTTCGTTTGGAATTGCATGATTGAAGAGCTTCTAAGGTTGACTTGGCGGATGGTGATTGTGACAAGTTGTCAACAGTATTGTAGTTATGAGCAACCTTCATGTGGGGATTATGAGGGGTATTCCTTAATGGTTCTTTAGGAATCCTTAGAATGTTATTTGTGCTAGGGCATGGGATTGTCAAAGGTCCTCTTGAAGGGAACCGAGTCACAAGTGAGGTTTCACCATTGGTGTACCCTTTAGTGCAAGTCTCTAGGTTGATTGACGTCGAGTTGATAGAAATGTTTCGAAAAGATACACTGCCTCGGGGGCGAGGATTGGGTTGTTGGGTAACCACCCCTTAGTTGCAAAACAATTTTTTCAAAACAAATTGATGGGGTTGTTGTGTAGGAGGTGCTTGAGGAGGGTTTGCGGGTGTCTGCTTCTTTGCTCCCAATATCTATTGACAATTGGGGATAAGCGGACAATGGTGAGTGTAGTGACCATACTCACCACATATCAAGCAAGGGTAGTTTGTTCTCAAGTTGGCATTCTTTCCTTTCTTAGGGGGATTTCCCCCTATGGGGGTTAGTTACCCTATTTTTTATTCCATTGGGGATATTTAATTCCCCATTTCCCCTATTGTTGGGGATATTTGTTATTTCCCTTATTCTTCCCCCTCATTTGTAGGATTTAAGGGATAGGCAATATTTAGCTGCTAAAATTGTTGAGTTTGCGCTTGCATAGAGGGTTGAACAAAGTTGACTCCCATATGAGGCATGGGTGCCGCAACTGGGAGAACATGGCTATGGGAAATATGGATTATACCTCGAGGTGGGATATATGTTGGTTGCACCGCATATGATGTGGATGTTGGTATAGGTGGTGCCATTTGCGGTTGAGGAAGAGGTGGTACTTGGATTGTACTTGGGTAAATAGGGCTAGGCGTTCCATATGTAGGCTGCTGAAATGGAGGATTTGGTGCAGTAAGAGTGGGAGTCGACACAAAGAAGATAGGTGGATAATGCATCACCAATGGTGGTGGTGCAAGATATTTTTGTAGAGGAAATTTAACTTGGGAGGAAATGGACCCAATAAACCCATCCAAAAAATGTGACATCCCGGCAATTGGTAATGATTGATGCTGAGGGTAATCTGATAGTACAATATACAAATACCCTGATTGGGGCATATATGAGGTTAAAGTATTAGGGTTTGAGAATCGCTTCTTCCTCGCTTTGTGGCATTGAGGTAGCCACATCCTTTGTGATAGCTGTTTGGAGTGATTTGAGAAACCAATCCAAAAGGAAGGGAGTTTGAATGTCAATTTTGTATAAGGTGCGATGACGACGATATTCATTGATATGGTCTGCTCGGTGTGTCATTGTGTTCTGTCGAAACCCTGTGGAATTTTGAGCCAAGATCATGTCATATTGGTAACTGAAAATAGGATAGGAATGGTGTGGCAATGGGCTCAAATGTAGTATGAGAGGCTCTTGCATAATTTACATGCCATTTTGCAGTTATATTGGTTAGGGTTATTTGGAAGAGACGGAGGTGGATTGAATCTTCCATGATGTTGTTAGAGGAACAGCATAGGTGGAAAGAAATAATGTGGTTGGAAGGATCATCTCTCTGCTTCCCTTCGAATTTAGGGATATATGAGGGTAGTTTTTCGAGCTATGGGATCATTAACCATTTTGGATAGATAAGGGAGGTTCAAACTTTCCATGAATGATAATTTTGGATTGGGGGCCTCCATGTTATTCTGATTGTTGTTTCCTCGAGGGAGGAGACCTTGGAATATGTGGTGGTGTTCTTTGTATTCTATGGGAATATGGATATGTAGTGTGGATTCCTTATGGTTGGGGGGAATAGTGTGGATATCTTTAAGTGGAGAGAGTTAATCAAGCAAGGTGTATCCTCTCTTATAGGACCCAATCAATGTGTCTTGGGAGCAGCTCTGACCTGGTGATATCCCTTATTTACCATGAGGAGATGAAGGAAAAACACCCCTCAAGATAGGGGAGATGGCTTGCAGTATGCGATATTTCCTTAGGGGTGGGGTTTGTTCCTCAATGGTGGAAGTCTAGTTGTCAAGTGAGAGTGATGGGTGATGAAATAAACATAATGTAGACAAATGAAAAAATTATGCCAACCACAATAGATGCAATATGGTGCAAGATGTGAGTGATATGTGCAAATATGGCTTAGTGTGATGGTGCCCACATGTTGGTTCTTTTTAAATTATGAGTTTAATGAGCTTGTGTTTAGAAAAGAACAGTAAGTTTAAATTCCCTAAACATACCTAATGTTCTTTCTCTCAATTGTAACTAGGCCTCCCAAAAGAACAATTGATGGTGATCATTGAATCCACACAAAAATTGACTAGTTGTTATCCATCCAAATTTCACTTCTCCGTCCGAGTGCCGACATTTCCTATGTTGGCGCACCAAAGGACATTTATGGATTGAAGGTTTCCTAAAACACTATAGATGGGCATGTTATGAAATACATTCATTATCCATCCAGCTTGCCATTTTTACCTTTGAATATGTCAATTGTTGTACGTGCCTTTTCCTATATGCAACTCGCGTACATACATGACTTTTCCTACAGCATGTCGCGTACTGTACGCGATTATTTGTAATTGCAACCTACGGACAGATTTGTACGTGGGCTTCCCTTAGAGCAACTCGCATGTCATACGCGGGTTGCTAGTAATAATACCTGCATACGCTTTCCTTTGACATTAAAAATAATAAATCGTGATTATTTGAGATTTGTTAAGCCCTTAACTATAACCATCTTAATTGTCTCAACTTCCTCAACCCTCGAAACAACCTTATTTCACTAAGTATAAATAAAGGCCTTGGGGAGGGTATTAATCAATAATACTTGGAGAGCAAAGTTATGCTGGTGGTGTCTATTCAGAAGTCTTTGGAGCAGTGGAACCCAGAATCCTTTGGTTGCATAGGAGTCCTTGTCTGAGGCGTTGGGTTGTAATCTTAACTCATTCACTATTGTTAATAAATAGAATCCTTCTTTCAAATGTGTTTTGAATGTCTTTCATGTATCATGGTTTGATGAATATTTATGATTAAGCACTCTATATATTATTTATCTAACTTGTCTTATATACATGTATAAGCTTGCACTTGGAGGATTTTCTCTTTACAGGTGAAGGAGAAACATCCCTGAAAGCTTTGGAGGAGAAGCAGAGCAGAAGGGGACAAAGCTAGGATCAACCGTCGTGAATCGGGTGAGTCTATCCTATCTTCTTGTTTCCTTTCTGTACTCTAAAGTTGATTGCTTGCAAGTTTTAAGCATATGTTGGTAACTCCAAACCTTCAGTTATAAGGTGTTTATTCCTGTACAACACTAGTGGAGGTAACAAAGAGTCAATTCTACCAGTGATGGGACCAATGTTCCAATCAAGAAGACTTGGAAACAACCCCCAATGGAAATAGCTAACTTCGGGAATCACTTGCACTACCAAGTGTTCCTTGGAGGTATCCTAAGTTGTGACACTATGGTTACCTTGTGTCAAGTGTGGATTAGTAGTTAGCCCTAGGAGGTATTTTGTCATCTCCCTAACAACAAGGTGAGTGCCTCGTAGGGGAGAGCATGGAATCTATACCTTAGCTTTTACCTCCTTGGGTGTTGATACATGTATCTGATCTGAGATCTCTTTGAACACTTTCTTACAGCAAGATTTAAAGTACCCTACAAGACAACAATGCTATGCTTCAAAAATATGCCTAATGAAACTAAATTGTTAGGCATTATTTGGATGCCTAGCCCAATTAGTTTACCAAGATAAAATGTTGTTTTGTGACCTCCTGTGGAGGTTTTTAGTTGGTGAGCATTTTTTAATGGTTTCTTCTTAAGGATGTTGTTGTGACTTTAAATGAGTGTAATGGAGGTATTTCACACTCCCTTCCTTTCTGATTCACATAAACTGTGAAGAGCATACTCGGTTGGAAAGCGTCTTTAGGTACCTTAGTGTGTGATAGTGGGAATACACATGTGATAAAAGAAAATAGTATTGTTGCAATTAAGTGAAGCACTCAAAACAAAATTATGGAAATTGTAAGTTGAGGTCTAAACAAACCAACGATGCTTACAAAAATAAATGCTAATTGTGCATAGGAGGTATTTCACCCTCCCTTTTTGGATTCACATAAATAGTCAAGAGTATATTTGGGAAGGGAAGAGGCTTTAGTTCCTTGCGTGTGTGCAAAAAGTGGGTGCTACACTACTTTAAACTAAAGATGTTAACTTTAAAAATAAAAAATCATATGATGTCCTGAATACTTGTGACAACAATGAGGTCCTTGGGGAGCCTCAAAGTTGGTTACCTAAGTTAATTTCAAGGGGGGATGACCCCTTTACTCCCTAATCTTAGTCTAGGTGGGATAATCACTAAAGGAACAAGTAACCATTGCAAGCTAATTAATTCCTAGTTCATTACTAAGCAGCTAGTGGGATGTGTATTGTTGTACAAACTAATAAAAAGCAAATAAATGGAAATCGGTGGAAAAAGACAATTTACAGTCGCGTGGGCTGAGTGAGGAAAAACAACGTTGATTCGTAACAAGAAAATTGTGTAGGTGGAATACTGTTAAAACACGTTGTCAACTCGTCTGTCGAAGTTTAAAGCATGCGGTGACACTCCAGAAATGAAAAGAACCACGCTAGTGTGAAAAATGGTTGACATGGTTGAATGAAGGTCAAATTCCTGGAATGAGAGGGATGGTCCTCTTCACCTGCAAAACAACAAATACCATAAATTAACCATACTAAAAAGACAACCTAAACAAAGAGAAATGAAAAAAAATTAAGTGGATTCGCCATTTATATTGTTGTGGGATATAATGCACAAGAGTTATTCTCACTTTTGGACAGGTCTAGGCCTTGTAGTATGCAACACGGCCTTAGTATTTGGATCCCCTTTGGCGAGGTGATTGGAAGAACCCAAGTGATACTGCAATAGATCATTAGAGGGAAATAAAACAAAACCAATAAATGATAAAACAAACTTTAAAAAATAGCAAAGGGAGGAGAGGATGCAAATTCCAACAGTCAATGTGAGACAAACCACTTGTATATTGGCCAATGGTCAAGCTAATACAAAACCTTGGAGAGGTGAGCTCCAAATGGTGGCAAACACTCTTCCTAAGGGAGGCCTTTCTTTTCCAACAAAGGTTTAAAGTGTGGTTAATGAATCAATGTGTGAGAAGAACACTTGCCAATTGAGGGAAGGAGGAAAAAACGCTTTGGAAATGCTTGACAAGAGGGAAGAGCTGAGCTAAGGGGAAGTTGAATCACAATTCCAGTAGCATAAATTTGCTAAAAAATATTCTTACAATCAGCATGCCCATGGCCTTCTTTTATAGGCCAAGAGGTGGCCAAGAAATTACATGACCATGGTGTGAACCCATTGATTCATGTTTTGGCTCCAAAGTACACCAAGAGACCATTTAAGGAAACCAAGTGTGTGAGAGGACAAATTTGAATTCGAATGGGTAAGTGGAGCTTTCATGAGCCATCAATGCGTTGTTGGTGGGTGAGATCTCACGATTTGTGTCAGACGCGCATATCTCGAGGGAATTTACGCATTGCAACATGGGTGTTGTTCTAGAAGTGCACATTGTAGCACATGTAACCAGAGCTTAATATGTGCGGTTGTGGATTTTGACTGTCTAGGAGCCATATTGGACTAAATTTTCTCTCTAGACATTATGAAGGTGTCTTTGATTGTGTGCATGTTGTATGTTGATGATGCTTTACTGTGTTAATTGTGAAATTGTCGTAGGTGTGCGAGTTTTTCATGATAACACACAACCTTCATATCCTTAATTCCAAAAGCGTCCCACCCAATGGGATTGAATGACTATCATTTGATCTCGTTGTGTAAATTTGTGTACAAATTTATAGCCAATACCATATAAATTAGGTTGAAGCCTATTTTATCCTGTGAAGTGTCCCATGAACAACTTGATGTTTTGGAAAAAAGACAAATTTTAGAGGTTGTGGGGGTGGTCCAATAAGATTTTTATAGCATTAAGAAGAGGGGTCAGAAAGCTATGATCCTAAAACTAGATTTGAATAAGGCTTTTGACCAAGTAAACTAGGGATTTTTGCAATTAGTCCTAATGCAAATTGGCCTCCCTTACCTTGTCACTGAGTTTATCATGGCATGCATTACTTTAGTCAGTTTCGTTGTTATATTGAATGATATCCCTACTTTTTTTTCTTAGCATCTCGAGGACTTAGACAAGGTTGTCCACTTTATCCCCTATTGCTTGTGTTATTTATAGAGGGTTTAAGCAGGTTGATCTTAAAGGATAAAATGGATGGTCATTTGAAAGACATATAGTTTGGCTCCCAAATTTTTGTTACTTTTCTTCAGTTCATGGATGATGTGATGCTCTTCGGGATTGGCTCTCATCAGGAATGGGAACAGTTCAACAATCTTCTATTCGACCTCAGGTATGTCAATAAATCATTCAAAGTAAATTTTATGGAAAATGATATGAATGTTGGGGAGATTGATAGTATAATATTTTTGTTGCCTTTCCAAGTTTCTCCTTATCAGATGGCCTGAAATACTTGGGCTTTTCATCAAACCAAATGGTTATAAAATTGGCGACTAGAACTAGTTGTTGAAGAGATTTGACAAGAGAATAAACCACTAGTGTTGGAGGTGGCTTTCTCTGGGTGGTAGGCTATGTTAAAAAACTGGTATAGGAAAATATATCAGTCTACTCGCTAGCTTTATGTAAAATTTCGAGATGAGTCTTATCTAGTATCAGAAGGAAGGATTATAATTTTCTATGGTCGGGAAATTCTGAAAAGATTAAGTTTCACTACAGTAAGATGGGAGTGTTTGGCTCGGCCCAAATATATGGGGGTTTGGGATCTCAAGAATATATTCTACTTTTGAAAGGCACTATCAGTGCAGAGTTTATGGAATGCCCTATTTGTAGACAGACTTTGGAGTCAAGTAATAAAAGTAAAATATATGGAGGGTTGAACTATATTCTAGTGGATTCGATGCCAATTTTTCAAGTTAAAGGGAGTTTCAAATTTTTTATCCGGTTTAATGAGCTCTATAAATATCTTGAGGGACTAAGTTGCATGGCTTCTTGGTAATGGCCATGTTGTTCGTTTGGGAGAGGACCTTATTATAGGCACATTATAGGGGGACCAGTAATATTTAATATGTCAAGCTCTCTTCTTACATTCTTGCACATGAAGGGGTTCTTTTTTCTAAACCAGATTTCGATGTCCTTGAAGGTTGCTAGTGGGATCCATGGCTAGATCACGATAGAGCAGTTGGACCTTATGGGTTCTCTAGGAAAAGAGTGGTTGTCTTTCATCCTTGAGCTCCAACGTGGAAATATTCAGTTTCAGGAAGCTTATGATATTCTAAAATGATCATATAGCGAGCATGATAGAATTATTACAACGAAACTTGATTACTGGGCTCAGTTTGATGGGTTTTTAGTTGATGCAAGGTGGTGGTTTCATGGATGAGGGAAGTGGAACGTCCCGTTAAAAATCATCCTTTTTATATGGGCGTCGTTGGAAGATCACATTCTTACATGGGACACCATGATTAAAAGAGGCATATTAGGTCTGAACATATGTGTTCTTTGTTGTATGGAAGAAGAATCGACTTCTCATCTTTTGGTATTATGTCATTTCTTGAAATCAATTTGGCCCTCCATCTTTGGTGTTTGTAGGATTTTGGAGGTATGGGGGTGGTGATACCTTAGATAATTGTTTTACAATATGGAAGAAGGTTGGTCGAGAGTGGCTGGAGTTTCCATTCTTTATATGTTGGGAGCTATGGAAACTGAGAAACAAGATAATTTTTGAAAATACAATGCTCAATAATTTTCATGTCAATGGAACTAGTAAAAAAGGTCTAGAAGCTTTTAAAGAACTTACAAGTGCCTTTGATTCTTGTGTGCAAGCCCCTTCTATGGTTTCCTCTACTCCTCTGCAAAACTATGAAAAAATTAGAGGTTTCTTCGATGACTCCTCTCAAGAAGGTCTTTCTCTTTGTGGTGCTAGTGCAATATTATGTTTGGGGTTATTAGGGGAATTTTGAGGTCTAAAATGAGCTTCATAAGAGATATAATAAAATATTATGAGTTAAGCATTTTGTGGAGAAGGTATATTTACAACTCATCTCTTACACTATAACCAATGCAACTATGGTTAAATTAAATTGAAAAGATGTCTAAAATCAAACCAATAAAAAAATTATTTTTGATATGACTAAAAGTAAAGTACTTTTGAATACATAAATTACTTTTGAATATAATATGAGGAATGTACTTATAAAGTAATGTACTCATAAAATAAAATATATTAATTTTGAAATTTGAAACATAAATGACTTCTTCAATATTCAAAATATGTTTATAAACCATGTATTTATAATTTTGAATTTTAAACATAAAGTTAAATTTAAATGAATAAGTTGTCATATATATTAAAAATATAAATTAATTTTAAAATATAAATATAAAACTATAAATTAATTTTTCTTTTAAATTTATTTTTCATCTTTTTAATACACATTCAAAAACACACGTAAACTCATTTTTAACAGTTTCTTACGATATATACTATGTATATCATATTTTCAGTAGAAAAAAGCAGTTCCTTGATATTCTATTGAATCAAAGGTAACATTTTACATCTTCAGTTAGCTCAAAACCCCAATGGGTCAAACAGATCAGAAATAAACATGACAAACAATACAAACAAGAAAGATACAATACCCAAGCTGTGTAAACATAAATACATTAAGCACCTGGGTATCAATACATGAGAGTCCTCTCATAAGTGAGCAATACATAATATCGGTTAGATATGTTTGTAGAGAATATAACAAGAGCCTAGATATCTTATCCAAGCAGGTGTGTGACTCTCAAATATCCTGTAACAGCTGCTCGGCAAATCGGAGATAGCTCAAAGAATCCATGAAATAATAAACTGAAATAGAATGAACATATTCTAAAATAGCTGATATGAGTCTTCCCCAGTAATCTCATCATCATAAGATTCTGTAAGTAAGAGATGACCAGGAGCTAAATACAATCCCTCCTTGGATTTGGTTTTGTAACTTGAATGTATGTGTATAATTTATATTGATATAGATGCAGGTGTTTCAAAGGTTAAAAGGTGTCAGTCAAATATGAACCTTGAATAATACCTAAATTTTAAAAAAAATGATATTAATATTAAAATGCAACCGGATGAGAATATATATATATATATTATAATATAATAATTTATTTTTATAAAATAAATAAATATATTTTTTAGATTTAAATAATAATTATAATAGATTATATATATATATATATATATATAGTAAGTATTTAAAAAACAAAAACTAATAATCATCAAATTATTTTTATTAGAAGATCAAATTGTTTTTATTATAAGATGTTAAGTGATTTTGATTTTAAATAAAGACTTGACATATATATTTTATTGAAAAAGTAATTACATAATTTTAGTTTTGAATAAAGCATTATTTTTTGATATTTGTAATTTATTTTATATTGAAATATAAAAAAATAATTACATTTAATAAAATATTTAGTTTTTTTTATTTGTAATTTATTTATAAAATAATCTATGAGTACTATTTTTATAATGAGTACTTTAATTACAGTATTGATATACTTAACTATGGGTTTTCATTCACCATTTACAATTTAACAAATAAGCATTATTAACTCAACCAATGCCACCTCAACTATTATAAATGATGTCATCATCTAGAATGTGATTGGTTCTTTTAAAGTGGATTTTGATAGTACACTTTTTGTTTTGAGGTCCATTTTTTACCTCAAAAGTCCCCTAATGGATTAAGAATTCATAGGTTGTGGATGAATTGTGGCTTGAAGTCAAACTTGAAAGGTGAACTTTTGGCTTTATAGATGCTCTTTTTTACAAAAATACTTAGCTTGGATAGTTTGTAGATTTATAAGGATGCTAGTGTGGTTATTAACTGGACTACCAATCAAAGTAAAATAAATAGTATTCACTTTCTTCCTGGAAGCTTAGTATTAGATCATTGATTAATGGTTTTGAGGACATCTCGTTCTCCCATGTTTATCGGGAGTTCAATCAAAATCCTGAATCCCTCTCCAAAGGAGCGCTCTTGGTGGATGAAGGGTTATTTTCACCGGGTGGATGAAGGGTTATTTTCACCAAGCTTTGGGTGGACTTCAGATTGTTTGGGGATTCTTCACCTCTAATTGTCTGGTCCTGCTAGGCTCTTATTTCCTTTTTATGTTTGAACCCTAAGCTATTAGGGTCTAGCTTTCTATATGTTTGCCTAGGCCCATCTATGGTCTTTTGTTTTTGCTCCAACGGCCTTTTTCGTTTCTTGTCTATGATCAAATTTGTGTTCTTGTCTATTATAGGGGTTTGTCTCCCCTTTTTATCGTCTACTCTCAATTGTAATTTATATATACTATTTTAATTTAATAGTATAGATTTCTTTTTGTGTGAAAAAAAATATATATTCATATTATCAATAATATATTGAACAGTTCATCATGTATATATTCATATATTGAGATTTTGTACATCAATAGAGAAGAATTATCAAATTAATGCAAACTTTGTTTTAGAAAATATTTTTATTTAATTTAATTTGAGAGTTTACAAAAGATGGAAAAAATATTTTATTTATAAAGTATAGATTAGATAAAAGTTTTGATCGGTATTTGTTAGTTTAATGATGATGATGATTAACGTCCATTGAGACCAACTTTGGTCTATTAGATCTTAAGAATGATAATACTTGGTTTACTTTAAAATCTTGTTCGTGTGCTCAAAAATCTTGCCAAGAAGCTTTCCAAGCTCATTATAGTTTTGACAAGTTAAGAGGTTATAAAGGTTTGTATTGTAGAAAATGCTATGGAACTTAGATTTAATGTGGGTGTAAGCAGGGAACTCTAAGAGAAAATGATTTTCATCCTCAACGCTCATAGAATCACATAGATGGCAAACCCTTTGCACCCATGGAGTTTTAGGAATAGACCAATGTCATGTTTCTCTATGGAGATCATGAGAGTTTGTTCTAATCTTGGATATATTAATTTTCTTTCGTGAGCTAGTTACTACCGAGAGATACTTTTGATCTTCCAAGTTAAGAATAATGACCTCCTTATAGTATCTTAATTTTCTCTTAACCAATAAATTTTCTTCACATCACAATTTCTCTTTAAACTTAGAAGTAATAATATTTTTGACATTATCAATGTTCTACAAAATGTCGTTTTCATCAATGCCCCAATGGTTTAACCAAGCCATGGTATCTTTACACCAACACCGCTTGAGGCGTAGTTGGTTTTGACTTGAGTTTAAATCAATTTTAGGAAGTCTCTTGTTTCTCATGTTATTTATCTTACGCTTGTACATTAGGTACCTAGTCATAGCCATGCTCTCGATGGGGGAAAGACCCACTTCTATGAGGAGAATAGGATAAGGCGCATTGCTTTTAATTTGAGGTTATAAGTTATAAACCGCTTTTGGATTTGCTCAATCTTCCTTCAAGATTCTCTAGAAATGTTGCACGCCCATACTTTACAACCATACAAGATAAATTCTAAATAGCAAATAATTATATTGTTTTAATAATGTTTTTTAATTTTAATTTAATTTATAATGTTCCAAACTATATATGTATACATATATATATATATATATATATATATATATATATGAGAAATATAGTTAAGTAATTTTTTGGCAATCATGTCACTTATAGAGTAAAGAATTGAACGAAGGTAACAATAATTTCTCCCAACCACCCAAGCTACATCCAATAGACATGCTATCTTTATTCAATTAAAAAAATCAATTTTTTTAAAACTCTCATTACATTAATTAAGTATAATAAATTCCACAATAATCCTTAATCACATTAAACAAATAATAAATTTTAATCGATTCACCAATAATTCTTTTCATTTCACTAACCCAACACTAATTGAGACATGTCCACGCCAATAATTCTTATCATTTCACGAACCCCTGACACTAATGGAGACATGTCCACATCCTCACTAGAGACATGTCCACATCATTACTTTTCCCGAGTATGTTTTAAATTGATTCCTATAGTAGAAATTGAATGTGTTTTCCAAATATGTATTCACATGATATGATTAATTACATTTTATCTGATTTTGACAAGACATCCTAATTATATATACATTATATGATTAATTACATTTTATCTGATTTTGACAAGACATCCTAATTATATATACATTATATGTCATATGAAATTTTAAGTGAGATGTAAATATTATATTTTCTTATATGTGTACTATGACAACATCTAATTCCTATATTTTTATATATAAAATTAAATATTATCAACATCATATTGGATGGATGTTGGTATACTTATTATAATTATAATTATAATCAACCATGAAAATCGTTTCTTTACTACAAATTAAAGAATCTTCGTTATACATTTTATAACTGATCAATATTGTTATTAGTTTTACTATACTTTAAAAGATATGAAAGTTGTAACTATAGTTTTAAAGTATGTTTTCATAATCATACCAACTACTAATTATATTAAACAAACCTTAACCCATGTTTGTTATACTTTTATAATTTAATTATTATCGATATTATTTCTTTATTATACATTAAATAATGATAAATTTTAAGTTTCAATAGTCTTTTTTGTAATTATTTCCTACACTTTGAATAAGTTTTTTTTAATGATTTTTAGAAAATATTATTATTATATAAGGTAAGGTTAGTAGTCACGTAGTATTTATTTGTATTATTTTTTCAAAAAATGCACTTTTTATTGTATCTACATAATGTAATTTTGTTTAATTAAATAAAGTTTTCGAGAAAAAAAATAAGATAATGTTAGTAGAAGTATATGTATAAAGTGATTACTTATATTACTATCTTTTTTAGTATATTCAAATTTTGATGTTTATATTATTATATAAAAATAAAAGTTAGCTAATGTCTTAACTAAAAATGTACAAATATACATTAAATTATGAGTAATCTCGTGATCATATGAGTGGGTATGAAATGGCTCAAAATATATTTTGAGAGGGGTTATGATAAAGTGGAAGGGTTATTGATTTTGGTAATGTTAAAATATTTTGGATTTTGGTAGTTTGGTAGTTTAAATGTTGTCTAGTGATATCTTAATGTGTCTTAGGAAATATTATAGGAAATTAGTCTCTTAGCAAGAAAGGTTGTCTACTAAGCCCAACATTGTATGATATGGTTTCTTAATCCATTGAATACTTAGTCTAGAATTAAGTGTTGAATGACCTTGTAAAGGGAATTCTCCTCCTATAACCTAATTTTAGGAAGATGTCAAATGGACACTTTATTAATGACTCATTTTAACTATCCGAAATGAAAAGGACATTATCAAAAACACTATGGATTTCCTTGAAATGAATTAGGCCTCAAGATATGAATGATAACTCACTAATACACAATGTTATGGACTAATCTATGCTAAGATTCTTGATTAACTTTCTAAGTTTGGTTGGTTATAGTTACAAATTGACCAACCCTTCAATTTTTTTAGAATCCTTTTCCATTCTAGGTATCCCCAAAGGATCTCTAGGATGGGATTCTCCAACATATTGTAAATAAATTTTATAAATGTATTACCAAACCCATGTCTATAGCATTTTGATTTGATATTTGTATCAAGATGTAGGTTGTCATACTTGCTTACTACTCTGATTTCTGGGTCTGATTTTTTTATTGTTGTTGTCTCAATTTCTAAGGCTTACAAAAGTCTAAAGAAAGCCCCTAGATGTTTTATTTTGGCCTATTTATAGGGCCATAAAGGGTCCCATAAAGTAAATTTGAAGTTTTAATGCATAACTAATGACTAGGGAATGGGCATCATTTGGACACTTAAACAAGATTAGGCCTTATGCACAAAATGGAAGATTGGAGGACCAGAAAGTCATGATCCTCTGTAATTGCATTTGCATAAATGTACCCCTTCAGAGAAAATATATACTAGAGTAGCTTAAAATTTTATACTATTCTACTCTCTCATTCTCATTGAATTTTATACGAAATGAACATATGTGTATGCAATCATGTAGTGTATAAAATTATGTTGAAGGCGTTAAATTTGAGAACCATAGATCTACTTGCCAATATGAGAGATATTGGAAAGGAATTATGCAGTGGAACAATTAAGATCAATATACACTGAGCAAATAATCCATGACAGAAATTTCAGATAATCCGGACAAGAATTGCTCAAATAATCACAACATTAATCTTTATTAATTAATTAGTAATGCAATGGTAGTATAATAAATAGAATTCAAATACTGTGGATAGGATTCAAATCTACCAACTCTAATTGATTGTTTAGCTAACTCAATGCGGAAAAATCACAGCTAGAGCCCACTAGTTTAGCTCTAGATGTCCAAATCAGTCTACAATCAGTTAACATATGAGGTAGGTGGACACAAGGAGCCACACTCCCTGCATGCATGCAAAACTGGCACTAGGCTAATTGATAGTGATCTAACTAAAAGTAACTGGAGGATAACTCAACATAACTGCTTACCTACCACATCCAACTGAAGGTGATAGTGGGCTCCTATAATGTAGGGATTGGTCTTAGAGGCACATAAACTCCTGCATCAAGATGCAGTGAGTGGAAAATAACCTCTAAGTGTGTCCCCCATACTCTAGTACAGTGATAATAACTTCCTAAGTTAGGAAAAATGATTAAATATACTATATTGGAAAAAGGAGGATTAATTAATCCTAACACCCCCCCTTAATCCTAACTTTGGACAACTTGACCCCTGACATCTAGTGTCACGTACCCCAATTTCAATAACATTTTATGTTAAAGAAGACATTATATTTTATTTTATTGTAAAGTTTGTGACTATTGACCATGTGGGGTCAAGGATGACTGTAATTAATTATGTTGAATATTTCATTATTAATAAATAAAAGATGAGACAAATGGCCTAAGGAGGCTGTTAAATGAGTGTCCACTGGCCCACTAGGTGGAATAGAGTGGGTGAGAGCAAATTGACACATGGTAGCATCCTCATCCATTTCTAGTTGTTGCAAGGGGCAACTTCCCTAATTTTGTGGTCATGTTCCCCAAGAAAGTGGAACCGAGCAGGTGGCTCATTAAGTAAAGAACTTACCAAAATACCTAGGCATGCATATATCTACCCATCGAATTTCAGTAGGGGGTTGTTCAATCATTACATTGTGAAATTTCTGAAATGAAAAATGGTGCACAAGAGATTCGATGAGGGGAAAAGTAGAAGTGGTGTGAGTGTCTAAGACTATTTTTAGAGCTAGTACAACTTTTAGCTAAGTTCTTTACTGCAGAGTACAAAAGTACTGTTGTTAAGTACTTACGTGGATTTGCAGGGGTATTCAATCCCATCCTACTACACAGTGCTTTCAACCTGGTGGTTCAGTGGAGAGGCTCGGGGGTCCTAAGACAAGCAGTGAGCTTTCTTCAAGAAAAGGTTGGGTGGAATGGGCTCTTTGGGTTGTTTGTCTCCTCTACAAGTTATCAGGTTCTAATGTGTTAATTTATTTTTGTGCAAGTAAAAGTACTGAAATGAAGTAGTTATGATTAGTTTACTTTTATTCCTTGATTACTTAGAGCTGCAATTAAACTGTTAAGGCTACATCTTGTTTAGGATATTACCTTTATTTGTTTAACATAGTAAATGATCTTAGAACCAGTAATGGTGGAAATGATGATTTAAAAATACCTTTTTGTATTTTTCTACTCATTTATTTATGAAGTACTCTAGTATAGAAGGTTGAATTAAATGAATGATTATATACAGATAAGATGTGTTTGAATTTGCTTTACTTAGAAATTTTTTTACTGATAGATTAAACTAGGAATGATAATAATCATTTTATTTTTAGAATCATTCTCTCTATATATCTTTCTCTAAAAATAATACACAGAATTTATAAAGTAATCTTTTGAAACATAGCTTTAAAACTGTGTATAACATAACACATTAATAATTTTGTGTTTCAGGACTTAAACATGAACATAATTATTTATAAAACATCTATAGAACACTTTAGACAACTTGGTATAACGGTTAAAAAAATAAGTTATTAACACTAGTAAAGAATACTAGTACAATTTACTATTATAATTATTTAAAACAGATTAAATAGTAAACAAGCATTAATAATCAAACAAACTCTATTATTAAATATAAAATGTTTGGTTTTAAAACCCTAAGTTGTTAACTTAATCCTTTTAATTCATTCGAGTAGCTATAAAAATCAAGATAGATTTTAACTCTAACTTTTAAACCAAAATACCTTGTTAATCTAAATATTAGAACTGCTAAATAAAAACCAGAACCTAGGTTAACCATAAACAATACTGTATTTATAAATAAAACAATTAAAATAATTAATTGCTAAAAGGTTTTATTAAGTCACGACCATAGCATTTCCTACCTCAAAGATTCAAGATAAAAAATAAAAACTTGTTACAAATATTCTTACCCTGTGCTTCAGAAAACCCATTAAAACAAAATAGTGTTAACCTTATTCACGCACAGGCCTGCAAGCTTGGTCGTTATAATGTTTATGGCCATTCTGCCATATTTTATTTTTAGCCACAACAAATTTCACAAACCCTAGGATTTGTTTACAAAGTTTTAATAAATAAATTACAAACAATTTGCTAAACATAAATTTATTTCGAGAACCGTAAGCTCAGCACTATTTTATAAACATAGTTTAAATTCAAAACCAAATAGTTACCCCGCATTCCTTTTAACTCTTAAAAAAAACATAATGTTTCAACATTTATCTTATCCACAAAAGAGCCATAGTGGCCGAGTGTTAAAGTTTAACAAGTTTCCAAATCAAGTAACCACGAATAAATTTACAGATCCGATTAAAAGGTCAAAAGAGAGAGCTTCATAATGTATTATAGTATAAATAAACATATTTATAAACCCTAGAACAGTATAATTAATCTATCATTTGTTTACAAGAGTCGTAGCTCTGAGATGAAACCCTAAGGGTTATCATCGAAACGACCATACGGCCTTCTCCATTTTCTAAGCCTAAACCTTTGCCATAAGTTTTGAACCCGCAGTAAATTTTCCACAGGCACCAGCGATAACATCATAGACACAGTCATGACAAAGGGAACCATCAAGGATAGAACCGAGGCATATCGAGCCTTTGGAGCCCAAAACCTTCATCTTCAGGCCAAACATTCCTTTGTCAACTATACACTGACTATTTTCTTACCTACACTCACAAATAAAATCATTTTTGAACTGTTAGTAAAATCCTAGCTTAAATGTTGTAAATCAAAGAATTTTTGGAAATGTTTTAAGGTTTTCTAAAAATACTTACAGAGCTACGATGAACTCATGGTCATGGTAAGAAAACCAAACTCTCAATCCTGTTAATGCTTTGAGCACCTGAACATAACCACAGTTTTGAACGCTGAGCTCAAGAGAGACTTCTAGATCACAGTTATGGCGATGAACTTGAACCTTACACCTACTAAATGCCACATCAGACAGATTTTAATAGTAACTATTGTAGAGTTTTCCAAAGAGACCAAGGTCTTAGAAGCCACCCTTCCTCACCAAAGTAAAAACCACAATGGAAGTCAAGCGATTTTTTAGGGTTGGAGTTTGTTTAGAAGCGTGTAGGGTTTAATGCCCTTAAACCTCCAACAAGTAATATTTTTCCACGTTGAAACCACTTGAAAAGAAATTCTTAATATTTTGTTATAGTTTAAAAATCCAGCGCTTTAACCCTGAAATGTTTTATAACCACAATACTAATTATTTGTGAAGTTAATACAAATACATTGCAAAGGAAATAAATAAATATAAATTTGTTCAAAAAAAGGTTTTGAGCTATGTTATAAGTTTATAGTTCATGCAAAATGGGGTTAGTTAGGTTGCATTTTGTTTTTATTATGCAATGTATTAATAATTACTTAAGTTTTACAATAAAATAAGTTATGGATTGCTACATTAAAGTTGGAGCTATTATAGTTATTATTCCATGTATTATGATGTTCTATATGGGATGTAGTAATCACTTATACAAGGGTCATATATCAAGATTAGAATCATTGCATTTGTAGTTATACATAACTACTAATTTAGAAATAGTAATAATAAATATAGGGTTTAGGAAAGTTCTAGTATTTAATAGATAAAATCCAAAATTAAAAGCTATTTGGAAGATATTAGGGCTTTAGTACCAAAATTTACTAAAAACATTTGGAACAATCATATACAATCAGTCTTTAAACTCAAGTGCTTAGAACAAATAATCAAATTTGTTATCTAGGAAGAGCAAACCTTGTTTTAAGCCTAGCAAAATCTTCCACATCAATAATATAGACTTTAAATAGAGTCTAAAGATTTTCTTCCTAACTTACTCTTTAGTCTTCAAAGCTTTAATATTTTACACCATAACCTGGAAGAAAAAATTACCTATAACCCTGTAAAAGCATTGAATTATGCGTTAGCTTTGAAAAAGCTAAGTAAGCCTCAAGCTAACTTCAATCCCCTTCAATAAGACAAGAAAACAACAATCAGAATCATACAATTCCTAGAAACTAAACAATTGATCTGTTTTTCATTAAATTTTTAATTCATGAACACACAAAACTGATTCAAATTGAAAAATCAACAAGGTTAGAACATGACTGGTAGCTGTGACCTACAGGTCAGTAAGTAAAAATTATGTAGATTTAGACACAGTTAACAAAAGAGAATTTAACCTGTAAGTATCTCCTAATATCTTACCATGTAATCTATCTGATTTAAACCTAAAGTTAGTTATAAAACTAGCATTTTGAACTATGACTTATCTTAAATGTCACATAGAAAAATTTTAAATTTTTTTGTAAATTTTCGAGGTGTTACAACTAGGCCAAAATTCACTCATACAATCTAAGTGAATAAAATACTGCTTAATAAAATAAGGAAAATGGGGAAAACCTCATGGGAACCCCNATCTGCAACACTGTGGAGCAGTAATGCAGAATCTTGGTTCTTATGTGCATAAACATCCTGGTACTTTGCATGTGAACCTCTCTAAACTAAATTATTATGTCTAGAGGAAATTTCCTCTTTGGAAGAAGAGGAATGTGCTCAACTGAATCAAGAACATAGACAGGTGCAAGATGAAAACTGGACCCATGTAGAGGAACTAAGATCAACTTATGAGAGATAAAAAGTGCTTGATAATTCAAACCATGTGAGTTAAACCCAAGAAAATTATATGTTTCAGCCTTGAACATCGAACCATGTGAGGTAAAATCAGCTCCAGGTGTAAGGAGCAAGTGTCCAGGTGAATCCAGGATGTCTCCATCTTTACTAGTACTGTGAGGAGATGAGCATGTGATCAAGTAGGAAGGTAGAGAAGTCTTGAAACCATGGAGAGAGAATGCTTAATATCCATGATATGATATAGATTCTAAAATATCCAATGATTCACAAAATTTAATATCAACAAACTCATGAGAGAAAACTAACATCGAATCCCCAACAACAAATTTGAAAGAGACTTGAGGTGCTTGATTTTTCACACCAAAATTGATGAGAACAACTACAAGTATGACTGGAAGCTCTTGAAACTTAAAATTTGAACCAACTAAGGTCATATCAGATCCAAGAGTGTGGAACAAAGGTTCCAAGTGCTCCACTGAGGTGATAGATGCATAATTTTCTCCTTCTTCAACAAAACTTTGAGTATTGGTGCAAGCAATCATGTAGGAATTTGTTGGAAGCTCTAGATCAATGAGAGTGAATGTATCACTCCTAAAATATGATTATTCTTTCAATACATCCAAATTATCACTTTTATGCATACCAACAACATGATTGGAGAGAGAGGAATCAAATCTCTATTCAACTTCTTGAGCTTTCACTGGAAAACTTTGCACATAATTTAGAATAGAAGAATCACAAGAGAATGACCGAGTAGAATGTAGGAGAGTTTTTCTTCAACAACAGAGATTAGAATGTCTTCTTTTGGGTCGGATATATGAGAAAATGAGATATAAAAGATCTCATAAACTTCTGGAGCAATAGGATAAGGAGTCACTAAAAAGGAGACTTTCAACAATTTGAATTGTTCGAGTTGAAGATTCTGCTTCTTCTTCATCTTGAACAAATTCATTTGAGAGAATAGATGTCGATAATTTTGAAGGGAGAACACATGAGGAGGTGTTGGATTTGCTCCATATATCATATACTTCTGTCTGCACACCAAAATCTCTATCCATATTTTTCTAGAGCTCAAATGGATACTCAACAAATTCCATGTGATAACGCATATCATGAGACATTACCATACCCATTCTCCCATATGCTCTATCACAGTCATTTAACCAATATTATTCCTCTTCATAAGATTCTTTACCAATTCCAAAAGACACATAAAGGAGATCATGGCTCTCAAGATATGAAACCATCTTTAATTTCCACTAAGCATAATTGAATGGTGATAGAGGAGGAACTGTTCTTAAATCCATTATGAATTTGCACCTGCAAAATCATTACAAAAACAATCAATTTGAAAACATTTGTCATTTCAAACCTTTCCACCTCGACAAGTGCAATTTTTCAGAGTGCATCGCTCTCGGATAGACTTCTCTGGATAGAATCAAGACTCCAAAGGGATCAATGCTATAATTCCAGGAATTATGTGGAAAATCAACTGCGTCTGGTGCAATCATGGAGGTGTTAGAGGTTTGTTGCTGGCCTAAACATAGGCTTTGATGCCATGTTAAATTAGAGAACCATAGATCTGCAGGCCAATCTGAGAGCTATTGGAAAGGAATTATGCAGTGGAATAATTAAGATCAACATACACTAAGCAAAGAATTCATGACAAGAATTTCAGATAAACCAGACAATAATTGCTTAGATAATCACAACATTAATCTTCATTAATTAATCAGTAATACAATGGTAGTACAACAAATAGAATTCGAATATTGTGTATATTATTCGAATCTACCAACTATAACTGAATTTTTAGCTAAATCAGTGTGGAAAAATCATAGCTGGAGCTCACTAGTTTAACTCTGGATGTCTAAATCAGTCTACGATCAGTTAACTGATGAGGTAGGTGGAAAAAATGAGCCACACTCACTGCATGCATGCAAAACTGATGCTAGGACAACTCATAGTGATCTAAATGAACAAGAGGATAACTCGACATAATTGCGTACCTACCACAACGAACTAAAGGTGACTGCTGGTGGCACTCAGAATGGGCTCCTGTAATGTAGGGATTCGTCCCAGAGGCACATAAAATCATGCATGAAGATGCAATAAGTGGCAGATAACCTCTAGGTGTGCCCCCCGTACTCTATTATAGTGATAATAACTTCCTAAGTTAGTCAAAATGACCAAATAGACTATAATGGATAAAGGAAGATTGATTAATCCTAACCAAAGGTTTGGAGAGCCATTAAACCCAAGCCGATCTAGAAAAGAAACATCCTTGAGTCTAGTTTAACTTGTAATGAGCATTATTTCTAGTGGTCACCTATGGTTTATATCAATGGAATCCCTTTGCTAAAATTGTCTAATTCTGATCCAAGAAATAGTATAAGAAAATACTTTATAGAACCTACATATATCCTTTTAATTCTCATACAATATATTTGAAGGCTTAGCTTGAGTTAGAGGCTATGTTTCTCCTTGCCAATCTCAACATGATAATTTTGGAATGTGTTAAAAGCCTTATTTGTGATTACTTATTATTGAATAACGAGTTACAATCTTTAACCCCCTAGTGGAGATACTAGAGATGGAATTGCACCAAGGGATTTGGAGTCTAAATTATAAATCTAAGATTTGGAATCTAAATTCCAAACATAAGATCTAGATATACAAACATAAATCAAAATGAAAATGATTTTTTGGACCCAAGAAAGACTTCTTCACTTGGCCTCTAGTATGGGTAAGTTGCCTCTTTAATGGTGATTGAAATGCTTATGTGTGCCTTTACCAAACTACCCCTTGTTTGGAAAAAATAAATTATCAAACACTTTTTTTTTTCTTCTGATATTTGATGTTTGCTAAGTAAGCCTAGGAATGGACCAATGTATTCTATTTTCAATTATTCCCAACCTCTATGATTAATTGGGAACATTCCTTAATCGAAAACTACCTTACTACCTTCCTTGGGTTGTGTGTTTAACGTGACATATCAACTTATTAGGATTGAAAGAAAAAATGAAATTGTTTTTAAGATGTGTATCACACTGACAACCTTTCCTTGTATGACTGGTCTGTAATAAGTGAGAAACCTCCATGTTAAAATTTAGGTATAGGCCTACAAGGTGGAGATGGAAATGGCCCATTTAATGTAGTTATTAGACTATCAGGGCTACACACCATTCACAATGAGTAATGATACCCTTGCAAGTGTCTCCCATGCCTATTAATACCAATCTCAATGATATTATGTTGAGTAATTGTTTATATGGTTGATCCATATGTGAGTTCAAATAGAGATATAATTGTTGGCGTCCCCTTGTTCTAGAGAATGAAGACTACTTGTGATTGGTGCTTATAATTTTAGAGGAAGAAATGCCTCCTAAACCTAAGTAATGGGTGAACAAGGGATGCCAACATGTGTTGGTGAAACCTAAATTACCTTATGTTCGTGATATGTTTCAACCCCCAAGGATAATAATGACCCCCCACTTGATGCCAGATTAATCCTCATTGCTTCTTAATGTGAAATTTCTTATTGGAATGATGGTCATTTTATTATGATATTGCCATGTAAATATTTTGTTTTTAAGATAAGTCATTATTATTATTTTGATATATAAACAATTTTATAATGTAAAATCTAGAAACTAAATTTATTAGTTTTTCTTACTTGTATTTATAAAATAATTTTAATATACATATTTTATTTAAATATAAAAAATTATTTATTAAAAGATATATTTCAATATACCTATTTTATTTAAATATAAAAAATATTTTATTATTTTTTTAAATTAAAAATAATATATAAAACTTTATACATATTATATTAAATAATTATATTTATTTAATATAAAATTGTAAACCTATTTTATAAATAATAATTCTCAATCAACTTTAATAATTAATTAATAACCCTTAATACATTCACCAATAAACTCTAACACAAATGAAAATGCATGTTAGCATAACCTTTTTTATTATGCCTTGTATTAAATGTATACCCTCTAAATAAAATGCATGATATGATTAAATATTTTTTTAATATGATTTTGAAGCTATTTTTTATTTCAAAGTTTTTTTTCACTAAAACGGTTAAAAGTTTTGTTTATCTTTTATTTTTGAAAAAATATTGATTGGGCCTTAGCCAAAACAACCAGAATTACATGGAGCCTTAACTCAGTTTTCCCTGTTACAATCTAACCTGAAATTTCTAGAAATACGAAACAAACTAGTTACAGAATGTATATAGTCAAAGGTACTTCAACATTCTTTCTGAATAGTTCTTGTGTCAAACTACGTCCCTCATTAGCTTTTGCATTTGCTTCCTTATTCAAAATACAAAGAATGTGGAAAAAGGCAGTAGAAGAGAAGGTATGCAGTAACCCCCATAGCCACTAAAGAGTGTAATTAAGAGCCGGATTGTTAAAACAATCCTCATAATTTAGGATCTTTATTAAAATTTCTGAATCACCAAAGACTTGGAGAGCCATGTTTCCGCGATCCTGCCCAATATGGAATCCTTTTAACAACCCAAGAATTTCTACCTGATTATTTTTGTTTTGTCTTAATCCCTAGCTGAAATTATCTTTAGCTAATCCATCATGGGAGTAAATCACCCCACCCGCACCTGAAATTCCTTGGTTTCCTTTAGAGGCGCCATCAAAGAAGACCGTTACTTTTCCTTGTTTTCTCCACCAAACTTGGAATTCTACATCCACCATTCGTATTTTCTAGACAGGGTTTTAAATTGGACGAGCTAAATTCTTCTTCTTGTCTTGGATCAAGAAAGTTCCTAGCCAATTTCTTTCTTCTGTTTTAAGAGTGGTGTCGAGCTCAAAGGAGTAATTTCCCAATGCTTCAATTAAAAGAGCCTTGTCTTTGGCAACACCATTCAAGGAATATTTCTTAGTATTATTGAAGATTAGATCATTTATTTCCAGCCACAACTTCCAGAAAATGAATTTGGGGATGGAGATCCATACCCGATTCCACAGACTGTGACTAATCAGCACCCGTGGATACCGTGTTTTCGATGTGGAGAAAAGAGTAATGATAGAAATCTGTGGAGGAACGGTTGTGTTAAGTCCCTAAAGTACTAATTCCCAAACCGATTGGGCAAAAAGTGCAATCCACAAACATGTGATCCTAGTTTTAAGAGGATTCACAACGCATAATACACCTATGTGGTCCTAAAATTCCTCGTTTAACTAGATGTTCGCCTGTCAAAACTCTTCTCTGCAGGAGCACCCACGTAAAAAAATTAACCTTAGGTATCCCGTGAACAACCCATGGGTGCTTCCATATTGCATGATTTAGAATTTGGGAATGATGTGGTTGCAGTGCTACAAAACAAAGTGCAGAGGTGTAAATACTTGTCTTTCCCCAGCTCCAATGATCAGTAGTGTGACGATTAAAATGTGTCATTCCCTTCAGCACATCAAAAAGCAAATGTTTTTGATGGGGCAGGTGGACTAGAAGCTTTGGGAAAACCCACTCCACCCAGTTCCCTTTATTATCCCAAGAGGAGATGTCAGCAAACTTATACAATCCGTGTTGAGAGAGCCACTCATGGATAGACGATAATTCAAGAATGTTTTCAAGAGGAATATTGCCCATAATTTTATATGTCCAAATCAGAGTATGTTTCCCATTCCCAGGGATGTGATTTAATTGTCTTTGGAAGAATTCAAAGCCTTGTCTATAGAGATTCCAAAGGAGAGTACCTTTGGGAATGTTGTCGATCTGGAGGTTTCTCAATCAAGCACCTTTCAGATATTTTTTTCGGAGAAGCTGACTAACAGTATGAGAGCTGTTGGAGTAGAGTTTCCAAATAATCTCACCACCTAAAGAAAAATTGGCCATGCCAGGGTCTCAAATATTAAGTCCACTTTCCAACATTGTTGTTTTACAATATCCCATCTTACTAAATGGAATTTTCTCTGGTTTCCTTTACCATCCTACCATAAGAAGTCTCTGAAAAACTTTGAAACCTACTCCGGGATTGCCTTTGGGGAAAGGAGGAAATAAGCCTAGTAGATAGGAAGTGAAGAAAGAAGTAATTTGGTAAGAATTAACTTACCAACATTGTTAAGCCAATGCCCTCCCCATACTACTATCTTGGCTTTAATATTATTAATAACTTAAATCCAGAGAGAGGATCTGTTGAAGCCCAAAATTAAAGGTAAAATGAGATACTTGACTTTATCCTAGGAAGTATATCTAGAAAATCCCAAGAATCGAGCAATTCAGAGAATGGTTTGTTCATCAGTATTCCATCCATAAACTGCAATTTTTCTTTTGTTGACAAACACTCTTGAGATGATACAAAATATTTGGAGAATATCCTGGAATACCCTTTCTATTCTCAAGGAAGCTCTTCCTAGAAGAAGACAATCATCATCAAACAATGCATGGTTGATTGGTTCTATTCCTTTCATCGATAAGATGCCAGGAATTGCCCCAACATCCCTTTCAGTAGTCAATTTCCTACTCAAATAATCTTCCAGCATAATATACAAAAAAGAGATAGCAGGTAACCTTTCCTTATCCCCCTAGTTGTTTGAAAATATGAAGCAGGTCGCCCATTTACTAGTGGATATATCCATGGTTTGTATGTACAGGCTTTGATCAAGTTAACAAAAGTTGTACTAAACCCAAAATAGAGCAAACATTTATAGGGAAAGGAGAATTTTACCCGATCAAATGCATTGGACATGTCCAATTTAATTAGCATCCCTTTCTTCTTCCTCTGATAGCTAGAGTGCATGGCTTCCTGTACAAGTATCACGTTGTCCAGAATATGTCTCCCTTTGATGAAACCACCTTGACTGGGAGAGATAAGCTTATCTAGCAGGGGTTTTATTCTGTTTGCAAGACGTTTCGAGAGGATTTTGTAGTAGGAATTACATAATGAGATAGGTTTGAATCTATTAAAAGTAGTTAGATTCACTTCTTTGGGAATTAAGGCAATAAAGGTGGAATTGATACTTCCTCCCACTTTGGCCTTTTGTTGAAATAATTTAACCAATCTCAATAAGTCAGTCTTAATGATGGTCCAACAGACTTTGTAGAAATGGAATGAAATGCCATCTGGGCCTGGAGCTTTGTCAAATTCCATAGCCCATACAACATTTTTTATTTCCTCCTCTGAAAAGGACTTCATTAGACTTACATTGTTCTCCTCACTAACAAGAGAAAGCATATGGGTAATAAAATCATAGGTGAACTCCTCATTTCCAATCCCTTCCTCTTTGTAAAGATTATGAAAGTAAATATCAACAGCTTGTTTAACTTGGGAAAAACCTTAAGAAACAATCCCATCTAATGAGGTGATTTTTGAAATATGATTTCGAGAGAGACAGGATCTGAAGTGATGGTGGAAGAAATTTGTGTTACGATCTCCAGATTTTAACCACAGGATTCGGGACTTAATCCTCCAATATTCTTCTTCATGTTTGAAGGATCGAAAGGAGACAAATTGGGCAGCTTTCTCCTTCTCCAAACCTTGTATAGTTATATCACCACTCTCCAAATCCAACTATAAATTTTCTAACTGTTGAACAACCACTTTTCTAAAATAAGTGGGGGAGTTAGAAGGTGATTTAAACCACTCTTTCAAGGCTAATTTGGTTTCTTTTAATTTATGCTCCCAGACATAGCTAGGTGACCCAATGGATAATGTGGACCAAGCCTTAGCTACAACTAACAAAAAACCACCCTTCTCAATCCACTAGGGGCTTAAGCAAAACGGAATCGGGCCCAAGTTTTCTTCCTCATCTAGCTGCAAGAGGATGGGGTTGTGATCCGAGGTAAGTTTAGGAAGGATTTTGGAAGATACTAATTTCTTATCCAGTAAAAAAGAGATCCACACTAAAAACCAGTCAAGACGGGATGAAATGTGAACAACTCCTGTTATGTTTTGGTCCACGTATATAAACCCTTCTTGGGTTTAAAATCAATGAGATCCCACTGGTGGATCAAGTCCTCAACAAGAGGAATCATTTGATCTCTACTAATGTTACCTCCTCTTTTTTCCATTGAATCAAAAACAATATTTAGAGCTCTGGCTATAATGATGTTCGAAGGAGAATTGGATTCCACAAAATCAATTAATGTATGCCAACACTCTTTCTTCTCAAGAGGATAGACAGGAATGTAACGATTAAACAAGGCAATAGAAGTCTTATTTAATTTACAACAAATCTCGTTATAAATCAAATGTTGTGTCTCAAAAGAACTTACCAGCTGAAACATTTCCTCTGAATAGAACGTGGCAAGCCCTCCTAAGGAGCCCCTTGCACTTACATCTTTTCCTGAATTTAGTTTCCATTTAATGCTACTTAGATCAAGAAGAGTTTATGCTTCGATTTTTGTCTCTTGGAGCATGAGGATATCTAGAATTTATATTTTCAAAATATCTTTAATAGCTTCAGGTTTCATAGAATTCCCCAAACCTCTGCAATTCCAAGAAACTATATGCATTATCTATTGGGAATGGAAATCAAGACCTCCCTTCGGTGTCCTTGCTCTGGTATTCCGTCCAATGGACATTTATAGAGTGGTTTGACTTCCCTAAATTTTTTGCCTCTCTGCTTCTTCCTCTCTTGCTTCCTTGAGGGATTCCCCCCCCTGCCTTTTTCGAAGGTATTTCAAATGTATCATCCTCCGATAAGCCAAACATTTTTGGGGGTTTCTTCCTTATCATATTTGCATAAGAGGGCGAAGAAGAATCTCTAACTGGGGAACCCAGGTGAGTTCGAAGAATCCCTATGTTATCTTCCTAAAAAACTGAAGAAAGGGCCTGCTGATCCGTATCTTTTGTAATGACAGGAGGATCTTCCTGAGTGCTAAGAATTTCAGAAGGGTTCGAAGGTGATTCTACCCTAGGAGAAACTGCTATCCCTTCCTCCTGATGCTGATCTGAATCGTGTGCACTAGATCCTGTTGAAATCCCTTTCACTCTGAATTTTCTGGTTTTCTTTGTCAAGACATGTTTCTGTAACTTCATCCATTGCTCTCCTTTTTCTTTCTTTGATTCATCCTCTGCCTTCTTTTTGCAATGCCTCACAAAGTGACAATATCCATGGTAGTGCCTACACTTAAATGGCAATTGTTTGTAGTCCAATTCTTGCACATGAGACAAATTTGCCACTATTAATGTAATGGCTTCTGGAAGCTCTATTTCCATATCAACCTCTACACACATCTGTGCACAAGATTACTGATCCTTCATGTCTTCTCTGTCAATGTATTTTCCAAGAGTATTCCTGATTGATTCTGAAGATTTGGGGCTCTTGGAGTGCAAGGGAAGATGAGGAAGGCACCCAAACTAGGACGACCAAAGTAAGGTCTTGAGTTGGGTTAAGGTCTGTCATCCATTTATTCAAAATACAAGCCCTGAGGGCCCATGAAGTATGGCCCGTTTCTGAAAATAAGATTCATGTCTTAAATTCTTTCAAAGATGAAGACGAAATATCCCTTCCCAACAAAATGGCTTTTGATTCCTTTCGAGGCCAGTGAACACCAATTCCTATGCACCCATGATTCAATGGCTCTTAGGGATGGCAAGAGGCAAGTAAAATGACCTATAATTCCTCGTTCATCAAGATTCAAAGAAAAATGACACGTTTCTTCCATCGAGAGAGCAACAGTTGGAATGGCCTCCATTTTCTTAACAAATTTCTGTTGAGATGCTACGACAAGATGCTTAATGCAAGTAGATAGCAATTTCTTGAAGGCTGAGAGCTGGGGGGTAAAGGAAGGGGGAGGCTCAACACCCCCTCTTGGGTCCATGGCAGCGAACAACATGTCAGCGTACAGGGAATACGTGCATAGCTAAGGCAACGATGACCAAGAGAAAATACAAACAAGGTTAAACGTAGCAAAGCTCCAAGAACTCAAAAATCGAGGGATCGAAATAATAATAATAATAATTTCAAAATTTAATTATCACTATAGAGTACAATTTCACAATCTCATCTATTGTTAGATATATTAAATATTTATCATTAAAACTTTTTAATGCTTTTTATAATTAAAATCAACATTGCTTTTTTTCTCAGCATTAAAAATAATCATAATATTTAAGTTAATTATTACTTTTAGTTAACTAATGATGAAGTTTAAGTTTGCTTATCACTTTCGATTACCAAACAATAATGATAACTAATATATTTTTTTTGTAAAGCTACAAAGTTCTATTAATTTACGAAAAACAAGTTATACAAAAAAAACCCTGACCAGAGGAGGTCTCACGTGGTGAAGCCACCACCCAAGCCTCTCAAAAATGGAGGTTCGTCAAAGAAAAAAAGAGTTGAAACTGTTCAAGACTGTAGGACTATCATAGTAACTGGTATTTGACATAATTACAGGGTTCATTTTCAAAAATACATAGAGACATAACCAAACTAGACAACGATGACAAAAAAACTTGAAACGACAGTTCGTTTTTGTAGACGTTTTGAGCATGCTTCAAGAGGGGGAGTTTTCCTAAATGATGGGGCATCCCCATCCATCTTCCTGTGAAATGTTGGTCGTGGCGGTGGTGGTAGCCAAAGCAGTTTGAGACGGCTCAATGTTTTGGTCATCAACGTCCTTGATTCATTTGAACAGAGGCTCCATGGTCGAAGGAATGGGGAAAGGAGGGGCCTATGGATCCGGAACTGTGCTAGCGTCCTGCAACCTACCCCCAGTAGCACTCCCACTGCCACCGTCCTCGGGGCCAACATGCCCTACTTTTCCTACCATGCAGTTCCATGCAAATCTGTTGTCCAAGGTAGTGAGCTAAGTGTCCATTTCCACCATTTTAGCTTTAACAGCAAGAACAACATCGCGAGCAACCAACCAATTACTCAGCATGTATTCCATGAGATTACCCAACATGTTTTTAACAAGCCAGTAATGGTTAATTTGGCTACTTCCTTGCCCAGAAGCGAGCCACTAGTTGAGGATCCTTCCTTTCCAGTCTTCAATAAGGATGCTGACCGGTTTGGAAATGTGGTTTTCATACCCCTCTTCCGTATGCAGACTAAAACCTCTCTGGGATTTTCCCCTACCCATGCTGGCACATCGAGGAGTTCCTAGTTTCCTAGGCATGTTCAGCCAGAGGCACGATAGAGAGGTACAAACTATGAGCAGAAAGAGAGCGGGGTGGTAGGAGCTCCCCACGTCGCTAGAACCTGTGAAAACACCACTAAAAAGAAGAATGAAAGACTGGGGAGGAATTCCAAACAAAATCGAGCGAGCACCACCTTGAGGTTGAAACCAGGATTCGAATTGCGTGGAAGACATAAGCTGAAACAAAGAAGTGTTGAACCTAGCAAAGACAATGAACAAAAAAACCATGGCAAAGTGCCTCAAACCACCACCTTGACCAAACCCTGTCCCAATGCCACCTCGCATTGAATTCATCTACTTCGCCATGAAAGCGCAAGAGGACGATAGGGTGTTGCCACCCTACATCGTAGGCTTGGAAATGACGGGCTGCTCCTTTCGCATGCGAGAAAAAGGCCGAGAAGGCAAGGTGTGTAGGTGATAGAAATCCAAGTTGCATGCGAGCTGCCACGCGGGAGGTGCTCGAATCGAGGCATTGCGCACCAACTTATCGTCACGCTGGCACCCGCATCCGGAGATAATGATAACTAATATTATTTTATAATTATTCTCTTAATAACTTTTATTCTATGAATTCATTGTGAGTTTCTTATTGGCTCTTCATTCTTTTGAACAAAAATTGCCTTTATTCTTTTGAACCAAAAAAAATCAATTTGTATCCAGTTATACACATTTTTATTAAGAATTATTATTATTATAATATTTGAATTACACTTTTATTCCAAGTTAATTAATGAAAATGTTCAAATTTGTTTATTACTTTTATTATAATTATAATAATAATTATTATTCTTTCATTATTAATTTCTTATTAGATTTTATATTTTTAACAAAAATTCTTAATAAATAGTTTACATTGGTTTTTACATCTTTTAAGACCTACTACTATTTTTAGATGTAAAGTGTTGTAAAAAGAATTAAAGATATAAGGTGATTATTCATATTGCTTAACATTCTAATTTTAACACCCATCTTTACTTCATACAAAATTTAACACTCGTGTTTAGCTCTCAGACTCCAATACATTTTGCTAGAAGGTTATTAGGCTAGGTAGAAAAGCTTAAAAGCTCGCTCCATTACATTGGGGGTAATGTGGTGAGTGTATAGAAGGGTATGGAATAGGCCAAATGCTTATCAAAATTTATTTTAGATTTTGCCATGTTTAAAATTCTGTGATTTTGTAGTTTTTTAAGGGTAGTTTAAATATTGTTTGTTGAGTTATTGGCTTATTTTTGTAATTATTAATTAGGACAAAACATAAGAAATTTATTGATTTATATAAGAAAGTAAGATCTTTGTTAGGTCCAATGTTGTATGAAATGGTTTCTAAATTTATTTGATATTTATTTTAGAATTTAGTGATGCATGGTTTTATAAAGAGAATGTTCCTTATCATTAGGAAGATGGTAAATGTGTATTTTTGTAAATGATCAATTTTAACTTTAATGAAGGACATTGTGGATTGCCTTCAAATATTTATGAGGTATTTAGTTATAACTTCTAGTTTTTTAAGACACAATGTCATGGACTAATTTAAGTTGTGATTCACGCTTAGATTTTTAGTTTTGGTTTGGTATAGTTACAACTTGATTAAGTCTTAAATTTTTTTAGCATTCTTATGTATCCCTCAAGGATCTCTAAGAGGGTATTCTGCAACATATCATAAATAAATTTGATAAATGGATTACCAAAGCTATGTCTCTGTCATAGTTATTCCAAATTGCATTAAGATGTTGGATATCACACATGTATACTACTCTCATTTTTCAAGGTTTACCAAATGCTCAAAAAAGTTCCTAGATATTCTCTTTTGGTCTATTTATAATGGCATAAAGGATTCTGAAAAGTTAATTTAAACATTCGATGCATGTCCAAAGACTAGGAGAGTGGCCATCATTTGGACACGCAAACAAGATTGGGCCTTATGCACAAAATCTAAGGGTTGGACAACTAGAAAGTCTTGATCCTTTGAAATTGCATTTGCATAGGTGACCCCCTTAGTGAAAAAATACAAATGTAACCTAAAATTTAGACTCTCATATTCATCACTATTCACGTTAATCTTAAGTGAACATATGTGGAAAAAATCATTCATAAGGTTTGGAGAGCAATTAAACCCAAGCAAATCTAGAAAAGTGAAACCCTCAAGCCTATTTTTCCTTTCAGTGGACATTATATCTAGTGGTCACATGTGGTTTTATATGTTGGGAATCCCTCTGCTGACAATATCTATTTCTAAGCCAAGCAATTTTATAAGAGATGAATTAAGAGATCCTGCACCTATCTTTTTAACTCCCAGACTAGATATTAGAAGGCTTGGCTTGAGTTAAATGCCAAGTTTCTTCTTTAAATCTTGACATGATGATTTTGGAATGTCTTAAAAGAATATTTATTGATTATTGATTATCGAATCATAGGTTGGAATCTTTGACATCCTATTGGAGAGACTATAAATGGAATTGTACCAAGGTTTTTGAGAAATACCACCTAGGAAATTGTTTTAGATGGTTGAGTACAAATCATGTCTTGGATTTCATGGTTAATAAGATTTGGAGTCTAAATTATAAACATGACCCTTGGCTCTACAAACTTAAATCAAAATGGAAAAAAATTTTGGAACTCGAGAAATCCTTATTCGCTCGGTCTTTGATGGTTTCCTCTTTGATAATAATTGAAATATTTGGCTGTGATGACCATGACATCCATGGTGTAGGATATTGCATTGCAGGTTGAGTGGATGGGTTTCATTGATTATTGGGAGGATATTGAGTGGAGAATTTATTATTCCAAGAATTAAAAGGGTTGACAGGATCTGGGTTCATATCTGGAACACGTGGTTGCCATGGATTCTACTGAGAAATGAAGTACATTTGTTCTAAATCCACAGTTGATGACTGAAGGACCTCCTTAACTTTTGGAAATGAAGGGAAATCCTTGGTATTGTGATCAAAATCACAGAGATCACATACCTCAACTTTTTCACGAGGGCACTCCCTTAATGGATGCTTCTTTCTACACTTCAGATAAATATATCCAATTCCATATATTCCACAATCAAACTCTGCTTTGCTTTTAATACATCCAATTGTGAAGAAACAAGATTCGTCGTATTAGTTTTAAATTTTTTGAGAATATTACCTATTTACACTCACGTGGCTCCACCACTGGCTGATTTATGTGCTCTTGTAATAACATCATTGTCTCTTGTGTTCATTCTAGAAGACCCTCTAGAGTACCTTCGACACAGATCCACAATATGGTCAAAGGATTCCCTTGAGATATCCCCCTTTCCAAGCAAATTGAGCATATCTAGACAATATTCTCTAATTCCTCATAATAAAATGATTTTGAGAACATCCCTTCCAATATCAGCATGACCAGATCTTTGCAAATTGTATAGGAATCTTTCCACAAAGTCTTCCAAACATTCATCCTCTTTTTGAATCATTTTGAATAGTTCTTCCCTCATGTCCTTAATCTGACAATAATTTTGGTATTTTCCAAGAAACACCTGTTTCATATGGTCTCACCATCCAGGCTCATAAACCAGAGCAAGGTGTTTCCCTTTAAGGTAGCATGAAATAGTTTCAACTTATGTCCACTAGTGGTATAGTCATATCTTTGGCAGACAATGTCGAATTCAAAGAGAAAATCATCTGGGTCTTAAGTAGAATTCCCATGAAAATTAGGGAAGATGAAGGGTGAAATATTATTCATAGGAGCCACCCCGACTGACTATCGAATGGGGAATTCAATTGTAGGAACACTTTGTCCATGTTGATCATTACCGTTTTCCCCCAACCCTTCTTCACGATCCTCAGGGAGCCTATGGCGTTCTCTATTCTCTTTGATATTCATGTGTTCCTCATCTTTATGCTCCTCTCTTCTTCTATATTTCTCCAATATCTGTAGATAATCTATCCACTCCTCCTTAGTTACTTCTTGCTTGTTGATCCTATAAAATTGCTCCGAGACCCTTACGCCCACAACACTTCCTTTATCTTCTGGAGACCACTTCTCGGAGGTAGGGGTAAGAGCTTCCGCCACCTTCTCCACGATTGATACTGATGATTCAATTCCAAGGAGAATAGAGCTCCCACTTCCCATAGGTGATCTTTGAAATCGAGCTCTGGTAGAGGAATCGATCCGAGCGATAATTTTTTCAATAAATATTTCTCTTCCTAATCCTCGATTATTACCACAACCTCTTCCACCTGCAAAGTTAGTGCTTTTGGGGATTTCATGTTCTTGTCTTCTTGTATTCATGCATGCTTAAATAAACATACCTTGTTTCTATAGCAAGAACCCATTTGGTCTATTGAAGGATGTGTAGCTCTTCATTGCATCTTATCGTCCCTGCAACCTCAAAAATCAAGGCAACTAAAGAAAGAAAAGGCAACTAATCAGCTACTATCTATGTCTACCAATTATCTTCCCCAAAAACGGTGACAAAATGTTGGTCATTGTAATTGCTCATTAATTAATTAATAAACAAAGTGCTCAATATTTATTGTCAACCCAGGGAAGTCTATTTATTTCAAAGGTAACCACGCACAATCTATGCATAAACATTTAGTAACTTATCAATAAACTACCCAATCTTCCTAATTGTCCCGTATATGCATTGCTTTGCTACTTAATCCAAATTAAACACTAATTCAATCGCCAAGATGTTAAAGAGTTCTCAATCCTCCTAACAGATATATTCTCGGAATGACTACTTCAAAAATAAATTAAATTTCTTTTGCAAGAATCTAAATCCAGAATCACTACCATGAGAAATTTCTGCACCACGATCACCTGATTTAATCATAAGGAAGAGTAACTTTCCTATTCTAACAATTCATACACCATTATCAGATCAATTGTTCTTGAAAAGTAAGGAACACAGTAGCAGAGCACAATTGTATCAACAATGTTCAATCATACACTTGAAGAAAGAAAACTATATGATATTCAATCAACTATTTCAGCGCACTAAGGAAATTGAAATTAGAAATCCTATGGTTAATCTTCACACTGTTTCAACACATCAAAGGAAATTAAACTCAAAAATCCTATGCTTAATCTTCACACTGTTGCAACACACCAAAGGAAATTATAATTACAATTCCACACACAAAATCAAATAGGAGAAATAAACAAATAATTAACTCGGCAACTCTGAAAGAAGGTGGTCCCGTTCCTTCTCACAAAGATGTATCTAGGAACTAATAAAAATCAATACATAGTAAATTAAGAAGATAACGCCACTTTCATTAAAAATGAAGTCCAATTATAGAATTCTCCACACCCACTGTCACAAGCCTTTCTTCCAAAATAAGCCTAACCTTGTGAACCATATTTTCTTTCTTTAAATAATAGATGGGAAGATTCAGACCCTTCTAATGTGGAAAACCATGAAGTTCAAAGATCTTCAGGCCGTCGAATCATCATTTTTACAACACAAACAGTTTCATTAATAATTACATTCAAGTGAAATATGTTCTTATTATTAACACCTTTGATGATTTGAATTGAACCAATACTGCAGGAGTCTCATTTGACCACGTGGAAGATACTCCGAGTTGTTTTTGCAAAGGCCTGAAAAGGAATCTTGGGGATGTAACAACTGATCATGAATTGTTCTTATCCTTGTGTCTTAGCAAGCTAATACACCCAAATTTCTTGCAGTTTCGGTTGCTTCATAAATTTTTCATAAGTTAGCTCATTAGGAAACAAAATAATAATTACAGGTAAAACTCTAGGAATTAATAAAACAAAGAAATAAAGAATTATACCTTCTTGGAAACATGTTCTTCCTTAAGAAAATATATCAAATTGGGTCACATTAGTATAGGAAATAGGGAAAAGGGTCATAAAAGGAATGAGAAAAAAGGGTCACCTTCAGACATTGTCAATTTGCGATTTTTCATATTTATTGTTATTCTCATACCAAGGATTTGCTTTGCAGCACCCAAATCCTTCATCAAAAATGATTTAGCTCGTCTCCTTTTGAGCACATTTATATCATGCATCTTAGAATATGCAACAAGCATGTCATCCACATACACTAGCAATATAATATATCTTCCATTATCTAGCGTCTTGAAATAAACATAGTGGTCAGAATGAAATCTACTATAACCATGTTTTGACATAAACTAATCAATAGTAAATACAATTTCCTTGGAGCTTGCTTCAGGCCATACAAGCTCTTCTTCAACCTGCAAACCAAATTATCCTTCCCTTGGACCTCACACCCTTGTGGTGGTTACATATAAATATCTTCCTCCAAATCCCCATGGAGAAAGGTTGTTTTTACATCTAACTATTCAAGATGTGAATCTTCTACCGCCACTAGACTTAAAATATCCCTAATTGAGGTCATTTTAACAAAAAGATAAAATATCTCATCAAATTCTATATCTTTCTTTTGTGCAAACCCCTTTAAAACAAGTCTATCCTTATATCGCTTCTTACCTCCATCTTCTTCCTTCAACCTGTAAACCCATTTATTCTGCAATGCTCTTTTTCCTACAGGAAACTCAACCAAATCCCATGTCTGGTCTCTTACCAATGAGTCCATCTCCTCATTCATTCCTTGCTTCCACTTGTTTCTAGTTTCTACCTGGATTGCCTCTTCATAACATTCTGGTTCACCAAAATAAGTCATCAATAAATAATACAGTGAAGGAGAGAATCATTTAGAGGGTCTACTTAACCTAGTAGATCTTCTTACATTTATAGGAGTTTGAGATACCTACTGCTGCTCTTGATTTTCTGGTGCCTTTCAAACTTCATCTTCTTTTATTTCATCAAGAATTGTGTACTCTGTGTTTCCATTTTCCTCTTTCTTTCCCGGCGACTGATATTTGTATGTAGCCTTTTCATTGAATAATACATCTCTACTCCTAATGATTTTGTGGTATTCATAATCCCAAAAGCGATAACCAAAATCATCAACCCTGTATCCAATAAAGGTACATTTCTTGGATTTAGCCTCAAGCTTTGTTCTATTTTATTTATCAATATGGGAAAATGCTTCATAACCAAAAGTTCTCATAAATGAGTAGATTACCCTTTTACCTTTCCATTCCTCCTATGGAATTCCACCATCCAAAGAACTTGAAGGCCCTTTGTTTAGTAAATAAACAACAATATCTATAGCATCATCCCAAAACTGTAAGGGAAATCCTACATGCAATCTAGTACAACTTGCACGCTCCATGATCATTCTGTTCATCCTTTCTTACACGCCATTTTCTTGTGGTGTTCCTGGGATTGTCTTCTCTCTATGGATCCATGGTATGAATAGTAATTATAAAACCCCTTGCTGCAGTATTCACCTCCATTATTAGATCCGAGACATTTCAACCTTTTTCCTGTCTCATTCTCAACCAAATATTTCCACTTCTTAAAAGTAGCAAACACATCATATTTTTGTCTAATGCAATAAACCCAAGTTTTTCTAGTTGTGTCATCAATAAAAGTAACATAATAACAAGAGACACCAAGAGATTGTACCTAATTTGAACCCCATACATATGTATGCACAATCTCTAAATTTTCACTCTTCATTTGTTTCCCAACCCTGAGAAATATAACTCTCTTTTGTTTTTCGTAAACACAGTTCTCACATAATTCCAAACTTACCTGCTTCATATTTGGAAGCAATTTCCATGAGTGAAGAATCTACATCCCCTTTTCACTCATGTGGCCAAGCCTGCGATGCCAAACGTTGCACTTGTTTTTGTGGAAGCTACAGAGATATGATAATCACTATTATGAAGACATAAATACAATGTACCTATCGTATCTCCTTTTTCTATTACCAGTTCTCCTTTAGTGATCTTCCACCACATTTTCCCAAACTTAGACAAACAACCGTTATATCCCAACCACCCTATTGAGATCATATTTCTTTTCATAGCAATAATATGCCTTAGATATTTTAGCATCCATTCATTTCCATTATTTAACTTAGTTCGTACCTTACCCATTCCAAAAATTTTACATGGTTCATCATCCCCCAATAAAACATGTCCAAAATCACCTGGAACATAATCATGAAATAATTTCCTATGAGGTGTAGCGTGACATGAATCCCCTAAATCTACTACCCAGTAATCACTAGTATTATCTAATGCAAGAATCAAAGCATCTTGTAACACATGACCTACTACATTTGCTTCTTGAGTAGTCTCCTGCTGCCAATCTCCTTTCTTCTTTAGATCTTAGCAGTCTTTCTTCATATGTCCTCTCTTACCAAATTTTCAGCACTCTATCTTTCCCAGATTGGAATTGGATCTTTCCTTTCTAGAATTACTATGATTAACTGGGCTCCTTCCTCTCTCTCTTTTTATTCCCCTTCTCTCCATGGTCAATGCATTACCTGATGTCTCGCATGTGCTTTTTCTTCGCATTGCCTCGCTAAGAGTAACACCAACAACATCATCAAATTTAAGCGTTTGAACCAGGGATAGAGTTACTTACATCCATGACCAAGCCATTCCATATTATGGAAATGAGCACAGGAGTAGAAGAGCCCTAACCTCATAATAAAAGTTCACTTTTACATAACTTAGCTAACTAGTAATCATATTAAATTCATTTAAATGGTCAGCAATAGATCCACCTTCTAACATCTTCATATTAAATAAACGCTTCATTAAACACACCTTGTTGGAAGCTGAGGGTTTTTCATAGAGCTTAGCCAATGCACTCATCACACCCTCCATTGTATTTTCTTTTGAAATATTGAAATCCACTGACGATGCCAGACACAACCATATTTTTCCCAGTTCTTTACTATCAAGAATCTCCCATTCTTTGTCCTTCATAGTCACTAGTTGTTTTGTTTTTTCGCCCAATGAGAAGTATAGATCATTAGCTTACAGATAGTCCTGCATTTGCATCTTCCATAACTAGTTTTTTTGGTCATTAAATTTATCGACCCTAAACTTTCCTTGTTGTGCCATTGCTCCCACTAGAACCAGGAACCCTTCTTTCCAACGAGTTTACCAGCCAAATAGACCTTTGTCTCTTATACCAATTATTAGAAAAATAGGATCACAGAGGAATAACAGTGAACAATAAACAAGATGAAAATATTAAAACACATTACAAGAGAGACAAAGATATAACGTGTTCCACCCAAGATGGGATACGTCCACATAGAAATTTCCAGTCCTTTATTATTATACCATCTAAAAAAATGAAGGGATACAATCTACAGCAACTCTGTTGCACTTCCTCTTCACTCTCTCGCAATCTCTCTCAAACAATCACAATTATTGTTTTGCAATGCTACAATACTTTACAGTCGTATTATAATTCTTTCCTTTTATAGGGGAATTACCATGGGAAAATACCATGGGTCACCCAATACCATAGGCTTGTAAACTTTAGGCCAACAAACATCCCAAAAATGTCTTTCACGGGCAGTCCCTGAATCCTCAACAGGGGCTCGCCAACCCCCACACCCCCTGCTAGGACGAGTGTATAGTAAAAATGGGGTACAAACATGGCTGAACAATAACATCTCTAAATCTTGAATTTTAGGCTCCATAACCAACATTAATCAGTCAGTTGATTCATACTGCATTAAATATGGGAAACAATACAATGGATTGGCTTAATTCTCTTGCAGGAAAATGAGATTTGGTCTCCAGGTGGCAGCTTCCAAGCATGTAGTTGAAGGAAGAGTATGTGATGAAATATTTTGACTTAAGAAATAGTACAAGCATTTACTTGAATAGAAGGATGGCTTATGACAATAGGTAGGAGCAATTCAGTCTGCAAGTGAATTAACCTACTGTGATGTATATCCTTATATGGGGAATACCTATCAATATTGATATGGGAAAATGGGATGTGGATAATCATGTTTACAATCATGTGCATGAAGAATTTGAAAAAGATGTCCTAGATTTGGAAGTGCATTCTCAATTTTCTTACCTTCTTAGGAAAGAATGAAGACTACCAGAGGCGTTCGATTAGTGGTAAGTTAATTTATTCTTCAAGGTATTTTTTAAAGAATCATGTTTCACTCTGTGAATTTTTTTGTACTAAAGTTGTGTATCACTATTTGGAATAGGGTTGTCAAGGTATCGAATGATTTTGCAATCTCAATCATAGAAATTATGCTGAAGTTTCTTTGTTTAATTTGCTTCAGTATTTTACTATAAACGAGAGAGACATTGATAGGTCAGATACTCTGTTCGATTTCCGCTTGGAATTGGAAACAAAGAGAAGGAATTTCTTACGTGGTGAAAATACAGAGTTTGGCATTTGTTTCAGTCACTAGTTCAAGTTGTTTTTTTCTTCCAATGGTTATATAGAGTTGGAAAGTTGTGTTTCTCACAATTGCATTTGGCAATTCAACTTTTTAGGGTTTGAAATAAATGTCTTCTTAGGTCTCTATTATAAGGCTTTTGATTGCAACAATCAATTGTCTTTGGATTTGGTTATCGGTCGGCAATAGGGCGTGAACACTAAGTGGTGGAGTGAAGGAAAATGTTGTGGTTTGATTTTTGTAGCTTGTATAAATTCAGGGTCTAAGAAAACTGCAGTTGTTGAATTTAATTTTTGGTTTCAGTGGACATGCTATGACTTCATGGAGAAATCTAGAGAGAAAAGGGTAATTGTGAAAAGAAAAGAAGAAGGAAGTGATAGTGACATGCTTCAGAACTTGATCAGAAAGTTAATAAGGTTGAGAAGGATAATAATAATATGAAGACCATAATTACAATGAATAATTCCATATCTCATCTTTAATTCAATAGTGTGAACAAACAAACAAAAACATTTCATTTCCAAGCTAGGCATGGCAGAAGCTGAAGCTAAGGTGCTGGAAGATCGATTTTTAACTCAGAAGAAAAATAAACAAATTCAAATGCAGAATAGTATAGAGCCCTCATACTCTAGAATGATATTGAAATATCTAATAGTGAGACCTTGGCTTTCCCTCCTATGGTTGAACCAATTTAAACTTAAATTTCTAAAGAGTTGGTGGACCAAAACGAGGATGAACAATAAAAAATCTCAGATGAAGGAATGCGGAAGGGCCTTGTTGATGGCCCGAGGTTGCAGTTTCTGGTAAACTACAAGGAAATCAACAGGAGGAGAAAGTCTAACCTGAAAAGGATTCAAACAATCCCACGTAGAGATGGTTCTATCCCCAAGTTGTTTAGAATGACTGACTCCTATGGATATGAGGCCTCCATTGGCACAAGGTTTTCATATCCGAATGGATGTCCTCTTCCTCTATGGAAGATCTGAAAGTGTGAAGTAACAACGAACTGATCTATTTAACTAAA
The DNA here is from genome assembly GCA_001517045.1 of Pseudotsuga menziesii. NCBI lineage: Eukaryota > Viridiplantae > Streptophyta > Pinopsida > Pinales > Pinaceae > Pseudotsuga > Pseudotsuga menziesii. Next base: position 125,822 of record LPNX010598747.1, read on the forward strand.
AAGACACTATGAATGTTTGATAATATGTGATAGAAAAATTAGAATAATATGCTTGCAAATGTTGATTCAATCTATAAAAAAATACACCAAATCCAAATTTTAATAGAACAAAACATTTACAATTGCAGTATTTTATCCAAATAATTTAGGTGCATAATTGTTCTAACAGAGAAACACTAATTGAAAATTCAACATTTTTAAGGATGATTTTTTATTAGTTGCAATTTGAAAATATATGAATTAAACAAAGAAATTTATATAATGCATAATTAACAAAGTAACCCAATAATGAGAAATCAATACCAAGATTAGTGTGTCCAATAATAATGCAACATGTAGTAAGATATCAGATAAATAAAAGGATAACCAAAATTTACCAAAGAAATTTAATGAATATGCAAAAAGTGACGAAAGAAACTAATTGAATTTTATTGAGAGTGTAAAAAATTATAATTTTGCAAAAATACAGAGTGTATCTCTTCTTTCCCTTATGGTTACTTCTCCTATATTTCTCTAAGGTCAGTCCTCCTGGATCGTGGATTCTCCTTCTCCTTCCTCTACACAATATCTAAGTCTATTTAAATAAGAATTACAAAATGTTACAAAGAAAGGGGTTCTCCACAAAAGTGGGGATCAAAAAATATGGTTTCATGATTTTCCAAGGGCAGGTTTCCACTTTTAAAATACATCTAATAAATCTGCTATGTCATTATACTCAGCAAATTCTAGTTGCAACTGAGCCTTGCAAACGATCGATTCGACTTCCCTCTTCTTTAATTTCTCCCATTCTTGGAGAAAGAGATTGATCCTCATCTGTGAATTCAAAGGAGACTCAATCCATTCCTTAATATCTTCCATGTGAAGGTGATAGAGTTGTTGAATTTGCTCCTTAGCTTTCAAAATCTCCCTTTCAATTTGTTCCAGCTTTAGCTTTGGAGGCATGGCATCTTTAATTGGATCCATCAATGGAAAGTATAGAAAACTTAGCAAATTCTCCGATGCAAACCACATTTTCTTGCAAGCCGCCTTTCTATCTTGAATGGTGGACTTTATTGATTCACAAGAATTCTCCTGAGATTCCAAAGAGATCTTAATATTGCTTAGCTTGATCTTGTCAAGAACTAGAACATCTTTAGGTATGTCCTTGATATACCTCTGCCAATCCACCAGATTATCTTATGCTTTAGTTGCTTCCTTCCTCCTTTGATTATGATCATAAAGGAGGTCAGATTTTCTTTCAAAGGCATTGTAGGTTTCTTGCATTTCATTCAATCCTTCAAACAAACCAACCATCACCTTGTGAAGGTCATCTTGGATCTAGAAAGCTAATTCTTTAAATGCCTCCTCTGTAAAATTGGAAAAAGAGGAAGTGACGAATATGAATTGGAATTCTTTCTATTGTTGTTCAAGGGCTGAAATATCTTCAACATGTTTAACATTAAGCCCTTGTGATTCTTTGAGATTTTCCTTGAGGATATCATTCCGCTCTTGCATTTGTTTTAGCTGGTCCTCATAGCCATTCTTCAAATCCTGCAACTCCTGTTGATGTTGTGCATTTTCCTGTGATTTCTCCTGCTTAGACTTCTGCAATTCTTGTTATTTTATCTCAATTTCCTTATTAAGTGAGGAAACTGAGTCATAATTAACTCCTGTGAAGGCCCCCATGGCAGATGTTATTTCTAATGCTTCCTGCTTGACATCTGTTGATTCCCTTTTCCATATGATTTGATTAGGAAATGAGCCTTCCTTGAATGTTCCTTCCCTTAACCTCTTGGATCCTTTCTTCACTACAACTTTCTCTTCCCTACTCCAGAAATACTCTCCTAGTGATACAACTGCATCCTCAAAAAAATCTGCTACTTCATCAACTACAAAGGTTGACAAATCAGGCATTGTTCCTAAAGTTACAGGTTGAGAAGTGGAAGGGGTAGGAGTGGGCATGTTAATTTGAGGAATTGTAATGGATTATGTATTGGAAATGTAAGTTAAGGGTGAAGGAACATAAGTAATGGGCTCAGCAAAGGTGGTAGGGATAGAATTATTGCCAAGATGTGAAGATAATGGAGGGGATTGTGATGATGTAACCTGGATAGGAATAGAAGGTAGTTCAAATGCTACTAAAAAATAGGAAAAGTGGGAATATGAATAGTAACTAGGATGGGAAAAGATATATAAGATGTCCCATTACTAGGAGTAATGACTTGGGAAATATGAATCTCTGAGAAAGAATAATTATCAACCAAACCTTCAAGAGGATCCCCAGATTCTTGAGTCACTGAGACAATGGATGGCAAAATGGTGGGAACAGTGATTGGGCATGAGAAACTGGTGGGGAGTGTCTCCTCCTCAAGATCACTTTCAATTTCATGCACGTCAATATTTGATGTTGGTGGATCAACCTGTGGTGGTGGATTGACCTGTGGTGGTCGTTTTTCAATCTTTTGCCTCTTTGGTTGAGGTATAGAAGTTGCTTCCTGTGCCTTTACTTTCGAACTCATTCTTTCTAAGATCTTATTTATTTCAGCAAACCTTTTTAGATATTCAAGAGTGGATGAAGGTTGAGGTTGTGGAGGGTATTCAATTAAATATTTTCCACAATCATCATTTGATTGCTCAGTTGTTACGAAAGAAGTGTTGGCATGTGACTTATCATGTGCCTCCTTTTCAACCAATTGCTTTTGTGCCTTCTCTTCTACTGATAACTCAAGTTTCTTGTAGTGGAGCACCTTAGTGTTCAGCTCCAACTGGTATTGAAAAAAAATATCTTCTCATCAGGTGAAGTGGTTCTGCTTACAACTGTTGAAAAATCATTGGCCCCTTGGTAGATTGAACCATCAGGTTCCTTCTGATGAGTATATGCAATTTTCATATGTTCTTGGATAAAGTGATTGGCCAAGCATGATTTCAGATCATGCATTATTTTGGGGGCTTCCTCAAGCTTTATTGTAGTAATATTCTTACCAAGAATTCCTACATGGGTGGAATTCTGTATCACTAAAGATCCAAGGCTGAGGGGGAATTTGGGCCACCCTTTCCTCTTAACTCCAGTGAGTTTAGGAAACACCCCATCAATAACTGTCTGGAAAGAAATCTCCTCCAGAATCATTCTATCTAGAACTATCATAGGCAGTAGATGGACAATGTTGCTACCCCAAATTATGATATATGCAAATTATTCTCCAGCATACCAATCCCCCATGGTGGAGATTAGTTCCCTTGCTTCATCTAAGAATGTAGAAGCATCCCCTTTGAATACTTTATGATAAATAGTCCCTATGAAATGGTCACATATATCATAGATATGAGGGACAAAATTGTCCTGTTGTTGTACTAAACAATAAATATGGACAGGAGGTCCAACCCTCGTCCAATTCCATCCCATGCCTGGGAAAGGTGACGTCGCACAAAACACGTCCATTACATATGCAGACAAATAGAAGGTGGTTTTTCTGGATGTTGGAGTTTTCTGGTACTTTTCAATGGCCTCTTTCAAGATAACTAATAGGATTTGATCCCAATTGAATGACTCCCCTGTTGTCAAAATATGATGCGCGACAGGCACCCATTCCACTTTGAACAATGTGCAATTCGGCAACCCATACAACCTGCATAGCATTGATGCTAATAGGGAGTAAGGTTCCCTAAAATAGGAGATTGGATAAAGTTTGTCAGGTTTAGGTAGGAATTCAGCAAGGTTCTCCATCCAGGACTTGATCATTTCCTCTAAATTGTATTGAGTCGCAGAAGTTTCAAGGAATTTTTTATTGAGTAATTGTTGAGGTGGGTTAAGGGAATAGGCTCTTGCAAACACCTTTGGGTGAAAAGAGGCCAACTAGTTCTGCGCCTGGTCATTAAACGAGTGGTCCTAACGGTTTGCATGGTCGATTACCCACTTTACGGGGCCTTTGTATGGCATAAAGGCCGGTAAGGATGCTATAGCATGGATTTGGGATTTACTGATGTTAATATATGTGGACTGGTCATGTTGAATGGTAGAAAATTCATCGTTATCAAAGATGGAATAAATCCTGGACCAGTCCAAATGGTAGGTATCGGATACACGTCCACTAGTGTCTAAGAAGAATCTAGAGTTAGTGTATTTGTTCTTCTGCTCATTAAGAGCGGTTTTGGATTTGGTGTTCCTTGACATGGTTGACAAGGTACGAGATAAATTCTGATAAAGTGCAGAAGAAGAATCAATTTTTACTCGAACAAATTTACTGAAACAGTGTGATGAAGGGAAAGAAATTTGAAAAACTTACCAGAAATTTGTTTGAGAGCAGAAAAATTCGTTGAACTGGTGAAAATTCATAGTAAAATATTTTGCCAAGGTGAAATTTGTAAATTGAAAATAAGAGAAAAACAGTCAAAAATTGAAATATTTAAATGACTCAATCCAACGACACAATGAATTAAGATCGTAGATTTCAAACAGATCGACGGTTGAGATTAATGCGGGAAGAAAAATTGTGGGGAAGGAACTTTGACAACCTTTTACTATTTATTTCAGCAATCCCCAATCCGTATTGCGGGTTGTGGAATTGTAGGGTGAAAGTTTCTAACTAGAAATTAATTTATTGCTTCCACAATCTACAATCCCAATTGCGGGTTTCAGAATCGCGGAAGTGCGATTTTACGATTTTATTTTATTCCAGGTTTCTGATTTCCGCAATCCGCATTGTGGGATTGATAAATCAAAATTTTATTGTGAAAAAAAATTCTGACATGCGTAATCCACATTGCGGATTGTGGGTTGCGGAAAGGAAAGAAAACAAAAAATAAAAAATATTGCGACATTCACAATCCGCATTACAGGTTGCATGTTGTGGGAAAGCAAGTTTCAAAACCTCCAAAAAAAAGGACTTCCACTATCTGCGTTGTGGATTGCGGGAACACAAATTTGAAAGAAAAAGTAGATTTTTCACAATTCACAAAACAAAAAAAACCAGGCTTCGAAGCAAAATTTTATTAAAATCAAACATGAAAAGACAAAAAGATGAAGGCAACTATGAATGATACCCCATAGGTAAGACAATAACCATAAATATTACCTCAGTGATGAATGAATGGGTTTCCCATTTTATCTCATAAAATGGGATCTGTTGTGCCAACAACAAGCTTGTAATGGTTGGGTTTTAAAAATTTTGGAATATTCTTGTAATGTTTTACAAGTTCATTTTAATATGTGGCAAGTTTTGTCATCTTTATTTTGGAAAAATTTATCAGCAGTACTGCGACATGATACTAGTAGAAATTTGTATAGATATATTTCTTTTCAATTTTGTAAAGTTGTATGTACAGAGATTTGAATCAAAAATTTCATTTGTACCTTCAGGATGACTAGTTAGGCCGCATATTTTTTTCATATAAATACAAGTAACCGCTTTTGTTCAAAAAAATCAAGGCCCATTAGGAAATTGTATTTTGACCATGCAAGTAGTTTAGGTTTTGGACATTTGAATCCTATTTGAAGAAACTTCAAGGGTATGAAGTGTTTTGTGAATAGTATTGGAATGGAGATCTACTCAAGTGAATGGTGTCCCTACCATAAGAGGCCTCTAAACATTATTCCCATAATAATAAAGATCTTTTTCTACCACGTTCTACTATTATTGTCTCATATTTTTTGTTCTGTGTTGCTTATTTCTAGTTTACTCCATGCTAATTTTGCTATATATTGTGTGATTCTCAAGTTACAAGGTTAAGGAACACCACACTAAATCTTATACACAAACACCCATGATGGACCTTTGCAAGAATGACTCAATAAACCTTAAAACATACATCAATTCACTGGGACACAAACTAAATACTTGACTTGTCACACAAGTTTTTAAGCGATTCCATTCTAACATTCCACCAAACCCACTGTAGACCCCACCAATGAGACTCCTGTTCTAATTTCCAAATTTCAATACCACATGGAAAGAACATTGCCCCATCCAATGAAGCGTGGTACTGCCATAACATTACCCACAAAGACATTTGAAACCAAAGTTGTATTGGAAAAAGAACAGGATCCGAGGGAATAAGAGACATCATCTCTTATGGATTTTGTTGAAGACCCACACGCATACTTTATAGAGGACCAAACCTTTTGTCTCTCATATGTATCTAGAGTAAAATTCATCTGATCTAGGTTCATCCTTCCTAGAAAGCTTCACATACATGTTATCCACGATTGTATAAGTTCAACTAGTAGAGAGAGAGAGAGAGATTCATAATGGTTAAAACATTTTTGTGGTATGTGGCTCATGATAAATGGAATTAGAAGTATGCTATACTAGCTTCACGTTAAAATTTCATGCAAAACTTACTATAAACTCTCAATAATAATGTAAAAATACAACTATAAGAAAAGTGTAAAATGGAAAGGAACAAAGAAATAGGAGTTGTAAATGGCCAATTGTAATATCCAAACATTAATAAATCCTATATCCATCCATGGCGAATAAACTCTACTTGACCTACCAACAATGTGATAGAATGTGATTCATTGTTGCAACAAAATAACTACATGCATAAAGCACACATTTCTTTGTAAAGGGATTCTCTACAATAGTGTAGAGAGGAATTCCCATGGAGTTTGTTTGCTTACTATTGGAGAAAAAAACCTCTCCATATCATCATTCTCCTTCCTAGTAACCTAGACCTTGACTTCATGGCTCTCCATGGCCAAACCACACTCATTTTGACCACATAAGTCACCCTAGAGATTCTTCTAAACTCTAAGGGTCCCAAACCACCTTATTTTCCACATACAACAAAACCTTAATGTACATCCTTAGCTAAGCTAGGCACATTTCTAGCTTTTGAGGTGCCTCCCTTGATTTGTGGAGAGTTTCCCTAATTGTAGGAGTTTTAGATTTCATCTTCAGTAGTAACTAAGAGATCTTTCCTAACTCAAGTTCTAACTAACTATTAATGTCCAAACATATCCATTAGCGCCTTCTTTGACATAATTACAGTTTTGCATGCTCATTCATCCAGTTAATTGAGCATGCTTTAGTCAGAACTATGGTTATGAAGTCATGTGTCTATGTAACTCAATTAAGGAGAGTTAGCATGGGTAACTAAGGGTTATTAGGATCTAGTTAATCCCGACTCATATCAAACTATTGCATGGGAAATTTGAATTGTCTCTAACACTATTTCAAATTGCCTTCCTATAAATATTGTTCGCCATCATTCATTCAAGATATATGAAATGTATCATTCTTCTTCCCTTATGTTCTAATTTTATTGTGTAATGATCTATGATATTCATTTGTTACAAAATTTTTGGACAGTTTGTTTGATTTTTACTATATATCTCTTTAGTTTATGTACCTGGACATATAGGTTTAAATATCATATGGTATAAAATAAGTAGGGGTACTAAACTAGTTTGTGTAGAAGTAATTTTTTGTCAGTAATCTTACTTTTGTAGATTGAGGAAACACTTTTGCAGCCATCAAAGAATGCACTAGAAACCATGGATCTTCCTTATAATTTTCTCTTGGCCTCCCTTCAATTATCTCGAATGGAAATCAAGTATAGATATGCTCTTGAGAATGAAGGGGTTATAGTGGATCACCATGGGAACCAAGATAGAACCAATGGATCTTATTGAAAAGTACAAGTATCTTAACCAAATAGATGAATCACGTGGGGGAATAAGAGACATAATCACCTAGGGATGTTACTGAAGACCTACTCTTAGAATTTAGATATGACCAAACATTTTGTCTCTCATATGGATCTGGAGTAAAATCCACCTGATCTATTTCATCCTTCCCAGGAAGCTTCATACCCATTATATCCACAACTGCATAAGTTCAACTAGTCCACATATATGTGTGTGTGTGTACACACACACACACACACACACACACACACACACACACATATACATATATGTGTGTGTGTATGTGTGTGTGTTGTGGCTCACAAACCCCCCAGTGGGGATGCTACGTCCACAGGAATAAATCATAGAGGGTTTGCACCCTGTTCGCTTTTATTATGGAGCTAACCCAATGGGGATATCAAGTGAGGCCCTTATATAAAGATGTATAGCCACCCGGGGATTCGACTCCTGAGACCTTCTGCTAAGAACTTACAACACTCAACCACTTGAGATAGAACCACTTGTGTGTGTGTGTGTAGAGAGAGAGAGAGAGAAAAAATTTCATAATGTTGAAAACATTTTTGTGGTAGCATGGGAGACTAGCTTCATGTTAAAATTTCATCCAAAACGTAGCATTCTAGAAATTGAAATAAAACTCTCAATAAGAATGTAAACATACAACTATACTAATAGTGTAAAATGGGCACAAACAAAGAACTTAGAGTTGTAAATGGTGAATTGTAATATCCAAACATTAGTATATCCTATATCAATCCATGGCCAGTAAACTTTGCTTGAACTACAAACAATGTGATAAGATGTGATTCATTGTTGCAACAAAATAACTACATGCATAATGCACTCATTTCTTTGTAAAGGAATCCTCTACATTAGTGTATAGAGGAATTCCAATGGACTCTATTTTCCTAGTGTTAAAGAAAGAAAAAACTTGCCATAGCACCATTCTCCTTCCTAGTAACCTAGACCTTAACTTCTTGACTCTTGAGGGCCAAACCACACTCATTTTGACCACCTAATTCACCCTAGAGCTTACTCTAAAATCTAATGGTCCCAAACCACCTTATTTTCCACATACAAAAAATCCCTAATGTCCATTCTTATCTAAGATAAGTGAATTTCTTGTTTTGGGTGTGTCTCCCTTGAATTTTTTGAGAGTTTCCCTGAGTTTAGCAATGTTAGAGTTCATATTTAGTTAGTAACTAAGAGATATTCCCTAACTCAAGTTCTAATTGACCATTATTGTTCAAACTTAGCCATTAGTGCCTTCTTTGATATAATTAGGGTTTGCATGCTCATACAGTCAGTTAATTGAGCATCCTTTAGTTAGAATTGTGGTTATGAAGTCATGTGTAAATGTAACTTAGTTAAGGAAATTTATCATGGGTAACTAAGGCTTAGTAGGATCTAGTTAATCCTGACTCCACTTAAACCACTACATGGGAAATTTGAATTTCCTCTAACCCTAATTTGAATTTCCTTCTTATAAATATTATTTACCATCATTCATTCATGTTACATGAAATATATCATTCTTCTTCTCTTATGTTCCAAGTTTGTTGTGTAATGATCTATGATATACATTTGTTACATAATTTGTTGATAGTTGATTTGATTTTTTTTTACAAGAATGGGTAGAATTTATATTATAAAAATAGTGGAGGCTCCATTAGTCTAGATACAGAGACAGTCTTCAATGTTGGCAACGGTTTAAAATTCATGTCTCCAATAATAATACTAAATATGAGCTCCTATCATATGGTCTAATAACAATATAATCGCTAAATACAATTACATAGCTTATACAAAGATCAAAATTCAAGCCATATAGTTAGATTCTAAACCTATTACTCCTAGGAAAATTGTTATAGAACTTGTCACCAAAACAATCAACCACTAGTACTAGGTATTCCATGCTTCATAGAAGAACCAACAAGAGCAACTTCCTCAGAATTTGTTTGTCCAAAACCATCTAAACCACCTAAAATTCTAATTTGAAAGCACATTTTGCAAGCTCTTTTCATTCCACAACTTGAAGAGGAGGCTTCTAAACCTCCTTATGAACTAAGTCATTCAAATCCTCTGTTACACCCAAAAACTGTCCTAATGCTCCAATCCCTTAAATTCCTTGGCCAAAAACATCTTTTTAGAGCCTTATTGCTCAATCCTAACCAGTCTGGCGCACCTTGTTTCCTAGAACAAGGTGATAGAAAATATTGACACCTCTTGTTGACTGATATAAGGCATCGGTGGTGCCTGACACATGACCACAAAGAGCATCTATGCACTTAGCCTGTTCACAAGGAGTGTCAGCAGTCCAAAAAGGGAAAAAAGAGAAGATTCAAGAAGCTTCTAGGAAAAATATCTCATGGAGGATGATCCTAACTACTTGGGAAAGCTGGCACTCGACCTCATAACCCGTAGGGATCATTCCTTATCCTCCTCCCTATATATCTCAACCCATTTGGGCTTCCTTTGGCCTATAAAAGCAAGCTACATGGACCATGTGAAGGGGATACCAAGAGAGCATCCTTATGTTGTTGGATTCAAGTCTGGTATAGGAGGCAAGGAGAGAGTGGTTGTGAGTAAGAGGTTGCATATTTTGTAGTGTATGTGTGAGTGAGTCAAATATATTGCAAAAGAAAAGCTTCGACATCAAGGCTTTGGTTGTAGATTTATTTTCTCATCTTTCAAACAAAAATGCTTCTCTTTCCCATAAATGATTCATATTAATGTTGACTGTTTATTACTAGTTTCCTTTATCATTAGTATAGATCATTGATTTATCTTGTTTCTCTCATTTTTTGTGTCTTTTTTTTTGTGTTCTGATTTGTAGGTAAAGTTTCTCACACAAGGATCTACAAAACAAGGACAACTTCCCACACTCAAGGTAAAGAGAGCTTAACATTCAAGTAGATCAATCATCTAGGGAAAGGATACATCATTGTGTCCTTTTGTTATAGACTTGCACCATGTAGGCTAGAGGAACAAAATGTGTCAGTATTGATTGAAATATTCCTGGAAACAAATTTGGCGACTCCACTGGGAAGATCTAATCATATTTGGAGTAGATCTAGTTAGATTTGAGAATTTTTTATGGCACTTTTGATTACGAACTTGTGAATTTTGTTTTCTTACTTATTTAGATTTTAAGGTGAGTGATACAACTTTCTACACTTTCAATTTCCTTCTATGGTTTTTTTTACATCAATTTCATTCCAGTTTGATCCAAATTGGTTTATCCTGCATGTTATTTGTCTCTTTTGTTCTCTAGATCCGCCAATGCACCTGGGTTATTCTGGCAGAGCACTGACATTTTGCTGACTCCTTTTGTCTGTTCTGATAGAGCGTCGATGACACCTCTTGCCCAGAGATAGAAGGCATTGTTGAGGCTATTACGCAGTGTGCAAAGTGGGCCAACCCGTTAGGGACACCCTGTGACCCTTTTTAATTGATTTTGGGGGTGTTTTTAGCTTGATTTTTAAGTGAAATGAAGTGGGAGGCAGGAATCGTATATTATGCAATCTCTTTGATTTCCTTTCTCTTTGCATTCAAATAAGGGTTTATGTTTCTTGCATTTATTTTTACATTTGTTTCTTTTCTTGAAACCTCTTGCTCTTTTCTATGGATTGTATTCATTATAATTGGAAAAATTGCATCTCATTTTAGTGTGCACATGTTGAGTTTGTCTTGAGTTCTCTTGTATTGGGGTTGATTTTTGTCTCCTTATATCTCTATAAAAGAGGAAAATAGATCTTTCATTTCATTAATAGTTCAAAGAGAAAGTTTTGATTTGATCTTCTTTATTAGACTGAAAAATACTTGAAAATCAAAAAACATTTTGTTTTTTTTTGTTTACTTTAGGTTTTTCTTTTATTAAATCTTAGTTTTATATCAAAGAAAAAGAGAAAAGATTTCAAGTTTCATGATCTGTAAAGACTCTTTGCTTTAGTTCTTGATTGGAAACGTTATTTAGATCTTTTTCTTCCTAGAGACCTATTTTCCACTTTTGTTGGAAATATGGGAAACATATTTCTTGTTTTGAGTTTGGGTGTATGTTATTCAATTTATGCACTTGGGAAAAGAACCTCTTACGCTCTCATAAGTAGGGAATCCATTAAAAGAAAGAGTGAAATATTTGCATCTCATCCTTGCATGGTTTCCGAGTCAGTCTTCACTCCATATGTCCACTTAAACGTTTCAGATAAAATAAGTGTGAGTTAGGTTAACATTCTTAGCAAGAAGTGTGTGATAGGTTAGATACATGTTTCAGCGTCTATAAACATTGGAGATGTCGTTGTTCTCCCACAATACATCCCAAGGATCGTACAGTTCTTCCACGTACCAATCGGTATATCGAATGTATTTTCTCATACCCTCGAGGTATATCAAAAATTCTTCATGTACTCGATAGTATATCGGAAGGCCCCTTTCGAAAGGTTGTGCATCAAACAACACTAACATGAAATTGAGATCCCATGTACCTTATGTATATCGGGAAGCAACATTAGGGATCTTGAAACCATCCGAGAAAACCCATTTGGTCATCCTATCATTTTAATACACCGAGAACAACACTTGGGGAGAGTACTACGCATGTGTCGTCCAGGTAGTCCAGTATTCAGGAAAGGGTACGGTCCTAATCCTCCTTGCCTTGTTTTACTATTGGACCCTACGATATATAGCGAGTTGTGATGGTTTGAAATACCTGTGAGGATCTTGACCTTTTATCCACTCCTTTCACATCTTTTCTTATTGATTTAGATTGAGTAGTGCTTGTTTCCAGTACAATTAAAGGAGATAAAGAGTGAGTTAGTTTTGTTACATAGATATGGCTATGCCTTCTGGAACTACCAACCAAGAGACCCCTTATCAAGGGGATCCATTTGTTATTCCTTCATTTGGAAATGTTGTTCCTCCTCTCATGGCTACATTAAGTCTTCCTGGATTGACTATAGGATTACTTGTATGGTTATTCTCCAATCCATCTATCCCAAGTGTGTCGATTGTTTCAAATCCTAACTCCCCATCATAAGAGAATAAACATCATGTTTATATTTCACCTTCTACGCTAGATGTGTCTTCTCCCCTTTCTCCTTATTTTTATTAAATTGAGCACATAGATCTATGGATCAACACACAACTCATAAGAATATATCACACAATTTACTCAGTAATTGAAGAATGAAACAGTGCAAAAATGGCTTGCAATTGTGAATTCTTTCATTAATCAAATGTAATTAGATAATAATTACAATGAATTACAATGGCTAAATAGCCACAATCAATTCGAATCCATGTGAGCAAATTCGAATTGATTAGACTCTACTTGACTGAATGGTTAACTGACCTTGTCTAAATCATTATCGAAGGACTAAATGGTTAACTGACCTTGTCTAAATCATTATCAGAGTTCATCAGAGTTCTAAATCACAACTCAAGTGTCTAATTCAGTGTTAACTAAGCCTAACTGACTGTGGTAGGTGAGGAATACGCCTCTCTTACATGCATCCATGCAAACCTAGTGCTAACTGAATGTAGAGGACTAGAACTGAATGTAACTGACTCCTAACTGAGCTTAACCAGTCACCAACTCAACTCAACTGACCTTGGTTGGTATCGGCACTCCCAGTGGCTCCTAAATTATAGGGATTGATCTAGGAGGCTCTTAAACTGATGCATGCAAGTGCAATCCATGGAAGTAGGCCTCAATTAGTTTTCCCAACACTTTAGTAACTGGAACATGTGCCCCAATTAGGCCAAGTGGACCCAATGGTGATAGTGACTAAAAATAAACTCGATGGACTCTTGATTTAGACATGAATTCTGATATAGACATATGACCAAATTGGACAAGGGAGGATTAATAATCCTAACACCCCCCCTAAATGTTAACTTGGACAATCTGTGGGCCCTGGTAACTAAGACTATTGGTCACCCATTACATCAAGTAAAGTAAAGTAACTGCTCAATACAAGGAGCTGGGGGAAAAACCACATGGGAAAAAATCCCCCCCTCTAACTAAGCAGATAGAATCAAGATTCAAGTTTAAAAAACTTGAAAATGTGTTGTTGCAACCTATGTGATGTAGCAAAGCACATGCATGATGTTTTGTGCACAGGTATCCTGAGGCCTAGCATGTAGACTTCTCCATCTTCTCCCAAAATGATGATGAAATGAAGGAGGAATTTAACCTTTGTCTCTTATTGGATGAAGAGGTGTATGATCAGCTCTATTCTTCTGAATGTAGTGAGATTGGGCCCTTTCCATGTAGAATGTTACAGGGAGTCTATTGCATCTCTCTGAAGGAGGTAAGATTGCATGACATAGCGCAAGGGTCTTTCCCTTCTTAGTGTCAGATTGATTTCCAATCCTCTTCCTAGATTACAGTTTGGAAGGAGGGACTGGATCTGGATCTTAACCACCGTGAATCTCAATATTATAAACTGATACAGCTAGATATGCAATACAAGTGGAAACTGCAAAATATGTAGATGAAATGTTTTTACCTTCCCTAGCAAGTGGCTGCTGAGAGTGCATTGGTTCTGAAAATGGCATGAAGGGTGAGAAATCATATGCCTTGGAGGCATGATTTGCAGCACCCTTCACTATGATTTTTCCAGTAGAGATATCTATAATCTCCACTGAGTCAAGACCAAATATGACTTGCTTTGGAGAGCCAGTATGAGTCATCTGGTATATAGATAACATGTTTGCAACTAGGGATGGAACATAAAGCACATCTTTGAAATTTCCATGTTCAAGCTTGATAGAGCCCTTCCCTTTGGCTTGAACTTTACTATTATTTCCCATATGAATACTAGGACCATAAAAATAATGCAAGGAAGATAATGATTCTATGGATGCAACCATACGATTAGAAGCTCCATAATCAATGAGGAAGGCATGTGATGTGGAGCAACTAGCCTTCAATGCATGGTATGTCTCTTCATATTTTTCAGTTTCTTCCTTCTGGTAATCATTCCTTGTGCTAGTAGGTACAGTAATGTTATGCTTCTTTAGAAGAAGATTCATCTCATCTATTGTTCTTCTCATACAAGTGCATTCTGGATGAAAGCCCCTTCCACAGTAAGAACATTGTGTCTTCCCTTTGCCATTCTTCTTGCTTCTCTTCAAACCTGAAGGCTCTTTTGACTACTCTTTCTCTATAGCAGACTCATCCTTTTGCTTCCCTTTGTCATCCGCTACCTTAGGTCCTCCCGCAACAAGTGCTTGATCTCTGTAAGATCGAAGGATCCCCATTTGGATCAATTTGTCATGCTCCTGAGTAAGATATTCAATGAAAGAGTCAAGAGTATGCATCTTCCAATTTGGAGTAGAGAGCTTCACAGAATGAAATGTTGATACAAAGAATGAATAGTCTACACCAAGCTTGGAGAGAATGGAAAGGATGAGTTGATCATCCTCCTTCTCTACCTTGCACAGCTTCAATTGGAACACTAGATTCTTGAATTTTGTGAAGAAGTCATTGACTGTTTTGAAATTGGATGGATGGAGAGATATTAGCTCATTCTCCAGTTGATAGACCCTCACATCATCCTGCTTGTAAAATAAGGAGGCAATCTTATCCCAAAACTCCTTGGGAGTCTTTAATCCATTGATATGGAAGAGAATATCTCGAGAGATTAAGAGGAACAAGCATATGTAGGCTTAATCAAGCATGTTCCAATACTTTTGTTTGTCAACATAATGAATTGGCTCTTTTTCTACTTCCATTGTGAGTCCGAAGAGGCTTTTGGAGCGTAGTTGCATCTCCGTGTCCTCCTTCCACTGGTGATAGTTGAATGGAGTGAGGAGCTCCATTGGAGGGGCAATCTAAAATGCAATAGAGAATACTGAGCTGTTGTAACGAATTCTATGAAGGAGAGTGAGCTGCTTGTAGCAAATGTAGTGAATAGTAATGATAAACCTATAAATCACACAATCGAACAGACAAAATAAGGTTGACAGTCTACACTTTTGGAATTTTGCTTCACACCCAACATAGTTGATCAAGCAAGCTTGATCAATAATTCCTTAACTTGGGATATTAAGTGGTAAATTCTCCGCTTCTGGTGCAGTACTGGAAGGAGCAAATTTTCTCAAAAAAAATGATCCAATTATGGATCTATAGTAGGAGAAGTGCATTGGCTTGCTGAGGCTCTGATACCATATTAAATTGAGCACATATATCTATGGATCAACACACAACTCACAAGAATAGATCACACAATTTACTCAGTAATTGAAGAATGAAACAGTGCAAAAATGGCTTGCAACTGTGAATGCTTTCATTAATCAAAAGTAATTAGATAATAATTACAATGAAGTACAATGGCTAAATAGCCACACACAATTCGAATCCATGTGAGGAAATTCAAATTGATTAGACTCTACTTGATTGAATGGTTAACTGACCTTGTCTAAATCATTATCGGAGGACTGAACGGTTACCTGACCTTGTCTAAATCATTATTGAAGTTCTAAATCACAACTCAAGTGTCTAATTCAGTGTTAACTACGCCTAACTAGCTATGGTAGGTGAGGAATGCACCTCTCCTACATGCAGCCATGCAAACCTAGTGTAATTGAATGTAGAGGACTAGAACTGAATGTAACTGACTCCTAACTAAGCTTGACTAGTCACCAACTCAACTCAACTGATCTTGGTTGGTATTGGCACTCCCAATGGCTCCTAAATTGTAGGGATTGATCTAAGAGGCTCCTAAATTGATGCATGCAAGTGAAATTAGTGGCATTAGGCCTCAATTAGTATTCCCCACGCTTTAGTAACTGGAACAAGTGCCCCAATTAGGCCAAGTGGACCCAATGGTGCCAGTCACTAAAAATAGACTGGATGGACTCTCAATTTAGACATGACTCCTGATTTAGACATATGAGCAAATTGGACAAGGGAGGATTAATTATACTAACACTTTCCCTGTCGAAATTTGAAACAATAGTAATCAGATAGATAAGAAGAAGAAGAAAAGGAAGATTAAGAAAAAGAAAGACAAACAAGAAATCAAACAACCAACTACTCCTCACAGTCTTGAGAGTGTTGATTTGTCCACAAAAACACCTCGTAATCCTAAGTTCTATTGTAGACTTTGCAAGGGTGACCATCTTCCTAAATATTGCCATGGTCTGTCCCAAGTTTTAGAAGTGTGGTCTGAGGCTTCCCAACAACCCATGTCATCAACCTTTGGTCATCATACTGATGATACCCCATCTACTAGTGACTCTATGGTTAAGAGTCGAAAATGAAAAGTTAGATATCCTTGCTTTCTATGTAAGGACATGCATCTTACTTACCTTTGTCCTTTCATGGATGAAGCTTCCCTTAGAGAGAATTTGAGGTCAAAAATGGGCCTCCTAAGAGATGTACTACAAAAATATAAGATATATTAAAATATTACAAGTTAGGGGTTTTATGGAGTAGGTATATATGACAACTCACCTCCTACACTACTTTTTATGCACAATATAAATAACCATGGTTGAGTTACTTTTCTAAATTGACTATAAATAAAATTAATAAAATAAGTCTACAATGATGTGACTAAGATTCATTGTAAATTAACAAAAAAATTATTGTCCTTTAGCATTTATTTGTCTTGAACTTGTAAATGAAATTAAACAAAAAAAATATTTTTAGGAGTTATTTTTTTAATTTATGTTGACTTTTTATATTTGGTACATTCATCATCAATTTAATTTTAATGTGATTTAATTGAGATTTATTTACATGTAAACTTTTAACAATATTATTATAATATTTATTGCATTATTAGAATAAATTAAAATCATAATCATAATTTTATTTGATATATTCATTTTATTGTAAATGAATGTTATAGTTAAATATCTTATAGAAAATAATATAAAACTTAATTTATTCTTAAATAAATTATTAAAAAAATATTTATACATTATGAAAATATGTCATATTAGTATATAAGATTTTAATGTGTATTGTTTTTAGCAATAAAAAAGTTATGTATATTTTTTTTTGCAATAAAAAAGTTAGGAGCAAATAATATATCCTATTAACTGAATAAGTCAACACTTGAGTATAAATTCTTTTAATTTATTAGTTGATTTTAATGTATATTAATTTTTAGCAATAAAAAAGTTGTGAATAAATAATATATCATATTAACTTAATAGTTGAATGGTGGTGCATAAATTCTTTTAATTTATTAGTTGAAACATAAATTATTCTAATATTTTTTATAAATGAAAATAAATTATTAAAAAAATATTTATACATTTTGAAAATATTTTTATAATATAAATACTTATCTAAGACAATTACTTCCACTCCTTGCAACTAAAAAAATTATAAATACAAAATATATATGTAAAAAATCAATGTTACTAATTTCTTAAAAAAATGCGTCATAATACAGTTTTACACATTATGTTATAATTTCAAATTAAATATAAATGGCTTAATTAATTTTATTAATTTTTTAATCATTAAAATTTTAAAATATTTTTATTATTAAAACTAACATGATAACATTTATTATAATTATTATCATAATGACATTATTATTAATTAATATTTAACAGGTTATAACAACATAATTTGCATATTATTTTATAAAATTAACTATTAAAAAATTATAATAATTTTTTGTCAAAAGAAAATTATAAAAAAGTTATAATCATATAAACATTTATCATATCAACATGTTTTATACATTCAAACATGATATCAATGAATGTGTATGATTCTATATATATATATATATATATATATTGTCCTTATGGCAAGGTGTTCTTCTAATCTTGATAAACAACTTCGTCTTCTTAAAGATTTTTGCTCTACAAGGGGTATGACTGTTAACACTGACAAAACAAAAGTTATGATTATCAAATCCAAGAAGGACACATACGCTAATTTTGTGTATGACAATAGCAACTTGGAGGAAGTGTCTTCTTACAAGTACCTAGGAATTGATATTCATCACAAGCTCAACTGGAACTATAGCATTGAGAAAAGGATTAACGCAGGGTGAAAAGCTTACTTTGGTCTTGAAAATAACTGTAAAGCTGCAAACCTCGTGATGTGGGATAAAAAGAAGCTCCTCTTTGAAACTCTAGTCTTGGGGTTTGGGTTGGGGTTGCATGGGTGTGAGGTTTGGGGTTGCAGCATCTCTAGAGAATCTTGGAGAAAGATCGAGCAAATCTAGAAGCGTTTTATAACTTATAACCTCAAAATTAAAAACAATACACCCTATCCTATTCTCCTTATAGAAGTGGGTCTTTCCCCCATCGAGAGCCTAGCCATGACTAGACTCCTATTGTACAAGAACAAAATCAATAACATGGGAGACCATAGACTCCCTAAGCTAGCTTTAATCTCCAGCCAAAATCATTTAAGGCTCAAGCGTGGGTGGTATAAAGATACCAGGTCTTGGTTAAATCACTGGAAGATCGATGAAAATGTTGCATTGCAAAATATTAATAACATTAAAAATATTATTGCTTCTAAGTTTAAAGAAAAATTGCGGTGTGAGAAAGATTTAGAGGCCAAAAGAAAGTTAAGATATTATAAGGAGGTCATCAACCCTACTCTTGAAGATCAAAACTATCTCTCTGTTTTAATCAGTCCTAAGAAAAAAATTAATATAGCTAAGATAAGAACGAACTCGCATGAGCTCCACAGTGAAACTGGACGTTGGAGAGTCCCTAAAACTCCTTGGGTAGAAAGGATCTGCCACCTTTGTGAGAGTAAGAACATTGAAGATGAAAATCACTTCCTCTTAGAGTGCCCTGCATACACCCACATTAGATCCCAGTTTCATAATCTTTGTTGCAATACCGACATTCCTAGCCTTTTAGCTTGTCAAAATTATAGTAAGCTCGAGACGCTTCTCTCCAAGCTCTTTGAGCATAGAAATATCACTTTAAAACAAACTAGTTAATTTTCTTCTTCAGGGTCCGATAGACCAAATTTTGGTCTCAAGGGGCGTTAACCATCATCATCATATATATTATTCATGAATTTAATTTATTTTAAAAGTACAAGATTATATATATATATTAGTTTAACATTATGATATTAAATAAAATTGAGTGAATATATAATTTAAAATTAAAAAACATGAAAATGACAATATATTATTTTATAAAAAAATGTGAAAAGACATTTTTAGAAATTATGAGTACTTTACTTGAAAATAACAATAATATTATTTTATGAGAAAGTGAATTGTGAGTACTTTACTTTATGACTTAAAAGTACTTGTACCACTACCTTGGTTAACTATGGGTTTTCATCCACCATAGAAAATGTGACAAATAAACATTCTTAACTAATGCAATGCCACCTCGACCATGGGGGATGATGTCATATACTAGAATGTAATTGGTTGATTTTTATAGTATATTTTGGTCCTTTTGAGGCCCATTTTTTACCTCAAATTCTCTCTAATGAAAGTTATTGAGAGATATTATTGTTCCTAAAAAATGGCTTCCAACATATTATCGTAAGTTGTCCCTTAACCTCACATTGGTTGATGAAGCAATTTATCTAGTTTCATCCTCAATCAACCCCACTCTTCCTTTGGCGAGTGAAGTCAAAGTGGTCAATTCGATGTCATATCTACCCGATCCCACTCTTTAATCAGATAGTGTTAAGAGTGAAGTAGTCAATTTGACACAATCTTTGTCTTGTCCCTATTTTCTAGTTGAGAGTAAACTGAAACCTACTGAAGTTTTAGTAGTCATTTTGGATTGTTCTACGCAAGGGAAAAATTTGTCTATTTCAACAGTATCCTCTCCAAGTAATGAGGTTATTTCCTTTGATTGAAGTAACCTAATAGAATGTTGTATTCATTCGAGCGTTCCTTTCCAGATATCTGTGTGATTTACCGCTAAGATCATACTCTGCACTATTGTTGATGAAAGGGATTATGTTAGCATTATATCCTCAAATGCTTGGAAAACTATAGGTTCTCCTCAGCTTGTGTCAACCACTGATCATATAATGGATTTTAATCGAATTCCCACTGCACCTTTACGGATCCTTCCTCATTTACTTATCACCTTAGGATGGAAAACTGTCTGTATTGATGTTATGGTAGTCCAAGGTCCCTTATATTTTAATCTTCTCCTTGGACAAGATTATGTTTATGCCATGAAATTTTTAGTGTCCACACTCTTTCGAGTGATGCATTTTCCCCATGATGAAAAGATTGTGACCATCAATTGGTTTTCCCTTGTTAAACTTGATCATCTTATAACTCCTAGTCATCAGACTTCCCTGAATATCCCACATGTTATTGTGGTTACTTCCCCTTCATTACCCATGTCTCTTGACTCTGGACATCATGTCGAAGTTTAGTCATTTGTAAATCTATAGGTTCTTCCCATCATGAGGAAGCTTAGGGGGGCATGTCTCCAGTCTTTGGACATCATCCTGGAATTAAGTCGCTAGGATTTTATGGAAGGGGGGAAACCTTCCAACCTATGGACATCATGTTGGCTAAGAACTGAAGGTGAGCATAGTTCCCTTTCCATGTCAAGCTCGTTAAAAAGTGAAACATATGTCTTTGAGAAAAGTTTATTTATTGTTTCAAGCTCGTTAAAAAATAAAACCGACCTTGAGCATAGTTTTATTCCTTTTCAAGATATTTACAAAATGAAATGGGATACCTCAAGCATAGTTATTTTATGTTTCAAACTTGTGTAAAAATGAAACAGGTCCCCACAGGCATAGTTATTTTCTGTTTCAAGTTTGTGTAAAAATAAAATAGGTCGTTATGAGAAAAGTTTCATTTTCATGTCAAGATCATTAAAAAATTAAACATATTCTTCCATTGTGTCAAGAATCAATACTTGAACCTTCATTTCATCTTCATATAGCACTTGATCCTCTTTCTTCCTCTGCTGTTGGTGAACATTTTCCTATAAGTAAAACAGAATTTAGCTGGATGAAGAAATGAGTAAGCAGAAAAAATGAAGCTTGCGGGCATGTCTCCAACCTCTTTATATTATGTTGGAGTTAAGCTACTTGACAGTTATACTAGGGGAAAGTACCAACCACTAAACATCATGTTGGAAAAACACTTGTCATGGGACTCATTTTGAGCATACTTTCCTTTTAGTTTAGTGCTCGCTAAACATGAAACAACATTTTAAGCATAGTTCCTATTCGGTATCAATCTCGTTAAAAAATGAAGGAAATATCTTGAGAATTCTTCCAACCTGTCTTCGATATCGTTAAAAGAAGTAAGATGGTGTTGAGCTTACTTTTTATAGTTTTCGTGCTCTGGATTCAAACATGAAAAAGGTAGCGTGTTCTTTTTATATCTTCGGGGTGCTTGTTAAAAATTAGTGAAAAGGTATCGAGTGTGCTTTTACTACTTTTTCAAACTCGTTAAAATGGATTATGAAAAAAAACCCTCATGAAGTCAACTTTAAGATCTTTTCAAGACTCTTTAAACACAAAAAGATAGCCAAGAAAGCTTGATGCTTTCACACTTGTAAAAGCATTTGAAATATCGTCTAGTCGGTGATAGTTTACCCCTTTTTCGGACTGATTATACTCATTTTCAAAAAAGGTAATCTCTAGTTTATCACAACTAGAAGAGTTCCCCAGGGCATTAGTTTATACTTTTTCAGCCCTTGGTGAGTAAATCTATGAAAAATTATACTCTGGAGTCTTCTTAGTCATTTCAGACTCGCTAAATATGAAATGACGACTGAGTTTACCTTCCTCGGACTCATAAAATTAAACGATGAAGGCCCTTTCTAGGAATTAACCCCTCCTTTCTTAGGTTCATAAAACATATGAGAAAGGACTCATCACTTGGTGAGCTACATCGAGCATTTGTTACCCTTTTCAAAATCATTGAAAAGCAAAGAGGTACTCATCCTTTGCGATGGGGAAATTAAGGAAATGGGGAATGGTTCTTATTTTGTATTGATGGTAGCTCATAGTCTACCCTTGAACATGGAACATGTCTGCATTTTCATTTCAAACAGTTGGGCATTCAGCTTGACACTGAGTCAATCCACTTTCATGAGTCATTTCACTCCTTTGATTGAATTCAAAGAATGTATCGCCCTATCCTTGCATTACGTCTATTCACATCTGAATCAGTATTATGGTTGTTTACATCACTTCAACATCATATTTGTTCCAAATTTCATATCGATGACGGGGAAAACATCATGGTCCTCCTTCGATGAGTATATTCTCGTCGACACCAACACATCATCAGAGAATTAAGACTTAGAAACTGAGTCATGTACATTGAATCTTGCATGCCTCAATGGTAGGTTTCATTGCTTTCAACAATGGGCTTTCATCATTGCCTCCTAATTGAAAGATTTTGTCAAGTGTTCCACTTTAAGACCTCTATTCAAATTCATAGGGATGTACTAAGGATAGCTTGGGAATCATTGACATCAAGGATGATCTCCCTTGCACTTGTTAATGGTTTACATCAATGATCGATAATCAAGTGGTTTATACCATGTTTGAAATCAAGACATATATTCACATGGAAAGAATTGTATCATTTGGAATTCGAATGAATACCCTAAGTGGTTAGGTATTCACTTGAATATGTGTCTATCCTCAGGCTACGATGGATTATTTTTTGGAGTCATGGCATGGATCCACATTGTATATCTAGTGGCTATGTTCAAATTTTGAGTCAAGATGACATGGATCTACTTTGTATGTCTCGTAACCATGTTCTGATTTGAGTCTTGTGATCATGGATCTACAGTGTATTGTTGGTATCCATGATAGGTCTTCATTTATGAATATACAGTGTATTGGTTCGTAGCCATGATTAAGTCAGGTAGTTGGTGACCGGTCTTGCGTAAAGTCTTTACTCACCTCTCTTTTGCCTCTAGTATCTAGCAAATAATTTCACCTACCACATTCATTTGGATTCATACTTTGGGGGGGCATTCTGTCACACCTAAAAATCATCCTAATGTTCCAATCCCTTGAATTCCCTGGCCAAAAAAATATTTTTGGAGCCTTACTGCTCAATCTTAGCCAGTCTAGCACACCTTGCTGCCGAGAACAAGGCATCATACAAGCTGTATGCCTCTTGTCCATTGACATAAGGCATCGATGGCACCTTTCACATGACCAAAAAGAGAGTAGGCACACTTACTCTATTCATAAGGAGCGTCAGTAGTCCAAAAAAGGAAAAAAATAGAATATTCGAGAAACTTCTAAGCAAAAGTTCTCATGGAGGATGATCCTAACTACTTCGGAAAGATGGCACTCAAACTCCTAACCTCTAGGGATCATTCCCTATCCTCCTCCCAAAATATCTCAACCCGTTTTGGCTTCCTTTGGCCTATAAAAGCAAGCTACATGGACCATGTGAAGGGGAGACCAAGAGAGCATCCTTATGCTGTTGGATTCAAATCTGGTATAGGAGGAAAAGAGAGAGTGGTTGTAAGTAATAGGTTGCATAGTTTGTAGTGTATGTGTGAGTGAGTCAAAGATATTAAAAAATCAAAGCTTTGACATCAAGGCTTTGGTTGTAGCTTTATTTTCTCATATTTAATACAAAAAATGTTTCCGTTTACCATAAATGATTCATATTAATGTTGATTGTTTATTACTAATTTCCTTGATCATTAGTATAGATCAATGATTTATCTTGTTGCTCTCATTTTCGTGTCTTGTTTTTTTTTTCTTTGCAGGTATAGTTGATTGCACAAGGATCTACAAAACAAGGACAACTTCCCACACTCAAGGTAAAGAGAGCTTAACATTCAAGTCGATCAGTCATCTAGGGAGAGGATACATCATTGTGTCCTTTTGTTCTAGACTTGAACCATGCAGGATAGGGAAACAAACTGTGTCTACACTTATTGAAATATTCCTGGTAACATCCTCCTCAAATGCAGCATGTCCTCCTCGACCCTTTCAAGATGTCTCCCTGCTTCAACATCCAGCATGTTCACTAGACACTTATGCACTTGCAACTAACGATGCAACATCCACACTTCTCGCTTTAACCTGTGAACGTGAGCATCTCTACTAATCCCATAGATAATACTAGAGGCAATGAAATCCACAACTAATTTATTCTTTCCAGAACAGTAGTTCACAGCGTATAGGGACAAATATGAATGATCACAAACCCAAGTGTTTGAAAGTCACCAATTTGAACTAGCCATGAATTCTTTTTACTTGAAAGCTGGCATGGGCTAGTGAATTTGTTTATTCCTACAAGCCAATAGTGCCTCCAAACCAAAGAAGCTTCTAGGTCCTGTAATTGAAGAAAGAAGCACATGCCCTCCTAGGAATGCCACAGTTCCTGCTAGTTGCTTGAATATACTGCATCCTCATGTGTGAATTATGAGCCATAACCATTGTATACAACATCATGCCAATCATAAAATTTATTAAGGGCCTAAGGTAAAGGATTCCAACTGATAATAGCATTATGACATGGATTTCCCCTTGGCCTAGAAGGGTAGCCTTGTTAGCTTCCTTCTGAGCCTCATAATTCAAGCCCCTAAGTATGTGGAAAAAATCAATATTTTGAAAGGAATGTAGAAGAATGTGAATTTTCTTGAGGAGTTGGTGAAGTTTTGTATTGGTGGGATATGATGAAGCAACCATAGCACTTATTAAAAGATGCAAGTCCCCAAACACCATTGCTTCAATAATCCCAATATTCTTCAATTGAGCTAAACCTTGCCACAAATCCAGAGCTTCTATAATGTTATTGGTGTCTTCTCCAATGCCTCGTGAATACTCTAATACAACCAATTCATCAGGATTTAGAATTATCCCTCCCCCTCCCACCTCCCCTTTAAATGGGTGGAGGTTACAACACAAGGACTTCTCAGGAGTTCACCCATCCCAGTACTACTCTATCCCAAGCATGCTTAACTATAGAGTTCTAACGGGATGTGATGCATTAACTCTAGTGTGATCCCACCCCTATGAACAAAATGTTAGGAGGACATGTGGGTGGGATTTGATCCACTTATGTTTCCATGGGTCATGATATCATTTACTACAATCTCTCTGGGTGGAACCACACATTCGAATACTTCCTCAAGGTGCCCCCATGGCTCCAGGTTAGACCCTCATTGGAATTGAACCTTTCCCACTGGTTAAAAAACTCCTCACTCTTCACGAATGGATCCAACCCCTTTTGGCATTGATTTTATTATTACTATATATCTATCTAGTTTATGTACCTAGATTTGTATGCTCAAATATCATATGGTATCAGAGCAGTAGGGGTACTAAACTAGTTTGTGTACTAGTAAATTTTTGTTAGTAGTCTTACTTTTTCATATTTAAGAAGTGCCTTTGCAGAATTCAAAGAGTGTACTAGCATCCAAGGATCTACCTTCTAATCAACTCATATCCCCCTATAGTTACTTCGAATGGAAATTGAGAGTATAGATTCTCTTGAGAATGAAGGGGTTGTACCGAATCACCATGGGAACCGAGATGAAACCAATGGCTCTTGCTGAAAAGTACAAGCTCGCTTGCTCTCTCGCTCTCTCTCTCTCTCTCTCTCTCTCTCTCTCTCTCTCTCT
>LPNX010598750.1:0-31332 GCA_001517045.1 Pseudotsuga menziesii
GGAAATATGCCTCCAAAAAATGCCTGTATTAGCTGGTCTGATTTCTTCCATTATTGTGCTGGTGCCTATTTGAAATTTCCCAACTCTGTTCAAGTTAGCATAAAACTCTGTTCAAGTAAAAATATCCCAATTCTGTTATCGTGGTGGTTCCTATTTGTGACATGAAGATACATACTAGATCGGCATAAAACTTTGTTTCTTAGAGCAGTATGGGTGAATAATAGAAGACTACAAATCAATGACAAGTTAGGGATAATATTCATTATAAAAGGACCTTTGGGTAGGCAGAACAAGGAATCAATTCATCCTCCATTGGAGTCCTTCAACCATTCATCTTTCTCCCCTTCGTTCATAGGTCTTAAAATATTTACCTTGGGATCAAAGTACTTTTACAGTTTGATCAAAGCCATCAGTGGTGCAAGATGCTAAAAGTAAGGATATTGTTTCATGTTTCACTTTTGTTGTCAAAAGGAATACTGAAAAGTTAGGAAGTACCAAAGCTATTCATTATGTGCACATGGACTTAATGTAGGGAGAGAAGTCATGTCTACTTTTTTGTTCTTGAATGGGAGCAATGATGAAACCAAAATAGTGGTTTATAGATGGAAATCACAGGGAAACTTTCAAACATTGGGAAGAATCCTTGCACTGACAGGGAAACTATATACAGAGATGACATGTTGAATGATTGAAAGAGTTACCTAAACCACGAAATGCCAACTTAGAATAGGTCAAACCTGCCACAAAATCTCCCTAAACATTTCCATGTACCCATCGTCATACCTATACATTTAGGAATGTTTCATACCCACTCCAAAGCCCCCAAGAGCAAGGAAACACTAGGTATGAGCTGGCTAAACCCAACATTATTAAAGATATAACTTTGGTGGGGAATCAAATGTCATTTTCAGAAATGAACTTGTTTTGAATAATTAAAATCCTTAATCAACCAAAAGCTTCATGCCTTGACCACAATGAATAAAATACCTACCACAAAATCCTACTACAAACTACAAAATACAAGGTTTAAGATATTTCAAAACATACCATCAGGTACAAAATATTGGCATTCAAATAAAAAAAATTGTGTACAGTTACAAATTCACAAACATGTAAAAAACGCATTAAAACTAGCACAAAATTAGAAAAGGTCCTTAGTGTTACCCTCCATTTTGTATGGGTGTCCACTGGTGATTCTAATCACACTCTCCAAGGGTGAAGTTGTCATGATTGTAATCTTGAAATCCAATCTAGGCATTTCTGAGTTGGTTTTGAAATTTGGACAATTTATGGAGTGCAACAGCAGTGAGCCCTTTCATTTTCAATTATGAGCACACTAGGAGCAATGTTGGGAAGTACTATGGGAATAAACAACTCTAGAATCAAGTATGAGCATCAAAGGGACAAATTTGAGCACTTTGCGAGCATTCTGAAGGTCACAACAAACAGTAAAGCATCTCAAATCAGCTATAATTAGGCCAACTTTCAGATCTGGGCACATTACAGCCTTAAAATATGATGATCAATGGCAATAGGATACGGTCTTTGCAATTCTGTCTATGAAAATGAGAAATCTGTGGGTGAAAGCAACCCTAAAATCTCATTCATATGCCTTATAGCATCATCCACATGAATTTTGGGCACAAACAAACCTGTTTGACAGTAAAAAGGGGTATGAAGCAACCCTATTTCAACATCTTAGGCACCGTTGTGCACTTATCCATCACCAAAGAGTCCTACCTCTAAATCTTGGCCAAATTGGAGGGTTAAAAGGCAGTTATTGGCATGAATAGCCCTATAAAAAGTGATGAACAACAAAAAAAAATAGGCATTGAGAAATGTTGGGTTGAATTTGAGGGTTGAAATGACATTAACAAACAATTATGGGCACATATATGGACATAAAGAGTACGCCTACGCACTCCAACAGCCTCAAACCTTCATTTTGGGCATAAATAAGGGCTGTTCCAACCTCCTAATCAACAATTTATAGCAGTATCATGAATTCTGGGTGCTTTTTCTCCACAAAAGGGGGGTAAACAAACCTAAATAAAACAAATATCATTTAATTTCAGACCCTATAAATCAATTTGTATTGTGCTTTAGGTGATTCTTAGCAGTCTCTTGAAGGAGATCAATAGAAAATAACAGTCTTTGGTGTCTTTCCTTGCAACCGTAGGTCACAAAACAACCCTAAAAATCTCTGGACCTGTGCACAAGAGAAGCAACAACCCCATTTGGCCCTAAAATACCAAGTTTGTTCTGAATTAAGGGCTCCTGTGCATAAAATGGAAGCCTAAAGAGGGCTAATTCACCTTGGTGTATTGGTTTATTGTTAGAGGAAGGCCTTCTCTCATTATTTGAGGAACATTCACCCTTGGAGACACATGCATAAGGGTAGTGTTCAACCCTACCAAAGGAGAAAGTCATCAGTTGAAGCATGCTTACACTCTTTCATACACCATTTCATGAGAGATATTACATGCTTGGAGGTTACTCATTGAGCTGAACCACTTGGAAGGTTGTTCACATGGTTCATGCCCTATTTTGTGAAGAACATTTTTGTATTTGGAGGCTTCTTTATAGATTGACGATTTTGCACTTGGGTGGCATCTAGGGCCTACAAAGCAAGTTTTGTTTTACTCCAAATAGTGTTATGATGTATAGGAATCCTACAAAGCTAATTTACTCGACAATGAAGTAGGTTTAGAGTCTCGATGTTTATATCTCTAGGTTAATTTTTTTTTGAATTTAAGTGTCATGTGTGTGACCTCTGCAGTCCCACATTCACTTGTTCGAGTTAGTATGGATTGGGACAAATTGACCATTTTGTTACCGATTCAGTTGAGTCATACCCTAACTTGCTTGGTTCAGTACCAAACTTATCACTCGAATCATTTCAAAGGCCGAGTTAGCTCGGTTGGGGGTCAACTCAGTTAACTCAACCGAGATTGATTCTAAGTCACAAGGCTCATTGTAATATTTTTATTGATCAAGGATTATTCTATATATTTTATATATGTTTCTATATTGTATATAGAAACACACTTGATTAAATATGCAAATATTATTGTTGAAAATGGGTTAGGCTAGTAATAAGAACACCTGCATATCCAAATACACAACCACCATAATCGCTCCAACATTCTACATGCCATCATACTTGCTATATGTGATGTATGTTTCAAACATATTTCCAGAGATGTGAAAGCATTGGTGACCAAGCATAGTGCCCATCCATGTATATTGCCAAATCCTTTAGGAACACACATTTATAATACATTATATAAATATTTGTGAGCATATCATAGTGCCCATGTATAACATGATATTTTGTGAGCCTACCCAATACATGTTAAGAAAAGGCAATGCAAGCAATAAGTGAGAATGGAGACTTGTATGTAACTAAAAGAGGGGCATACATTAGAATTTTTTATAATTTCCAGTGTATTGTTGTAGGATTGCCACTATGCAAATAAGGCATTGACTTGATAGTCACAATCCCAATTAGTATGATAAATTACGGGAGAGATCAGAAAAACATCCCTACATAAATATTAACCGATAAGTATGGTTTTGGTGTATCATTTGGAGAATAACATCCTATAATAGTAGTTGTTATTAGGACTCTTAAAGGGTCCTAGATGAGATCTGGGCACTTTTAGGCCCTTGAGCTTTCAAGCTTAAGAAGCCATAAAAAATAGGTATGTGCACCCTAGAAACGATGGAAAAGATCATAAAACATATTAGGTAAAATGGATAATCATCTACAACATCACAAAATCATTCATGGGAAAACTAAAAACCACTTACAACCATCAAAAGTAAGGGTTACAACAACAACGAGTGTAGAGTAAGGAGAGAGGAGTGGCCAGGAAAATGAATAATCGGGCCAATGTATAGTGGAAAAGTGGCCTAGAAGTTTGGAAGAGGAGATTAACCAAGATTCCTTGAAAAAGGAACTCATGTCAAAGATGTTTTTTGATGGAAGTGACCAACATACTAACTTCATATCACTTCTATCCGAAGTAAATGTAGATGAATGTGAAGATATGTTCTTTCAAGGAGATAGTCCATTAAAGGAGAACCTCCAGGCCCTGTACAAACATATATTGGCATAAATTGCAGTGTTATATTTGCTGCATATGCATACCAGATCGTATCAAGCTTGACAACGTTGAAAGGCCAAAGTCCAATGGGCACAAGCATACATATGAAGCTTATGAAGCCTACCCAATTCATGTTAGGAAAAGGAAATGCAAGCAATAAGTGAGAATGGAGACTTGTATGTAACTAAAAGAGGGGCATACATTAGAATTTTTAGGGCTACCAAATTCCCACACCTATTAACCAAACTCATTCTTGACAAGATTTTTCTTTAACAAGTTTTTTGCTGATAAGTCTTTCCAAATTTTTTTGCTGGTATTTTGCTATGCTTATGCCAAATTTTTTTTCGACCATGGTGCAGGTAGAACCAAACAGGTATTCATCATACCTGTCTTCCTCCAGTGAAGGGAGTTTGGGAAGGCTAGAGGAAAGTAAGACATCCAGTAGGTCTATAAGGGCTAGATCAACTAGATGTCAGAATATTAGAAGAAAATTCAACAAATGCATGAAATTTTTTCTCAAAGGAGGGGGGTCATTAGAGGAAGTTTCAATTTAAAATGGGCCTTCCAAAAATAATGCAAATTCCATGTCATCATTTATTAGCTAATCAAAATGCTTTAAATTTAAAAAAGGGAGCACCTCTTAAACAATTTTTTAATATAAATTTGGGGATAGGTATCATAAAAAAACTACTTTTTTGTTCGTATTTTCGACATATCTCCCTATGTTTTTACTCAAATTTTGATCGGGAGAGCTCATTGGATGTGGAACTAAATTATTCATCCAACGAGTACCCACTTGGCATACTTTTGACAGGCCCCGCTACCCCAAAAAAAGAAATACCTTAAAAAATGTGATGATGACATTTTTAAAAAGGGTACTCGTTGGATGTAGAATTTAGTTCCACGTCCAACGAGCTCTCCCGATCGAAATTTGAGTAAAAACATAGGGAGATATGTTGAAAATACGAACAAAAAAGTAGTTTTTTCTTTTCTTCCTCCAAAATTAATAAATATTATTTTATTATTTTAACTATTATTTTATTAATTTTCCTTAGGAGGCCCATTTTGAGTTGAAATTTCCTCCAATGTATGTTCCTATGATGATGAGATAGTGTGAGACATCGACGTGCCCTTAAGGTACCAACCCCTAGTGAAACAATGGGTGCCTAGGGATCTTCCTCAAGTAAACACTGATTTTTGTGTGAATGAGAGGATATATAGAATTGCACCATCATCATTGCATGGATTGGGGTTGTTTTGCATGGACGACATAAAGGTTGGATACGGTAGATGTACATAATTGATGGAGTATGTTGGATCCTATTACAACTACAGTGATTGGATGCGCCTGGTCCAATATACACGAAGTATGCGTAGATATGGGTTGTCAGCAAATTATATACAACTGAAAGACAAAGCTCAAAATAAAGGAGAAACATTGTACATGGACTGAAGGCCAAAAACAACTAGTAATATTGTGGGGTTTATAAAAAGTACACAACCGGGGTCTACACTAAAGCAACCCAACTACATATTCGAGTTGCATGAAGGAAACCATGTCTTTGTATGTGCAATTAAATCAATAGCTACTGGCGAAGAAATGCTTATTAATTACAATTTGAATCGCGTAGATACAAACATGGTTAGTATGGTTGTGGTACAACAAACAATTTAACCAACATTTTATTAATCATTTTAACATCTATAGGATTTTTTGTTAGCATATAATTGTAATTTTCTACTTTTTATGTTTCCTTAGGTAACTTTTAGTAAGTTTTTGATGTAGGATTCTCTCAGGGGCACCTCAAAATCCGTAGATGTTTGTCCACCTGAGTCAAGGCAGCAGGTATACATCGATATTTCCAATGTAATAAATTTAGGATGGACATACATATATGTTGTTATGTATTTTCATTAGTATATTAGGTTCGTTTATATAATATTATCTATTTTACATGAAGAGTGTTGATCAGGGAAGCCAACCGGCTATTGATCAGCTGACTACAACATCGGGGCAACATCCAAACATGAATGTAATTCTCCATTTCAAATACTTTAAAATCATAAACATGTATGTTGTGACGCATAATGTTTATTTTGTTATGTATTCTTTCGTTTTTATGTTTGCGTTCATGATGGTAATGTTGTCTACCTTTTTTTACAGATTGACCAGGGAAAGTCTCCAGCTGTTGATCAGACGACTGGAGCCTTGAGGAAACCAGTAAACCTAAAGGTAATTCCACATTCTAAAAACTTCAAAAATGTACACATATGAAACATGTAGCATAGTGTTTATTTTTGTTCTGTATTTGTTAGCTTTTACATATTGCATTCATTGTGATAATGTTCTCTACTCTTTTTGCAGGTGGCTGATCGAGATAAGTCCCCATTTGTTGATAATACCACACCCTCATTTAGGCGTCGGGTAATCCTAGATGTAATACTATGACTCTATCATGATAGACAATTTTTGTTAATATAATTGTTTGCGCACACTATTGCTTCAAAGACTAAGCAATTTTTTTTATATTTCAATTGCAGACACGGGATTCGGTTTATGAAACAATGTCTCAAAACTCTTTACAGAATGAGGTTTCCTGGTTGATGAGAGATAGTGAAATTAGAGATTCTACAAACCCGTTGAGGGTGCTACAAAAGACTAGGGAAAAACAAAATGAGAAACTAATTCTTCTGACATTGGCAGTTCCACAAACAGAAGGGGTCGAAAAAAGGATTCAATTGTTGTTACAGCAACGCAAACAACTGGATGTAAGTTCTCGAATATTAATGTAAATTCATTTATAAAAACTTTATAATATTTGATTTTATATGCTATTGAACTTATAATACAATGGTTTGAATTTACAGTGCGCTATGGAGATTATCAGTGGTGGTTAAGGCAATGTTGGTCCCAGTGACCAAACCACTCCACGTACACCACATATTGCTCCTATATTGTCCACTGAACAATCGACAACACGCTCTGTGACACCCCCGAGGGCAATAGAGGGTGCAGCCGATGCTGCCCCACCCATAATAGATGATGCAGAAGAAGGGGTGGATGCAGGGTTAGATAGAGATGTGGACGCATTTCTTGGATCTTCTCGTGTCACTAGCACTAGTTCAATAGTGTGTACATTTTTGGTGAATGAAGAACTGG
Source organism: Pseudotsuga menziesii (assembly GCA_001517045.1). Taxonomy (NCBI): domain Eukaryota; kingdom Viridiplantae; phylum Streptophyta; class Pinopsida; order Pinales; family Pinaceae; genus Pseudotsuga; species Pseudotsuga menziesii. Next base: position 7,270 of record LPNX010598750.1, read on the forward strand.
TTCCAATAGATATAGAAAGGATTCCAGGTCATTATAGATAGTTCAATTTAGTTTTTATAATTTGTGTCTAATATACCGATAATATTTTTTAATGTTAACTAATGATGGCATTAATGTTTTGCAGGAAATGATATATTTTATAAACATATGAATGATTTGGCCTTGGAGATCTTCAGGCCCACCATCTGCACAATGTGGAACAAGAAGCCAAAATATTTAAAGGATGATCTGAATAATCCCTTGGTTAGTCTGTTCGAAAAAGATACCTTCGATACATCAAAGGTCCTACAGAAGGCTAGAAAACATCTGAAGATTGTCCGAGACCAGTATAGGGTTCACCTAGAAAAGAAACCTAGGTATGAGTGCCCTCCAATGATTCCATCTATGGAGTGGAAATCCCTGGTGGAAGATGGAAAAGAGAAGGGCCTGAGAAAATCGGGAAAGATACCGCCAACTGGAACAGGGAGGTATGCAATACATTCCATAATGTAGTGGTAAGCCTTATTATTACTAATTTTTATATCGATTTTGGTACATCGACTAACGTATTTAAAAACTTAATCAGGCTCTCAGACACATCTAAGGCCACCAAGACAATAATTGAAAAAATTGGCCAACATAAGCTTGGGCCTAGTGGTTACTCCAACTTGGCGGCCCGATATGTAAGTATCACAAAACCCAAATATGCATCCAAATATCATACAGATTATTATTTTTGTTTTGTTCTGGAAAAAAATGTAAACTTAATGAAATCATGCAAATATGAAGGCCGACGAGTTCAAAGAATTGCCCGGTGCGGATTACATGAAGCTTGGCTTCGAACAGGGCTTTGACGCTATTGTTGAACACCGGAGAAGCTTGTTTGGGCATATTGCATGATATTCCGTTGATCCATCTGGTGCCTAGGTATGTAAAAATTGTATAGTTTAATGATAATTTATTATTGCTCATGCAATTTATTCCTTATAAATAAATTAACATAAATTATTTATTCCTTTTTGTGTAGAAAATTAATGATGCCGTTCATGTCAAGGATGTACATGACCAACCAAACGAAGATCATGCTTCTCATCCTGGTAATGAATTTATTAATGTGCTACTGTTTTTTATAGACCATTACATATGATGAACATTAATTCTAATTCTACACAATTCAACTGCAGAGCATGTAGATGCATATAACACGGAACAGGTTGGGCCTGTACAAGATAATGTTGAACATGTTGATGTGCCCATGGCAGGTAAAAAAACACATTCATAATGTTTTTTAAATGAATTACTCGTATTTATCAAAATATAAATATATTCATGAAAGATTTTGACATTATTGCAGAAATTCATTGCCCCTTGCCTGAAGTTCAACCTTGCGAGCAGACTAGTAGGGATACCGATCATCAGATTCCGGAAGATGTGACTCTAATTAAATATTTAAAGAGAAGAAAAGTAAAAAGGATGTGACTAAACAAATTTTGAGTAATTCTTATTTAAAAAAAAAACATCTAATGGTTTTTTCCTCTGTTTCATGAATGGTTTACTATTTTTTTTTCTCCCATTGACTAAATGAATGTTTTAATGAATGATTTAATGAATTGTTTAATGAATGGTTTTTTCAGCTGTTGAATGATTGAATGGTTTAATGAATGATTTAATGAAAGCATCTTTCAACTATTGAGTGAAATAATTTGCAGTAGATGCATTGTTATTTGGATTGTGAAATAGTGAAATAAATTGTTATTTGGAAGTAGATGCATTGTGTTTGGGGAGGGGCCATAAGAGCTTCCACCTTCACGTGGTTGGTCTTGTTTAGTAGAGAATATTAAATTTATTCTCAAAACAGAGAGGAGCTCAATGAATGGTAAGGAAGAATACATTAAAAAACATCCATTTCTATAATTTTAGTGTATAATTTTCACTATTGCTATTTAACTCCTCCATTGGAACTTGTTACAGATAGTGTTGAGAAACATTTCAATAGTTAAGAGGCAATAAATGACGTTTTGATTAGATCGATGGCCTTATATACATAGTATTTTTGGTTATCAATGTTTTATCAAGTGATCTATTCTTAATAATTAATTTACTTGAATAGTTGAATAGTATTGTAATTTACATTGTAATATAATTGTATTTATTTAGATTTGTTTTGTTATTTTCATAAACAAACATAAATTTATTTGATGGGTCCTAACATGAAACTATTGCAACAGGACAAAATATGAAGTATGTTGAATGATGTTTTGAAAGGTAAAGCATAAGAAGATAGTGTGAAGATCCACAAATCAAAGTATAATTATGTTTTATTTTGTTTGATTGAGCTGTGTATTGGGTATTTATACATGTGCACACACATACATTTAGTTGATGGTGATGATTACCATACATTGAGGTGAACTTTGTTCTATCCAAAATATGAAATATGATAACTGGCCCCTTGGCAATACTTTACCAATTCCATATAGCTAAGACAACAAAATTAAATGTAGGCATTTCATTACAAGAAATATGATAGGCATTTGACTTTGATGGGAATATGAAAGGTCAAAAGACAGAAAAAGATAGAAAGACTTGTGAGGAAAATGGAACCTAAAGTGTTGTTTCCCTATTATTTTGCATGAGTATATTGTTATCTGCCCAAGTTTATCTTTCTCTAGTAGTTTTGTAATTTGTTTCTTAATCTCATATCTTGTTCAACTTTCATGTTTGATTGTGCAGTGGAAAACCTATGTTTATATTTGTGCTTATCCCTGTAGGTTGTGAGTTGGGCATGGTGCACATTGGTATTTTCAATTTCCATTGTAACTTCCCCCCCCAACATCACTGCGCACTTTATTACTCATAATTGCTAATTTGTTACAAAGTCTTCTTTGTGCAAATCTTTTATTAGGCATTTATATTTTTCTTTATTGCTTCCAATTTATCACCGAGTTTAAAGTGGTCACTTAGAGCAAACATCTCAACTATGGAATAAAAACAAGAATAACTGCATTGATAATTATGGTAACAAAGTATTGAGATCTGCTTGAAAAAATAAAGATCTATTTGATACTTTATTTCTGGAAGGCATTGTTTGAATGCTTAAGTTATAAAAACTGTTTATTTTTGTTGTTTTTAGGCAATCTTCCAGAGGTATCCATGGCCTGAAAAAGAGTATCAGTCATTTTCACTGATTTACAATGATATATCACTAGATTTGGTATGACATCTTTTCTCTAAAAGAAACAGTTTCACATTTGTTGGAAACAGTTTCGAGGTTCTTTCCCAAGGAAAAAATGTTTTTATTGAAGAAAGCCCATTTGCATCCATGACTTTTGGTGGTCTTGATCCTAATCACTTAAAGGGTAACATCAATATGCTCATGTTACTCGAAAGGGTTATTGGAAGGTATGTAATAGAATCATGTTAGTTTTCTAGGTTTAAGATTGATTGTGTTTAAGGATAAACACATGCATACCATGTTCTTTGTATGAGTCATAGTTACTAGTAGGTATGTCACGGGATTAATATACTCTAATAAATCGATTTTGCTATTTCCTTCAGTTTGACATGGGAGACTTCCTCATTGATGATCAATCTACAGGTTAGTATACAGTCCATCTTATTCAATTGGGCACATGATTGCTTCTTAAGGAATCTTATGAAAATATTGATGGCATTTTATGAACATTTAGTTGCAGGTTTCTGTGCTAGAGGTTGTGTTTCTATTGCAAATTCTGGAACTTCATCAGTAAATCTTGCATAACTTTGATCTTTTGGAAATTTCTTATATAATTTAGTGGTGTTTTCTAGGTCTGTGCACGATAAAATAATATAAACCACAGGGGTGTGGCACATCTGATGCTTGTATGCTCAAGCAATCAACGAATGTTCAATAATGCTCATTTGATAAATTGATATGCTATATTTGTAGTATGAAAGATATCTAGTTGAACCCTCATGAAACAACATGAAATTCCCTCAAGAATGATCAAAAGGTATCACACACAAAACAAATCTCTTAGTATCTTTGTTTTGATCAACCATATCTTGATCACCTCGACATATTGGGGATACTATATTCATGAATTTTACCGTTTATATTGTGTCTATCAGTGTAATTAATTCTTTAGATTATCATGATGTTGGGGCCACTTCCTAGCAATCATTATTTCAAAACCAATAAGGAAAACCTATACTTCTGATATAGATCTCCCATATGTCCTAGACAATAACATGAATAGGTTTTTTTGCATAAGTTTGGTTCATTGTATTTGTGTGATAAAAGTTTTATGGGTCTCTCCATAGATTATCATGATTCATGTGGATGTATTCATATTTTAAGGGACCTTCCTTTTAGGAATTTATTTCTACACAAAATATTTGGTCTTACTCAGTGGAAATTAAATTCAATCCTTCTTTCTTAGAGAAAATGAATTTATCATTTTTGTCTTTTTAATGCTTGCTGCAATTGTGTTGTTATTCATAGTATCAAAAAACTTGTATTTTTACACTGGAGAAATATCCTATTGAAACATTGAAAGGTGATTGAAATATCCTATTGAAACATTGAAAAGTGATTTACATCAATTTGTTCGTGTGAAAAAAATTGTTTCAAATGTACAAAAGAGGATTATTGTACTATTGCAATGTGTGATTTCCATGCATGATGCATATTTAAAATTATATGCATCTACTATTCTAGGTGAAACTTTTGATTTCCATGTATGTTCTTAAAAACCAACCCTTCCAGCTTACCAAAAAACTTAGCAATATGCTATAGAATCCAACTGGCTCATTTTGAGGGAAGTTTTTCTTCACAAAGAAAAGTATGCAGATATTTCCAATGAGATAAACCAATGTAATCCCATGGAAATGGATATTGGAACATGGGAAAGTGATACTTGACAAGTTGTGTATGCCATTTAACTTGAAGGATAAATGGTGTAATATGAAGAAGAGTAATTACTGAAGCATGTACATACATGGATGAATTAATTATGTCTATCTTGTTCCCAATATTCCTCTTTGGAGGAAAACTGCTTGGAATCTCATGTGTAATATCAACATATCCTTCTAGCATTCTACTCAATTATACTAATACTTCCTTCTTAGTGTCACATTTTTCAACATTATTGGAATTTATGCCATCTAAGACTCTTATTTGCACCATTTCATAACACTCCTTGGTATCCTTTATTGCATTTATGAAGTTCTTTGTAAATAACAACACTTCTCTCTGGCCCTTATCTTTAATTGATAACTAAATTATTTTTCTATCCTTTATAATGTCCCGAGTTCTTCTCAACTGATTTATATCTCCATTGGGCATCCACAAACTACTTATATTTTACATTTTAGTCCTTCTGTTGACTTGGACTTGAGCATGCATTTTATTTATATGTTTGACAAAATGATTCTATATCATGACTCATTTGGACATGTTGAGTGAAAATCTATCATATCTAAAACACTTCTTAGATTATTTTGATGCATAAAATTCAATGATCACCGACAGAGTGTGTGCTCTGGAATGAAAAAGATATATAGAAGCATACCATACTGATATGTCATAAGAGTTGTCAGGTAACAAACTGCAAATGAAAAGAAATGATCAACATTGTCTGTTAGAAGAGTTGTATCACATCTATTTTTCTGTGTTTGAAGTTACCACACTATCTCCACTTGTGCTAATGTTTCTATCTACACGAATAATAGGTGTTTGGTATTGTTGCAAGTCTAGACTAGCTTGAATCTCCAAAGCTTCATATATGCAAGGCAGTTTTCTATGACATTCTATTATCACTTCGGATGTTTTGTAAGAAAGTAAAAACGTACTCGTGGTTTAAGTGAATTTGTAAGCTCAACAAGTTGACAATAATAAATATTTGTTTTGCATGAGGGAACAACTTGAGGCCACATTCAGAAGTAATAATGAAATAGTGATTCATCATCCCTCTATTTTATGTTGAACAAAAGTTTCACGCCAATATCATAGGTCTAGCTATGTCAAAGTGTCCAACAAAGGCATCTATGATTTATTGGAAGTCACTAATAGATTCAGTGCTAGGTGGTGAAACCATCTAAGAGCTTCATCCCTGAATGAATTAGGGGAAGTTTCAATATAATGTTGTTTTGAGGCATCCACTCGGAACACGTATCAACAAAAGCATCAACATGGGCATCATGCTTTTGGCTAGGGACTCAACTATTGATATTTTGACTTCCTTTATTATTATTATTATTATTTTAATGGTAAGTGTTAAAATTGGTTCTATTTCAATTTGCAGGATAGGTTTCTACAAGCAGCAGTCAATTGGAAGAAGAGTATAGGCTTCAATGGTAACATTTTTTCTTAAACATATACTTCTAGCAGATTAGGAATAATTGTGCTTGGGAAATATTGTGAAGGAACCTAGTGCCTTGCTTTAATATTAGTTTATGTGAAACTTCAAAGCTTAATTGAAGGGATGCCAAATTTTCACTTTAGCATGGCTAAGCCTTCTTGTTTTGGTTACAGGAACTCTTCTAATTGAACCCAAACCACAAGAGCCTACAAAACACCATTAAATATCAATCCTTATTTAAGTTTTTATATAAATTCATTGTTTTCTGTCTTCATCTCCATCTATTGTACTATTAGAACTTGACAGGTTTAACAGTAATTTAAGATTTGGTTATCCTTTTTGCTAGTATGATTGGGATGACACAACAACAATGGGTTTCTTGCAAAGATATGGACTTGCAGGTGTATATTTCTTCAATTCTTGAATGCTTTTCTTTTGTCAGAATGTTGCATATACTTATGTAAAGTATTCTAGCCTCCTAACTCCACATCATTTTTTTGAATTTTGATCCAACCTTTGCACATAGCATTTTTTAAACTTTGAAGTAATTCATCCATGATTACAACATATTTTTAACATCTTAACATTGTGTCTATTATCCTTTTATTACAATGGAGATTTGATTTTTTTTATTAATGAATTCATGTAATTTAGAAGGGACTCCCATGATTTTCTTTTGTAATATCAAGTTTCCAGCTCCACTGTATTTGATATGGTTGGACTTTGCTGATGCTTGTTTAAAACCACACTTTAATACTGCACAATGTTGCATGTACATAGTTCTTGTAGTTTCTTATTACAAAATGAATCCATTCTTTGTCCTGCAAGGACTTTGGCCTTGGATGTTTTTTGGTGGCATTTATTTGGACTTTTGGCTTTTGACCATCATGTGCATATTAAGGGATTGTGTTTGGGCATATTCCTTGTCTCATAGATTCATGATTTTCCCTATATTTTTGTAGTCTCCTATAAACCATGTTTGGGAATGATTCTTGAAATTGTTTTTTTTAGTTCTAACATCTACTGTTTTTAGTTGCTAAATTGCTAATCAATTTCTACATTTGACATGGCTAGACTGCAATCTAGATGATTTTAAACTGAACATTGAGTGAAACCATGCAACCCTCTCTGGCCCATAGGTAATAAAAGTTCCCACTAACGTTCTATCAACCCGCTAATTCTAGTGTCATTCGATTCTAGTAAATTCAATGTAAAGTCTGTCAGTTATCCGCCCCTTGATAGTTTTATTTCCTTGTGATTTCTCCTAGGGACCAAATTATATGTTTATTTCTGAATGTTTGCAGTCTAGTAGTAAAATGGATGATATCTTTGGCAATTAATATATGATGACTTTTTTCAGCTGTCATCACAAGCTGGAAATGGCACGAATTTATCGGATGCTTGGTAATATTGACGCAAACACTGGAGATGCCCAGACAGGTAATGGGGCTTATAGTCTTGTTTTGTTTGATTGAATTCATAAGTTTCCACTTTCAAAGAATGGATCGCATCCCTTTCTGAGCTAATATTTTATATTTTGTATTCAACATGTCTAGGTTGGGATACTGATCAATTTCTCATAGATATTAGTGAAGCAACTTTGATCATGTTGACTGTTAGAATGTAAGCCTTTACTTTCTTTTTATCCAGAAAGGTCTCTAATTTATTTCATGTATATGAATGTCATAAAAATTGTAAAATGCTACTTACACAACATCTTTACCTTTTATTCAGGGTGGGCTTGCACCTGGTGGTTTCAACTTTGATGCAAAATTGTAAGTACTCTGGAAGTCGTCAACTTATACATTCCTCATTGTGACCAACCATAAAATATTTTTGCGTTCAAGACATTCAAATGTTACCACTGTTAATACATGTTTAAGTGAACTACACTACACCGCTTCCTAAATGGAAACTTGCCAAAAAAAATTTGTTAATTCTACCACCAGGTGTTGCTTTTCTGATGGCGTTTTGACGCTTTTGTTGAAGCTCTGACACCTTTAGCCGATGCTTTTGTTGAAGCTCCGACACCTTCAGTCGACGCTTTTGTTGAAGCTCCGACACCTTTCCCGTCAAATATTCGACGCTTTCTGAAAAACCACCTACAGTTTTTCCATGCCTCCGACACTTCATCCCATCAGAAGGCCGACCCTTCAAGTGTTGGTAAGTGTTGGATATTCGATGGTTTCACCATGACTCCAACACTTCATCCCGTCGAAATTCCGACCCTTGAAGTGTCGGATATTCGACGGTTTTTGCAATTTTTTAGTGACACTTTGAAACATATAACTGTCGAATATGCGACACCATGGTTGCATCGGATATTTGACCAGCATTTATAACACATAGAATATCTAACAGTATGCCACCAACGGCCAAAAAAAGTGCATGTGTCGAAGATGCGATAGAGAAGTGTCGAATTTCAGACATACAAGGTGTCGGATTTTGGGCTCAATTTTTGTTGTGTCAAGCTTCAACAAAGCTTAGTCCTTTTGAAATATTATATGGTAGGAAATGTAATACTCCTATTACATGGAGTAATCCAGTTGATAGATTAATATTAGGACCTGACTTGTTAAAAGAGCTAGAACTAATAGTGAAACAAGTACAAAGCAATTTGAAAACTGCTCAAGATGGACAAAAGAGTCACGTCGACCTTAAAAGAACTCTGAAATAATTCTGAGTAGGTGAGCAGGTATATGTTAAGATAAAAATTAGAAATAGCTCCTTTAAACTAGGGATTTGTGCTAAATTATCACCTAGGTATTGACCATTTGAAATATTAGCAAGAGTGGGGCCAGTGGCAATCAGTTAGCTTTGCCACCTAATTTTAGAATACATAATGTCTTCCATATTTCTATATTGAAAAAGTATGTACACGATGCTGCTCATGTGATCGACTGGAATGTGATTCAAGTAGAACACAAAGGATATTTTCAGGTAGAACCAAACTATATTCTCGACAAGAGAGCATTTTTCTCTGGAATCTCACCATTGGACAGGTAAAGGTGCAATGTAAACACCTTAGTCTAGATGAAGCAACTTGGGAATTGGAGAGCGATATGCGGGTGGCATATCCGACTCTGTTCTAAGAAGACTCAGAAAAAACTTAAGCAACATCGACAACAATGTTGAACTTAAGGGGGGGTGTTTGTAACACACCTAGAACTGAAAAATAAATTTTTTTATTTATTTCAGAAAACATTATGTTAAATTTATTGTAAATTTTTTATGACTAAGTAGGTCAAGGATGACTATAATTAAAAAATTATTTATTTTAATAATTAAATAGAAGAGACACCTATCTAAGGGAGACTGTTGAATGAGTTTTCACTGACCCACTTGGAGGAATGAGTAGCTGTAGAAGGCTGATTGGTAAGTGGAAGCACTAGCATTTCACTTTCTAACTATTGCAGGAACTAAGCTGGTCATGTTCCCTGAGAGGGGGAACTGATTCGGTGGTTCATTTAATTCCAAAACTGACCCAAATACCTAGGAAATCTTATAAATACAATCAAATGAAGTAGGAGGCTCATTAATCATTTTGTTTCCAAGCGAATGGACCTTGTGACTACTGCAAACTGGAAATTCAGGCACACAAGGAATTTGATGAGGGGATACCTAAAGTGGAATTGTTGAGTTAAGTTTTCTACTAAGTGCTAGGTTGTAGCAAGTTGTTGTGTGGGCTATTATCCAATGATCTTTGTCCTAGTGGTTCAGTGAATAGGCTCGGGGGTCCTAAGCAAGTAATCTTGGCTACTTCAGGAGAAGGTTGGGTGGAATAGTCTCCCTTGGGTGTTTTTCCCCTTCAACATATTATCAAGGTTCTAACTGTTATTATTTTCTTGCAATTTAATTCTAAATCTGTACTTTTATTTGGAAGTATGCTCAACAAAATTTTCATAAATGGATATGTTCTGAACTCTATATTTGAAATGTGTTTGGAAATTGTTCTAAGAGAAGAAAACTACAATTCTGTTTATTCAAAGTTAAGGTTTAAATTTATTTTTCTTGTTATTATGTTAAGTACATATTTGGCTTAAATGATGTTTTCCTTTTCTCTTTGTATATTAATTATAGTACATCTACCTTAGTTATTTCAATCTTCTATATTGTTAATATTAGTAGTAAATCTTCGTTAGTCTAGGTTTTAAAAGAAATAAACATATTTACAGTGAAGATTGGTGAAAAACCTATAAAACCTATTACATAGGTTATATATATATATATATATATATATATATATATATTTTACTGAAAATTACAAGTAATTACACTATCTCATAATAATCAAGATTAAACTTTGAGAGAAGTTTCGTAATCAAACTAGATACTCATTTAAATAAATTAATAGTGCTCAATAAACCCTAATGGAGGTAAAAACCCTATGTTGTGCCCAAAATCTAAACAATATATCATTTATAAATTAATTTTCAATCTATGGTCGAGTCTTCCTCAAGATCAACTAAAAATCTAGATATAGATAGGATTCATAAACTTAGAATTATTATTATTATTAAAATACAAAGTTGAGATTATTGACAGGTCACAGTGCTGGTTATAGATTGTAGGCCCTTGTTAGTATTATCATCTGCAGGAAAAAAAAACACAGAAGAAAATTATAAACAGCCTTATGGATTTTCATTTCTTTCTACTATAAAATATTATAATCCATCTAACAACTTCAATCTTTACAACAAAAAATTTATGATCTTTTTCAAGACAAAAATGAAAACATAGTGATGGACTTACGACCTCTCTCAAAGAAAATATTTAAAAGCTAAGTAAAAACCTCAAAAGCCATATCAGCTTTCACCATCACAACAAAGCTACAAAAGTACTAATTAACAACATGATATTACTTAGCATAAAATCGTCACGAACTATTTTAAAACATAAACCCCTTTTTTGAATTATTACAAACAGAGATATCTTTTGATAGAGGCGTTACAACCCTTCTCAAAAACCAAATATGGTAGGGTAAAGGCCTCACGACCACATTATATTTCTTTAAATACAAACAAAAAAACTTTACAATCAAGATAGGATTCAAAACTGCAAATGTAAAACCCCCATGGGTCTTTAGAAACTATCAAAACCATTGCTTGAAATAAATAATACTAATTATCTTTAAGAGTGGCCCTACGACCCTTTCCCAAAAGTAAGCACGAAAATGTAAAGGCCTCACAGCTATATTACAGTTTTATAAAGGATTCAAAGCCGCATATAGATTATAAATGAAACTACAAAATCAAAGTACAACTAAGTATATACAACACAAAATCCCTCACAAGGTTTAAACAATTTACATTCCTGTAGAGAAACAATCGAAGGACTGTTCTTACTTTTGAAAAACAAAAACATTATCCCTGTATCGAAGGATTCCCATTACAGTCCAAGTTTAAGATATGCCTCACGGCTACCAACGGGACTCATCACTTTCATCAAAGACCAACACATAGATGAGCATCCAAACATCATGTCAACCATAGACCCAAGAAGGACAAGGTACGAATCTTACCAGCACTGCGACACGCTTTCCAGTACAATCCAAGTCATTGTAGAGAACCGTTCGAGATACCTCCTGCACATACAAACTCATGAGTCAAAAAAACAGTTTACACACTATTATTTAACAAAAGAAAAACAATATTGAATTTGTAGAAGAATTGTTTACTTATCTCCGCGTTTAGAACCAAAGCAACGCAGAAGTCTCCGTAACGAGGAGTACGAACTTCACCAGTGAAGTGTTCATTCTCAGACAGGTTCAAAAGGTGTCGAGGGCTGAGAGCCTTGGCTCCTCCACCTTTTTTTTTGAACAGAGAAGCTACCAGGTTGAAAAACCAGAGAGAGGATGCGTCGATGGGAAAAAAATGAACCCCAAGTAGAACCTCGTCGAAAATACAAACACTTTTACTGAGATGCATTAAACCCCTAGGGTTTTACACCATTCACAATGGCCACCAATTGGAGAATTCAAAGCCACCACAATGGCCACCAATTGGAGCATTCAACCAATTCATTTCACATCCTTTCCATATCTTTTCAACTATCATTGCTTTTAAGTTAAGTCAATCGTTGTGTCATTTAAAGTCTAGGCACTTTTGCATAGTGTCCTCACGATGGGGTATATGATTTATGATATAGTATATAGTATAGTGGAATAACAATAGTATGAAGTTCAATTTAGAACTTGGTTATGTTATAGGTTGGTTTCAAAACCTTGGTGTCCCACCTTTTACTTAGGATGTTTGATGCCTTGTAGTTTAGGACTTTGTTCCTTTAAGCAAGAAAATTAAAGTTTGATCCCGTTCACCTGTACAAAGAAAAACAAAGCTTCTTGCGTTAACCTTGAAGGCTAAGTAAGACTTGTGGCCTTTTCCTTTCCTAGCTCATAGGTAGGACCAAAAACTGGAAAATGAAAACAACTTTTACGATTTTGCAACCAACGGAGTTTTAAAAGTAGTATCCGCAACAAGATAGTATAGACCAGAATACATGATGATGTATCGACATAATGTCATAAAAAGAGACATGATGATGGAAACACTAAACATACATCTCATGGATTTATCATCCTAGGAATTTATAAAGGTACATATAGTAAATAATTATTATTTTTAATTTATTTATGAAATTTAGGGGTGTTACATTAATCCATATTTGAATTTTAAGTAAGGTTGATTTAAATGCATGGTAGACTTCAATCCATGTTTTGCTTAGTAATTTTTTTAATATTAATTTACTAGTTATTATTGCCATCAGGTGTGACACATTGGCAGTTCACTTGATATGAAGTCACATGTTGTAAATTGGAGGCCATGAGTTCAAATCACACTCAACATCATATTTATTCAATAATCTTTTATTATTGTTAAAGTATTATTATTTATTTACTAATATTTTTCTTCTATTATTATTATTATTATTAGTTAAATCATTAACTATTGTTAAAGTATTATTATTATTTATTCAATAATTTGTTACTTCTATTATTATTACTACTAGCACCAACCATATTACTAAGATTAATATGTTTGAAATACGCTGAGAAGTATATATTTGACATATTGATAATGCTTTTCTTACTAAAGAATGTGTCAATCACTTCTATCTAATAGGTAAGCTAATATAACAACAACTTAATTTATGGTTGTTAAGCTCATAGTTGAAGCTAGGATCATAGTGGTATCATCATTGGAGTTAAGCTAATAGTTGTATCTAATAGTTAATATAAATCTTAGACTATGCCTTATGCACATTAACTCAACTCCCAAGTGCCATATGGAGTTCAAGTGTCACAAAATTTGCACATTACCTAAGTGATTGTTCTTGGTGCATGGTTTCACTGCAATCAAGGTCAACTTCTCATGCTAAGAGATGGAGTTCATCTAAATTTATTTTAATAGTTGTATCAATATTGGAACAATCTAATAGTTATCCAATATAACCGCAATTACAGTTTAAGTTCAGCTAATAGTTGTAGAATCATCGGAGTTAATCTAATATTTACCAAATATAACAATGATTAAAGTTGAATTTAAACTAACAATTGTAAAATCATTGGAGTTAAGTTAATAGTTGTATCTAATAGTTTAATATATTGGCAATTGCAATACAAGTAAAAGTCATGATTGTAGTTGAGGTTAAGCTAATAGTTGTATCACCAATGTATTTAAGCTAATAATTGAATAGTTGTATGTCATAGTCGAATAGTTGAAGCTGAAGTTTTCTTTTTCCAACTATCACGAATTGTACGTGTTAACTAAGCTATTTTTAATTTTTTTGAAATTGTTAATTATGAGTTAGACTAACATCCTTTAAAAAGAATCGAAAACCTAATTATATCTATATGGAAAACCTAAACATGTAATATGAACTCTATATTAGCTAGATGTCCAACTCTGAGATGTAGGAGTTTATTAGGAGTTTGGAGGAGTTTATTAGGAGTTCCAACTATTTTATTTGGAGTTCCACTCTTACATGACTCACATTAGCTAGACTCCTAGATGCCAAATGCAATTGGACTAAGCCTTAAGTGATTAGAGTTGAAGTTAAGCTAATAGTTGTAAAATCATTGGAGTTAAACTAATAGTGTATCTAATAATTAAGCTAATAGTTATCCAATATAACTGTGATTAGAGTTGAAGTTAAGCTAATAGTTCTAGAATCATTGGAGTTAAGATAATAGTTGTCTCTAATAATCGATGGATTTAAGCTCGTAGTTGTATCTAATAATCAAATAGTTGAAAATAAATTTTAATTTTTACAACTATCACTAACTATACTTATCACATGTTAATTAAGATATTTTTTCTTTTTTTTTGAAATTATTAATTATTAATTTTGAAAGACAGCCATATAATCAATCTAGACAGTACACTTGTCTCATTCTCGTTTAATCTTGGACGACACCCATAGAATCAATATGGACAGTACACTTGTCTCACTCTCATGTGTAGATGGTAGTCTCAGTACAAGTTATTAATAATTAATATAACCATGTTAATTTATCCATCAATTAACCAATCATAGTAATGTACTCACTAATTGATGTGCACAAACATCTACATGGGTACTAATAATCACTTTTAATTCCTTAATGCATCATTATTATACACTTGCAAACAACATACAAAAGACCAACATAATTAATGCATCATTTCTCATTCATAATCATTCATACAAAAGTAATAAAACTAAATTTCATTTAAACATAATGAAGCATGAAGCATGTAATCACAATGACTTTTATAAATGAATAACATCACCGAATCCATCATTGGTCCCATACATTCCCATAAATACACAAATGGCCTAATCACCATTACTTCCATCTCATGACCTCACCATCATGTCCTCTACTCGAATATATTGTGGCGTCGGCTACACTGACCTAACCACATATAGAACCTGTAAGTGAAAATGTCGAGTCATACAAATTGATCAAGCTTCCCCACCATGCACCCACTAGTCACCATCACATGCCTAGGGGAGCATGCTCAGCACAACCCTCCCATGACTTCGGGTTTCAGGGGATAAACGGTGGGAAATTCCTCCACCCCCTGGTAGTACTAGGGTCAACACTCTACATCAACTCTACTCTACCATCACTCTTCTAAGGGGTCTCTTCATTGAAGAACCACTTTGTGAAAGTGGTAGTTCATGTCAAAACTCACAGTCACCCACAAGTCAGAGATATTGATATTCAAAATCAAATTATTATCCTCTTGATCTTCAAGACATCTCATGCCCTTTGGCACTATAATAATCTGATTATCTCATACCCAATCAACATGTGGGTTAGTTCACCAGTCACATAAAGCTCATGTATAAACATAGTCAACTCTTTGAAGTGTTATATCCACGTCACTAAAACAATATTTAATATAATCATGTAAACATCCTTGAAACATATATTGTACTTGTTCTATCTCAAAATATACCTCAATTGACATTCACATATCAATATATCATATTCAATTGCATGTTCAAATGACATAACATATTCATCAACATTTATAAAACAAAATGATCAGTCTCATTTACTATCCACATATCTAGGGAATCCATATGTTCATAAAATAATAGTCTACTAATGTAACTGAGTCAAATAGATAATAAGCAATTAAAATGTTGAGTTAATTCATATTAGATTTTAAATACCAAATGATTGTAGAGAAAAACCAACCATCAATAATAGATTTTTTATTGGTCATTAGCCAAGCAAGGCTAAGGACACCAAAAGATCATTTCTTGATCACTTTGACATGTTACAAAGAAGAATTACAACGCTGTAAATATGATTCTTTACAATCAAATACAAGTAGCAAGAAACCTACTTACATCCTTGCTCATTCCAGGTTATCCCTTTAACACAATTTAAACATTCATTAATTCCAAATGTAAGTAGTGGTAAATACTTATTTACTTTCTTCTTAAAATAATTAATAACTATTAATAACTAAGATTTATCTTTTACACTAAAAGCATTATATTTTTTTTGTTATAAAAAATATGTTTAAAACAAAAAAAAATTGTAAATTGTAAATTTAATGGTTGATATTTAATATTTTATTAAAAATATTGTATATGTTCAACTATATATAGATGTTATACATTTATATTTAACTAGCAACAACCATATTAATAATATTAATATATTCTTAATAGTCCAAGAGGTATATATTTTATTCATGTATTGGATTTTTTAGTTAATAATTTTCTTATTATTTTGATATTGGATTTTTGAGTTAATATTTTTCTTATTATTTTATTCATATTGGATTTTTAGTGAATATTTTTCTTATTGAATAGTATTATTATCAGTATTAGTACTCTAATTATGCAACTATGTCTGAAACTATTGAATTTAGTACTCTAATTATGCTATTATGGCTGAACAAATAGCTGAACAAATAAAAACCATTTTTTTGAAATATGAAACTATGTGTAAATATTTGTTTATTATTTTATTCATATTGGATTTTTAGTTAATATTTTTCTTATTGAATAGTATTCTTATCGGTATTACTATTCTAATTATGCTACTATGTCTAAAACTATTGAATTTAGTACTCTAATTATGCTACTATGGCTGAACAAATAGCCGAACAAATAAAAACCATTTTAAATTATCAGAATCAGAAGAAGAGGAGTAAGATGAGTTTGGAGCAAATTTATATAAGGCAGGGTCAGAATCAAAGGAATCTCCTTCTTCTAGTAAGAAGACGATTTCACCTTCAGGGTAGTCCCCTGCTACACACCAAGCTAGATCCCACTAGGCTGGATCCAGGTCTTCTGAAAAACATGGCAGCAAGCCTAGGATTTTTCTTTTTATTTGGGCATTTGTTAGCCCAGTGACCCTTTTTACCACAGATGAAACATTTTTCTTTATCTGCAGGTTCATATATTTTCTTAAAGTAGGCTTTCTTTTGAAATCTTTTGCCTTTTTTATGCTTATAGCCTTTGTCTGGATGAAATCTAGGTGCACTAGTATATTTGGGCTATTGTTTCTTCTTACAACTACATGATTCACGATTGAAGTGTCCTCGGTTGTGGGCGCCACACCCCCAATATAGAATTTTTGCAATATCTTTACAAAAACTCGAGGAAAACATTGAAGAGTGTCACTTGAAATATTTAGCCACTCTTTTCTCCAGAGAATGTTCTTGTCAAGTTTCCATGATGAATCCATGCAATTGGGCAAGGGAAAGACTTGATAGAGGGATGTTTTTATCTTTAAGGTGTTGTTCAACAACATCAGGAACATGGCGAGGAAATCTTCTCAAGTAATGTTTCAGATATGCGGGCTTATAAGCATTGCCAGAAGAAATCAACAATTTTTGCATATAGAAAAAATATTCTTCACTCTTATTTAGGTCACATATTCTCGCTGACATAAATAAAGATGCAAGATGTTCATAATATTCATTTTCATCAGGACAATAGAATTCTTTACCAAGGGCAGTAAGAATTTGTTGATCCGCATCTTCTCTTGCATTCAATATTTCTTCTGTGGATTCTTGGGGAATCCAGCACCACCATTCTGAGGCTAGCCCTGAAAATCCTGCAACCATATAGAGTGCTAGTTGTTGGCCAGTTATTGTATTGTCCTATGTTCTTTTGTACAAGACCCATTTTGTTAGAAGCTGGATGGCATATCTAATTTGGGTGTGTTACCACCTAAGTTGTACTTAGTGGTTTTTTATCAAGTGAGCCTGGTGAACCGGATAGGGTTAACTTGTTCGGATTTCAGAAGACCTTTGGAAGTACTTCTGGGAAGTGCTTGTTGTACTATATCACATGTTCATACCCCATGGGGGAATTGTAATAAATGTTCTAGCATGATAGTGTCTGTAAAAGACTTGGTCTCTTAGAATTTATTTGTCAATCCGATCAGCCCAGGGTGTTTTTTCCCTTGGTTATTATTGGTCGTTGAATAAACGACTGATAATTTCTGAGTTTTTCACTCCATACCTCCAAAGTTGGGGTGGTTGGCTTGGCATTTAGGCCTATTGATGTTATTAGAGTCTATGTGTCAATGTATAAGCATGCTAGACATCATGGTCGAGTCATATGAACATGTCTAAGTCCCCCTTGGTGTTTTTCAAATTTTCAATTTTTTTGTTTTCTCGGTGTTTTTTATTAAAAATTTAATTTTTCCAAAACTTAGGCTATTTTTTAATAGTTTAATTGGAAAAATTGATTTTGTAATAAAAAAGGGCCAAATAATCAGTTTCAATCATGTAGGTGCTCATTTTCAAGCTAAGAGCACCATGTAAACCCATGGACCCACTATTTCCTAGTTTTGAGTGATTTTCCATCACTCAGGTCAGAAAGCCCCAAAAATCAATTACTGATTATTTTATTTAATAAATTGATGAATAATGGAGCAAATTCAAAATCATAAATCAGTGGATTCTCAACCGATTTGATTGAAATCAGTCAGATCTGAAGTAGATTGACTGGATCTGACAAATCCTTGATTGAAGGAGGTGATCAAATCAGATCCAGAGTTGATCTTCAGCTGTCTTCATGGGGAATTTCACCCTCTCTCTCTCCTCCACACGTGTGGACTCTCCTGGATGCTCTGTGGACTGATGTGTCGATGTATGGGTTGATGTTTCAGCTCAATCAATCCCCCGGTTGACAAGTAGTCTCAGTTCAGCTTCAAATCTGCATTCATTGACTCTCCATCAGCTGATTTCATCTGATTCCTTGAGGAATTGTGCCCCCCCTAGGCTGGATGTCCTGTATTTTGAATATATCATGGCTGAGGCTCCCTCTTCCAAGCTAGTTAGTGCTAGATTGAAGGGCTTTCCATTGTAACTATGTATTGATCATCATTTTTTGAAATAAAGAGAAGCTTTGGAGGCTCAATTGTGGAGTATCTTTCATGTGTGGATTATCATTGTCATGTTGCATTCGAGGTGAAACTGCTATTTTTTCAATTTTTTGCACTTAACTGTTGTCTGCCTGAATGGTTATTGAAATCATAAGGATAGATAATTGTAATTAAGATTACTTACTTCTATTTTTCTGCATATGTTTGAATGAGCTAATACCTGTATGCTAAATAATATTATTTGCATGCTCTATCATCTACTTCTCATATGTATCTTCAGATTTAATGGTTCTGTTTGCAGGATTTGTTGTGTAGCTTACAGGTTTGTCGTGACTGGAATATCTATGGTTCAGGTTTGATTCCATTGGTTTCCAACAGATATTGCTAAGATCTTGCCCCTTGGTGCTTCACTACAAATTTTCCTTTGCAGATCTGCTTCAACAACAAGCACTTCTCTTCCCCTTTTCCTCCTTTAAAAATCTTCAATTTTCTTCAAACTGGTTACTATTAAGGTTTCTTATTGCTCAAATCTGTCTCATTAAGAAAATTACACATAGATATAGTTATTAATATCCCTTCCCAATTCTATATCTTAGTTTTGTTTTGCATATAAAGTTACATTTTAAGAGATCTAGCTGAAATTACCATATTTTCGCAAGCATTTTAATGAAAATTCGTAGCTTGCTGTTAAGGTAGTTTCATTTGATGTACGTTAAAATTTCATATTCTGCAATAAAATTGCACATATTATTGGCTTCCCAAAAGGAAAGCCAAGATCCCAAGGAAATCCTGCTTTCCTTGGTTCCTCTTTTCCCCTTTTAACTAGTTTTCAGCTTACCTGTTTTTGGTTAAAAGTGAGCTGAACCAAAGGTGCTTTCAGAGTGCTTTTGGGAATATTTCAGTCTGATATGATTGCTGGTTATTATCAGGTTTGACAGAAAATAAAGGAAGCTACTGTTCGGAAGTGGCCTCAGGAGTGTTCAAATCCCCCCAGGGGTCTCCCATTTGACCAAAACCTTTAATTTTCGCACTTTGTAAGCTCTCGATTTCACTCCATATAAGGATCAAGAGGAATTATATCAGTTCTATGATATTTTAACCACTGTTAATAAAAATAATTTTTTGAATAGGCTCTTTCGAGCCCATTCCCCATCCCCCCTGGGGGAGTTTGCGTCGGTGTCCTTTTTGTTGTTTTTTGCTCATTTATGTTCAAACTAGCATTGATCTAATCTGCAGGGTAGTATACTTTATTTCATTATCAATTTCATATTCCATATTTTATATTTCAAAGTAATCTTAATACTTACCCCACGACTTCTCGATTGACCTGAAAGGGGAAAGAGATTCGTGGTAGGAGTAATTAGAAAACTAGAATTGTGTATATGTTTTATTTTCTATCTTTTATTTCTCAGCTATTATAAAATTAATCCCTCCTCGATTCCCCGATTGAGATCCACTTGGATCGAAAGAGGTTCCTGGAAGGTTTTCTTTTAAACAAGAACACCCAGTTTAAAATTTACTAAAATTAACAAGACTTCGGTGTGTATGCTCTGCACTTGGATGCAATTCATCCGATCCGTCAGACTGTATCAAAATCACTTGAGTGACTAGTATAATTAGGACTCACTCTCCCAAATTAACAAACCAACAGGTGAAAATCCAACACCTAGATCAAACCATCACGGTGGCAAAATACCCAAAGGAAGCAGAAACTTACTGAAAAGTGACCTCGGGGCACCGATCTCTGTCACACCCTAATGGGTGCGTTATGAACAATAGCCCCAGAGACTCCATTCAGCCCACATATTCCTTGCGGGTAGCCATTAAGGTTTAGTTTTGGACATACTCCAAGTACTCTTGGGTATATCTGGAGTCCAGCCCTTCGCCTAATTTTAATCAACTCACACCTCAAATTTAACTTAAAACGTACCAAGAGGCAATCGCAAAACATTCACTCCAAGCACGTGCAAGTGCATTGATCTTATTTTTTACTCCATTTTAAGGCACTGGTTATTTTCTTTCTTTATATATATATTGTGTCTCAGCATTGTGCTTTCGTGTGTTCATTTTTTGGATCTTGTCATCTTTGATTGTCTATAGTTAAATCTCAAACTCCTAAGTAACTCATTCAGTTTAACATCACCATACTAAGTAATTATCCTTAGTAACTTAATAGGGTCTACCCCCCTTGGCTTCGTTAGGAGTTGAACCTAAACAGAGGAGTCAAGAACAAGGTGACAACCTTGACTCGAGACTTGCCCCCAAGGACACACCGAGTGGCTTGAAGATTTCTGCCACATGACCCAGGTGTGTGAAAGGTGGAAACATTTTTTGGTGCCGTTGCTGGGGATAAATCTTTTTATTCCCGAGTATGACTTAGCTTAACTTTTTTCTAAACAACTAAAAAGATAAAAAAAACTTTTGATTGATCTAGTCTTTAAAAAACATAAAAATTAAAACTCGATCCATCTGGCGACTCCACTATCTAACATCCCTTCAAGAATTTCTACCCGAAGAAACCGCCGACAGTTATTCAATCCTCTCCCTAATCCCGAAAGGTTTATTAGGGAAAGATTGAATAGGCAGACTTCTCGTAGAAACCTTGAAAATTTAGGAGACCAATCCCTCTCAGATATCCATCACATATTTGTAGAGAGTCATACCTTCCAATCTCAAGAAATGATGGAATTTTACAAACCCCTTGACTTTTCTCAGATAGCAGGTGCTCCTCATCACATTCCGAACGATGCTATCAAGAAGCTCCCCATATTCGAGGGAAATAATTCCATCACTACCAAGACTCACCTCCAAAAGTTTGAAAAGCACCTGGTCAGTTACTGCAATAATGTTGCCTCTAACCATGAAGATGTCAAAATGAAGCTCTTTGATTTATCCTTAGAGGATGATGCTGCGGATTGGTATGCCGACCTTGGTGATGATTCATATAAAACTCTTAGTGAATTCCTAGAAGGTTTTAAGAAGAAATGGGGGGAAAATAAAGAACCAAGACATCTGCTTGCTGCCCTTCATAATATAAAGAAGATGGAAAATGAAACCATTGATGAATTTAATACTAAGTTCACACGTGTGGTTGCAGACCTCCCTAGAGAAATCAAGCCAAGGGATTCCTCCATCCTCATATCTTACATCGAGGCTTTCACTAGTGATTTGAAGTACCAGTTAAGGGACAAAGATCTGACCGATCTAAAAACTGCTCAGGATCTGGCCGAGAAAATAGAAAAGAATATGCAATCTTCGGGCAAATCAAACATTCCAGGTTACACTAGGGGAAACACTTCATACAACAAAGAGAAGGGAAAAGTCGTTGAATTAGATGAAAAGGAAACCTCTAAAGACCCCATGGAAAAGGTAACTAGCCTGATAGAAAAAATGGTTACTAGTCAGAACCAACTCATGGAAAGTTAATCTGTACAATTGAATAATATTCAGAACAGAATAATCACAATGGAAAGAAATAATGGACCTAAGAATTTCCAGCCTAAACAGAATCCGGTGTATGAGAAGAAGGCTCCTCAACAAGAACCTAGGATTCCAAACCAGTTAGACTCAACTAACTTGGTAGAAGAAGTCATTCCATGGTGTAGACCTTGTGATCAATTCCACCAAGAAAGCACATGCTATATAGCAAACCAAGTTATAGAACATGGAATGGCCGAGGTCACTAATCAGGAAACAACATCAGGTGAGTCTGATCATGTGTACATGGTAGGCTGAACCTATCCTTTATCAAACCAGCATTGGCAGCAGGCCACAGATTACAGTTACGAGAAGGATCTCCTTTCCAACTTTTACGGTGTAATGCCTTTTCCAGAAGCAATCAAGGAAATGAAGGAGGCTAGGTTCAAGGGAGCAGTATATCAAAGAAGAGAGAAACCATCACCGTCTAAACAGTACAAGCCAAAGGTAACCGCTCCTCCCCTCCCAGATCCTCCTATTGTCCCTGAATCAAATATTGATATGGGAGAATGGATAAGTAGTGCTAAGATTCATGTTTATGCAACTGATGTCCTTAAAATTCCTGGTCAAAAAGAAAAGTTGTTGAAAGCCTTAGAGGATAGTCAAAGTAAAGCTCATAATATTATCAAAGAGGATCCTCTTCCTAATAACAATGCTATATTTGAAGCTGAACATATTGAACCTATAGATATGCCTATAGTCCTCAACAGTGTTGATCTGAGAAGAGAAGACCACCCGCTGTTTTATGTCTCCCTCTTAGGTGATAAAATTCTCCTTCATAACTGCATGTTAGATTCAGGTGCTTCATCAAATGTCATGAAAAGAAAAGTAATGCAGCAACTAAATCTAAGGGTCACCTGACCCTACCACAATGTTTTTGCCATGGATGCAAGAGAAGTTGAAGTGGTAGGGATAATCTTAAATTTACAGGTTAAGTTGGCTAAGTATCCTGATATCGACATGTCGATGGATGTGGTAGTGATAGATGTTCCAGATAATTGGGGTATTTTGTTATCCAGAAAATGGGCCGCAACTCTTGGTGGGAACATTCAAATGGATTGGACATATGCTACTATACATGCATCATAGAACACTAGGGTGATTCTCCATAGAGAAAAGCTGAGGAAATGACATGTAGAAAACCCTAAGAAGCCCGGAAATGAATTTGTTCATTTCACTGATAATTTTGGAAACTATGCTATTTTGTCAAATTTCATGGCCCCTATTAAGGAAAACATTAAAAATGAAAAGATCAATGAAGTTTGGCAAATGTACTTTGACGGGGCTTATTCCAAAACCAGAAAGGGTGTGGGCATGGTGATCATCTCTCCTTCAAATAAAATCTACAACTTTGCGTTCAGGTTAGAGTTTGAAGCATCAAACAATGTAGCTGAGTATGAGGCATTGCTCCTAGGGTTA
>LPNX010598750.1:31398-49973 GCA_001517045.1 Pseudotsuga menziesii
TGCTAAAGATACGGGAATAAAGATGTTGAACATAAAGGGTGATTCAGATCCGTTGTCCTCCAGATTAAAAATTAGTATCAATGCAAAAATGACAGACTAAGAAAGTATAGAAATGCCACATGGGACACTATGGAATGGTTTGATGCACTTAACATTCAAAAGGTCCATAGGGAAATGAATGGGTTAGCAGATAAATTGGCAGTAGCAGCATCAACCCTCCAGCCATCGGATGAAATGATTAATGGGAATGGAAAGATGGAAATTAATTTTAGACCTTCAATACCAGATAATATAGACCATTGGTAGGTGTTCAAAGATGATGAGCAACTCTTGAGATTCATCCACAATCTACAAGAGTTTGAAGGTTGCAAGATCAGTTATCAACAAGAAGGTAAAAAGGTAAAGAGTATCAAGAATGCGAGGATAATGAAAGGAATCACATCCCGAGTAGCCTTATAGCTTTCGAGAATCTTTTCGATCGACGGGATCATCATAAAAAACAAAAAGAAGAAATAAAAGTTGGGAATTAGATGGAAATAAACATAGGAACTGATAAGGATCCCAAGTTAATAAAAAATGGAAAAGGTACTTTGAAAAAGGAAAGAAAAAATTTGATCAAATTAATCAAAGAGTATAGAGATGTGTTGGCGTTTAGTTATGATGAGCTCAAAGCGTATAGGGAGGATGTGTTTCAACACACCATTCCCCTCACAGAAGAAGCTAAGGAGGTCAAACCTTTTCGACAAAAACTTAGGCGAATAAATCCTAAGTTGGCCCCCATTGTGCAGAAGGAACTTCAAAAGATGTTAGTAGTAGGGATTATAGCACCTACAAGACATTCATCTTGGTGCTCCAACTTAGTTGTTGTCAGAAAAAAGAATGGGTCAATTAGAATATGTATAGATTTTAGAAATCTGAATACATCATGCCTCAAATATAATTACCCATTACCCGACATGGAAACATTGCTTCAAAGAGTAATAGGATCAGGAATGATGTCCATGTTGGATGGCTTTTCCGGTTATAACCAGGTGTTGGTAAATAAGGAGGATCAACATAAGACTACATTCACCACACCTTAGGGTACCTATAAATTTCTAAGAATTCCTTTTGGCTTATTGAATGCTGGTGCCACCTTCCAAAGAGCCATGGATTTTTCCTTCAAAGAACTTATAGGAAAAATAATCGAAATATATCAAGATGACTTAACTATTTTTTCAAAGGAAATATCTGACCACGTAAGTCATCTTAGGCAGGTTTTTATAAGATGTCAGAAATATGGTATTTCCTTGAACCCCACCAAGTCAATCTTTGGAGTTGATGAAGGAAAGTTGTTGGGGCACATCATTTCTAAGGACGGTGTCAAGGTTGATACTGAGAGAGTTGAAGCCATTAATAAAGTCCCCTTGCCTCAAAATCTAAAAGCTCTCCAGTCCTTTAATGGTCAAATCAATTTCATAAGAAGATTCATCCCAAATTTAGTAGAATTAATGAAACCTCTACAAAAGTTATTAAATAAAGATGCTAAGTTTGAGTGGATGGATGAAGGGAAAGTTTCATTCAAGTCTATCAAAAATGCCATATCCATGTCCCCGGTCTTTATTAGTCCATATTATTCCAAATAATTCCATATATTCTCCTTTGCCTTAGAAGACACCATTGCCGGTGTTTTGCTTCAAAAGAATAAGGAGGGACAAGAGCAACCTATAGCCTTTATGAGTAGAGCCTTACAAAATTCAGAGTTGAAGTATACCACGATGGAGAAACAGGCCTATGCTCTTGTCAAGTCCCTTAAACATTTCAGAACTTATATAGGTTACTCCAAAATCATTGGATATGTACCCCATGCAACTGTCAAGGATATCATGTCTCAATAGGATTGTCTAGGAATTAGGGGTAAGTGGGTTTCAAAGATTCAAGAATATGATTTGGAGATAAAACCTACAAAATTAATTAAGGGACAAGGTCTTGCAAAGATGTTGACCCAGGGAAATGAAAAGGACTTAGGAATAATCTTCCAGAGCAGCAATTCAGAGCAAAGTGTATCAGACGAGCTTCAGAGATTAGAGCAGCACCCTTGGTACACCGACATCATATTTTTCCTTCGCAACCTTACATTACCTGATCACTTACTTGGCCATAAAAGAAGAGAATTAAGGTTAAAGGAAACTAAGTATTGTTTGACAAAATATGGTTTGGGTTGGAGAAACCCCGATGGTTTAATACTTAGATGTGTCAATGAATCTGAGTCCAAGAAACTCATGGTTGAGTTCCATTCAGGATTTTGTGGTGGACATTTTGCAGCAAAAACAACTGCCCACAAAATCCTTAGAGCAGGCTACTATTGGCCAAACCTATTTTCAGATGTGCACAAGGCTATTAGAGTTTTCCCCCAGTGTCATTTATTCACCAGAAAGCAACAAATGAAATCCTTGCCTCTAAATCCAATAGTAGTCCAAGCCCCTTTCCAGTAGTGGGGGCTTGATTTCATCGGTAAATTCAAAGATAACTCAAGCAATGGTTATTCTTGGATTCTTACCGCCACTGATTATTTTACCAAGTGGGTAGAGGCGATACCCACCAAGAAGGAAACCGATGCTATAGTCATGGATTTTTTAGAAGATAAGATTATCACAAGATTCGGTGTGCCAGCTAGAATAATCACGGATAATGACCTGTGCCTTGTTTCTTCCGAAATGTCATCTTTCTGTTTCAAGTACGGAATTATCCTATTCCACTCATCAAATTACTATCCCCAAGGAAATGGTATAGCAGAATCAAGTAACAAGAACTTAATGACCATAATCAAAAAAATTGTGGGCGACAATAAGAAGGCTTGGGATAGCAAGATCAAATTAGCATTATGGGCCAACAGAATCACCAAGAAAAGTTCAATCGGGAGGAGCCCTTTCGAACTAGTCTATGGCCTTGATGTCACCTTACCAGTCCATCTAAAGCTTCCAGTTTATCAGCTTCTCCAGACCTTCAGCTCAGATCAAGAGGCAATCCAGAATAGAATAAACCAGTTGATCGAGCTAGATGAGAGCAGTAGAAACTCTCTTGACCATAGTATCGAAAATTCAGACAAGGTCAAGAGAACCTTTGATAAGTCTACCCGGCCAAGGTCCTTCCAAGTAGGTGACACAGTTTTACATTGGGACGAACGACGGGAAAAACCTGGGAAACATGGAAAGCTCGATAGCTTGTGGTTGGGACCGTACATCATCGATGAAATAGCAAGAACGAACTTCTTCTATCTAAATGACCTAAAAGGAGAAAGATTGAGCTTGCCAGTGAATGGTTTCCTCCTCAAGTTGTTTTTCACTGAGATAGTTTCATGCCTTTATTGGCATCGGTGGTTTCAGGGCCAACTTCTAAACCTTGCCCTGCATGTATTTCTAAATTGTATATGTCATATTGTTGTATTATAGTTTTTTTTGTACCATGTTGGAAAATTTTTTCTTTGTATATTAGTTTTGTAAAATATTCCTTTTTGCACATCATAGACTAAATATGTACATTAGTTTGATTTTTAGTTAATTTTTTCTTATGTATACATGTTACTGACAAACTCTAATTGCTATGCAGGGCCCAGAGATTCCAGAGTTCTCACATCCTCTCCTTTGAATAGAAGACCAGTCAGAGAATGTGTCCCTAGATGGAGCCAGAATGTTACCACCTAAGTTGTACTTAGTGGTTTTTTATCAAGTGAGCCTGGTGAACCAGACATGGTTAACTTGTTCAGACTTCAAAAGACCTTTGGAAATACTTTTGGGAAGTGCTTGTTGTACTATATCACATGTTCATACCCCATGGGGGAATTGTAATAAATGTTCTAGCATGATAGTGTCTGTAAAAGACTCGGTCTCTTAGACTTTATTTGTCAATCCGATCATCCCAGGGTTTTTTTCCCTTGGTTATTATTGGTTGTTGAATAAACGACTGATAATTTCTGAGTTCTTCACTCCATACCTCCAAAGTTGGGGTGGTCAGCTTGGCATTTAGGCCTATTGAGGTTATTAGAGTCTATGTGTCAATGTATAAGCATGCTAGACATAATGGTCAAGTCATATGAACATGTCTAATTCCCCCTAGGTGTTTTTCAATTTTTCAAATTTTTTGTTTTTTCAGTGTTTTTTATTAAAAATTTAATTTTTCCAAAACTTAGGCTATTTTTTAATAGTTTAATTGGAAAAATTGATTTTGTAATAAAAGTGGGCCAAATAATCAGTTTCAGTCATGTAGGTGCTCATTTTCAAGCTAAGAGCACCATGTAAACCCATGGACCCACTATTTCCTCGTTTTGAGTGATTTTCCATCACTCAGGTCAGAAAGCCCCAAAAATCAATGATTGATTATTTTAATTAATAAATTGATGAATAATGGAGCAAATCCAAAATCATAAATCAGTGGATTCTCAGCCGATTTGATTGAAATCAATCAGATCTGAAGCAGATTGACTGGATCTGACAAATCCTTGACTGAAGGAGGTGATCAAATCATATCCATAGTTGATCTTCAGCTATCTTCATGGGGAATTGTGCCCTCTCTCTCTCCTCCACACGTGTGGACTCTCCTCGATGCTCTGTGGACTGATGTGTCGGTGTATGGGTTGATGTGTTAGCTCAATCAAGCCCCCGGTTGACAAGTAGGCTCAGTTCAGCTTCAGATCTGCATTGATTGACTCTCCATCAGCTGATTTCATCTGATTCCTTGAGGAATTGCACCCCCCCAGGCTGGATATCCTGTATTTTGTATATATCCTGGCTGAGGCTCCCTCTTCCAAGCTAGTTAGAGCTGGATTGAAGGGCTTGCCATTGTAACTGTGTATTGATCATCATTTTTTGAAATAAATAGAAGATTTAGAGGGTCAATTGTGGAGTACCTTTCATGTGTGGATTATCATTGTCATGCTACATTCGAGGTGAAACTGCTATTTTTTCAATTTTTTGCACTGAACTGTTGTCTGCCTGAATGGTTATTGAAATCATAGGGATAGATCATTGTAAGTAAGCTTACTTAATTATATTTTTCTACATATGTTTGAATGAGCTAATACATGTATGCTAAATAAGATTATTTGCATGCTGTATCATCTACTTCTCATATGTATCTTCATATTTAATGGTTCTGTTTGCAGGATTTGTTGTGTAGCTTACAGGTTTGTCGTGACTGGAAGATCTATGGTTCAGGTTTGATTCCATTGGTTTCCAATAGAGATTGCTAAGATCTTGCCCCTTGGTGCTTCACTACAAATTTTCCTTTGCAGATCTGCTTCAACAACAAGCACTTCTCTTCCCCTTTTCCTCCTTTAAAAATCTTCAATTTTCTTCAAACTGGTTACTATTAAGGTTTCTTATTGCTCAGATCTGTCTCATTAAGAAAATTACACATATATCTAGTTAGTAAGATCCCTTCCTGAGTCTATATCTTAGTTTTGTTTTGCATATAAAGTTACATTTTAAGAGATCTAGCTGAAATTACCATATTTTCGCAAGCATTTTAATGAAAATTCGTAGCTTGCTGTTAAGGTAGTTTCATTTGCTGTACGTTAAAATTTCATATTATTCAATAAAATTTCACATCTTATTGTCTTCCCAAAATTCAAGAAAAGATCCCAAGGAAAGCCTGCTTTCCTCGGTTCCTGTTATCCCCTTTTAACTAGTTTTCGGCTTACCTTTTTTGGTTAAAAGTGAGCTGACCCAAAGGTTCTTTCAGAGTGCTTTTGGACATATTTAAATCTGATATGCTTGCTGGTTTTTATCAGGTTTGACAGAAAACAAAGGAATATTCTGTTTGGAAGTGGCCTCAGGAGCGTTCAAATCCCCCCAGGGGTCTCCCATTTGACCAAAAACTTTAATTTTCGCACTTTGTAAGCTCTTGATTTCACTCCATATAAGGATCAAGAGGAATTATATCAGTTCTCTGATATTTTAACCGTTGTTAATAAAAATAATTTTTTGAATCAGCTCTTTCGAGCCCATTCCCCATCCCCCCTGGGGGGATTTGCGTCGGTGTCCTTTTTGTTTCTTTTTGCTCATTTTTGTTCAAACTAGAATTGATCTAATCTGCAGGGTAGTATACTTTATTTCATTATCAATTTCATATTCCATATTTTATATTTCAAATTAATATTAATACTTACCCCACGACTTCCCGATTGACCCGAAAGGGGAAAGAGATTCGTGGTAGGACTAATTAGAAAACTAGAATTATGTATCTGTTTTCTTTTCTATCTTTTATTTTTTAGCAATTATAAAATTAACCCCTCCTCGATTTCTTGATTGAGATCCACTTGGATCGAAAGAGGTTCCTGGAGGGTTTTCTTTTAAACAAGAACACCCAGTGTAAAATTTACTAAAATTAACAAGACTCCGGTGTGTATGCTCTGCACTTGGCTGCGGTTCATCCGATCAGTCAAGCTATATCAAAAGCACTTGAGTGACTAGTATAATTAGGACCCACTCTCCCAAATTAACAAACCAACAGGTGAAAATCCAACACCTAGATCGAACCATCACGGTGGCAAAATACCCAAAGGAAGCAGGAACTTACTGAAAAGTGACCTCAGGGCGCCGATCTCTGTCACACCCTAATGGGTGCATTATGAACAATAGCCCCAGAGACTCCATTCAGCCCACATATTCCTTGCAGGTAGCCATGAAGGTTTAGTTTTGGACATACTCCAAGTACTCTCGAGTATATCTGGAGTCCACCCCTTCGCCTAATTTTAATCAAATCACACCTCAAATTTAACTTAAAACATACCAAGAGGCAATCACAATACATTCACTCCAAGCACATGCAAGTACATTGATCTTATTTTTGACTCCATTCTAAGGCACTGGTTATTTTCTTGCTGTATATATATATTGTGTCTCAGCATTGTGCTTTCGTGTGTTCATTTTTTGGATCTTGTCATCTTTGATTGTCTATAGTTAAATCTCAAACTCCTAAGTAAATCATTCAGTTTAACATCACCATACTAAGTAATTATCCTTAGTAACTTAATAGGGTCTACCCCCCTTGGCTTCGTTAGGAGTTGAGCCTAAACGAAGGAGTCAAGAACAAGGTGACAGCCTTGACTCGAGACTTGCCCCCAAGGACACACCGAGTGGCTTGAATATTTTTGCCACGTGACCCAAGTGTGTGAAAGGAGGAAACAGGGTGCAGGATTGACATTGTATGTTCAACACAGGTTGATCAGGCATTTGGGAGATTAAATTA
This sequence comes from Pseudotsuga menziesii, assembly GCA_001517045.1. NCBI lineage: Eukaryota > Viridiplantae > Streptophyta > Pinopsida > Pinales > Pinaceae > Pseudotsuga > Pseudotsuga menziesii. Next base: position 38,626 of record LPNX010598750.1, read on the forward strand.
TTCATCCCATTTATCCCGAAACTAAGGGAACGAGGTACTGACGAAGGAGAAGTGTTAGGAAGATCTGAAATTTCAGTATCAAAAGGAGGGGGAGGACCTGTTATCTAAGGATTAGTATGACTTTGGTCGTTTGGATTCGAGGATCCAATATTTTCTCTTTTTGGGATTTAGAATGCCGATAAAAATTTATCTGGGAGGGAATTTGGCATTTGTTTGAACTGGGAGATCATATTTCTTAACTCATGAAGCTCTTCTATTTCTTGACCAAAAATGAATTTTGGTCTTTGGCATTCTTCTTGGATACTCATCATTCCAAAAGAGTATCTTCTTTCATGTTTGACTTTATGGCCTTTAGTTGCAAGATCTAATGCAGTTTGGCTTACATGGCTCCTTTTACTATTTACATTTTGTGTTTTGGACATCATTTTTCCTAGGACATCTAGCCTTTTTCTAATTTTTCGCTTGCTAAGATAATCGCATATTTTACTTCTTCTTGTCCTGCAAGCAAGTGATCAATTTTAGCTTCGAGCAAGGAAATATGCTCTTTTTCTATTTGAGCTTTTTGTCTGAGAAGTAAAATATCAGAGGCTATGTCATCGATGTTTTGGATAGTCATTTGTTGCTGATAATTGTTGTAATTAAGCAACTTTATTTCATGAACGACACTTTTGTGTGGATTTGATGATCTATGTGGCATGAAATCTCTTTTAGAAAGGCCATCATGAGCAAACTGTCGAAATGGAGTATCAGGAAGATTTCTTCCTGGATGGAACAAGGTATCACCCTATGGGTTTGTGGAGGTGAAACCAAGGCTACTTCTAGGGAGAGACATCATGTACAAGCTTACTCCTTTGTTTTTGATTTTTAGTCTCTCAAGTGCTTTTCTGCAGGCAGGGCAGTCTGCATGCCGATTTTTGTGCTCATTGTTATGAACACCCAAAAAGGAAAGGTGGGAAGAAGAGAAGGGTTCAAACAAGGCTTATTTTTTAGAAGTATTATTCACGGAGGAAGATCTTACAAGAGGTGGAGAAAATTGGGGAGAAGGAAACCCTTCAGGCAATTCAAAAGAGTTTGAAAATCTATCAAAGACAAGGGGTTTAGGAATAGAGAGTTGTTGCTTCTTATTTTTTTCAAAGTTTCTCAACTCTCTGTATCTTACCTCCCATTGCTTTGGGTAACTGATGCCACTCCAGTGAAATGTGATAGGTGCAGAACTTTTTGACTTATCAGTTTCTACCATACTTAGTAGGCGTGATCTTTCATGGACTTTAGGGGTAAGAGGTGGAAGGGAATCATTTCCAAAGTAGATGACAACCAATGATTTAAGTTGAATGATTTTGGAGCGAGTGTCCATTTTAAATCCTAAGGGACGAATATAGGTCTTTAGAAAATCATAGATGTAGGGTTCATTAAGGTTGACAGAACACTTAGGAAAGATAGTACCAAAAAACGGGCCATTATGCAAGGGGCCTTCAAAAACTCCAATTAAAGCATCAACAAAATCTAAGTGGAGGGTATCCAAAACACAACACAAAGAAGAAACATTCATATAGGGTCGTACTAATGGACCAAGTCCTAATTTGACAACGCCTAGATTCACATATTTGTAACCTTTTGTTTTTTCCCAGTCAGTTTGGTCTTTGTCAATTAAATTAATGTGAATGGGCTCTTCCTAGTTAGTGAAGGTGATGTCCAAAGAACTAATTTTAATTTGTGTGCAAGATTTATACTGCCACCATTTCATTTTATAAACCTCAGAAGGTAAGATTTTAGGCAGTTTCCAGTCAGAGGAAGGTATTGTATCATCCATGGTTATTATGGATGATGAAGCTCCAAAATTCTGAAATAAATATTTTCTTTCAGCTAAAGAAACAATAGTTTGATATGTAGATTGGCGGTCCAGGGATGTAATCCCTACATAGTACATTGAAGTATCCATGGAACACTTACCGGAATCGGGCAGTAAAGGAATAGTTTGGGGCTTAAGGATATCCTACAGGTCTCCCAAGAGACAACACTAGTGGATTTACAACATCTGTAACTAAGACTATAACAAAAAATCTGAAACAAACTCAGATATCACAACTATTCCACATGGATACTTTTATAGAAATAAATGAACTCTGTTCCCAGATTACTTTAGACACATAAATATTTATTGAATATCAAACTGAAATTTGATTATAAGAGCTTCTAAAAATTACAAGTAGAAGTAGATGATACAAATGTCGTGCTGGATTTGATACCAAGAGACGCTAAGATTGAACACGAACGTGAACGCGACTTTAGAGAGACAGAGACTTCAGAAAATGCAACTTCTTAATATAGATTCAAAATATTGTTCATCTTCAGAGGGAGAAGATCATCACAAGCGTAAACTTACACTAACCATAGTTTCTGATCCCAGCTGATCACACTAAGTGCAGAGGGAGAGCATACGCTACTGGTTTTACAAACTCATTACAAGTGATATCACTTCTTTTGATCCTAGCTAATTTCTCGAGGCACAGAGGGAGAGCATACACAGTACTTGACACATGGAGAAAACGCAGAAAGCTTACTAAACTAAAAAAAGCTCAGTCCTCAAATGAGGGGAGGAGCACCTTATTTATACATATCTAGCCGATAAACCGATGACCCGAAACTTACACCTATCAGTAAAAAGACTTGATTTGGATCTCATGGCACTGGATCAAATCGCACCTTTTGTTGGGTAAGTCACCCAAGCCATGTGAAAGAATCTACGGACTCACAACTAGACTGGAATTTTTACAAAGTGGAGCTACTATTAGCGGCCCATGACGCTTTCCAATATTCATTGTCATGATTACAAATACATGGGTTTTCCCCACATGTACAACCAACAAATCTATCAGATTCAGAGTCGCTATCTAAACCAAATTCGGTATCCGAAAATAAGCAATTTGAGAAACACTGTTCCACATCGAATCCAATCATGACTTCACTAGGAATACAACATAATTTTCCTTGAAAAATGGATTCAACTTTAAGGTTTAAAACAATTCTTCTTGTATGAATTTTATGATCTAAGAGGCGGCCATTTTTGTCCGTTCTTCTGAATTTCTGCTGAGTGAAAACAGGGGGTTCAAGAAGAGAGTAAACTACTCCAAGATGTCGCAGTTTAAATTTAAACCACATATGATTGTGGTGTGCTACAATCATGTCTGCTTGAAGGTGTAGGCTGAAATTTGCTCGTCATTGAACCCAATATTTTCTTGGACAGAATTTATCAAGGAAAACTTCTGTCCATCCAGACCATTGTTGTTGCACTAGCGTAGAAGGATCTCCACAAATTATCATTTCTCCCTGTTCTCTGCAGAACTACAATATGAGGTCAAAACTATTCCATGTTAAAAATCCTGGACCGATATCCACATAATACAATTCTCGTCCATCTGTATAAGCTGTGTCAACCCAAACATGATTAAGCTGCTGAAGCTGGTGCATGGCATTCTCTAAGCCTTTAAAGGCTTGCTTTTCCCATCTCTATAATATTTGTATTTTCAGAGGAGAGGAATTTACTTATTGGATCAAAAAGAGTGCGAGATACTTATCTGCTTCCTTTTTGCTGGCGCAATTCAAAAAATATTCTCTTTCTTCCTCTGACAAGGGATCATTGAAGATTCGAAGCTTAGATTTTTTGTTTGATGAGCTGGATGTTCCATAGGCAAACATGTTGAGGCTAGGTTTCTCCTGTAATTCTTCTCTGGTTAGCATATTAGCAACACAATTCAAATATCCTGGTTTATATACAATTTAAAAATCAAAGTTTTACAACCAAAGAAACCATTTTTGAATCCTAGAACCATTTCCCACCATAAGATTTTCATTCTTGAATATACCAGGCATTATTTTAAGATCCGTTCTAACAATGAACTTGACAGGTTTTAGATAAAGCTTGAAATGGTTTACAGTCTTTTTGATTGTGAGGATTTCCTTGTGACTTGACGGATACTTGATTTCTATAGTTTTGAATTCTCCTGAAGCATATCCACAGATTTCTTCTTGATCACCATGTTTCTCTATGAGAATACCTCCCTAAGCTTTATTGGAGGCATCTGTTTCAATAACCATTTGACTCGAGCCTTGTGGTAGTGAGAGTGGAGGACGTTGTTTTACTTTTTCTTTTATTTTCTTTACTGCATCTGTCATATCTTTATTCCATCTTGGGGGATTTTTCTTCAGTCATTGTTGCAGTAGATGAATGTCATCTGCCTGTCCTTTGTAAAATGGCCTAATATAATTTAGGCTTCCCAAAAATCTCTGCAATTGAACCTTTTCTAAGATCTGATCAGGAAAGTTAGCAAAAATATTGAGGACATGTTCTTGAAGGATCACCTATCCTTTACTTATTTTATATCCTAAAAATTCATTGTCCTTTTTGCCAATTTCCATTTTGGATTTTGACAAAATGAATCGATGTTTGAAAACCAAAGAATAAAATTCTTGAATATGTTTCAAATGTTCCTGCAAATTGTTGGAATAAATAATAATGTCATCTATGTACACTAATGCCCATTTCTTTTCTATGAAGATATCTCCCATTCTTTTCTGGAATTTTGATGGTGCAACAGTTAATGAAAAATGGAAGGACCTTCCACTGATACTTCCCATGAGGAACAACAAAGGAAGTTTTGTACATGTCTTTTGCTTCAATTCCAATATGATAAAAACCAGACTTCAGGTCAAACTTGCTAAAAATGGCGCATCCTACTACTCTTTGTTGCAGACTAGATTTATCACGCAAGGTATTGTGTTCGCGTTCGATCTTGGTGTCACTTGGTATCAGAGCGAGCGCAACATTTATATCATCTACTTCTACATGTAAGTTTCAGAAGCTCTTATAATCAAATTACAGTCTGATATTCGAGAAATCTTTCTATGTGTAAAGCAATCTGGGAACATAGTTCATTTATTTATGTAAAAGTATCAGTGTGGATAGTTGTGATATCCGAGTCCGTTTCAGATTTGTGGTTATAGTCTTAGTTACAGATGCTGTAAATCCACTTGTGTTGTCTCTTGGGAGACATGTAGGATATCCTTAAGCCCCAAACTATTCCTTTAGTGCCCAATTTCGGTAAGTTTTCCATGGATCCTTCAATGGACTCTATAGGGCTTACATCCCTGGACTGCCAATATACATATCAAACTATTGTTTCTTTGGCTGAAAGAAAATCTTCCTTTCAAACTTCTGGAGCTTCATCATCCATAATAACCATCGATGATACAATACCTTCCCTTGACTGGAAATTGCCTGAAATCTTACCTTGTGAGGTTTATAAAATGAAATGGTGGTAGTATAAATCCTACACACAAATTAAAATAAGTTCTTTGGACATCACCTTCACTGACCAGGAAGAGCCCATTCACATTAATTTAATTGACAAAGACCAAATTGACTGGGAAAAAACAAAAGATTACAAATATGCGCATCTAGGCACTGCCAAATTAGGACTTGCTCTGTTAGTATGACACTATATGAATGTTTCTTCTTTGTGTTGTGTTTGGATACCCGCCACTTAGATTTTGCTAATGCTTTAATTGGAGGTTTTAAAGGCCCCTTGCACAATGGCCCTTTTTTTGGTACTATCCTTCCTAAGTATTCTATCAGCCTTGATGACCCCTGCATCTATGATTTACTAAAGGCCTATATTTGTCCCTTAGGATTTAAAATGGACATTGGCTCCAAAATCATTCAGCTTAAATCGTTGGTTGTCATACGCTTCGGAAATGATTCCCTTCCACCTCTTACTCGTAAAGTTTTGGTACTATCTTTCCTAAGTATTCTGTAAGCCTTGATGACCCCTACATCTATGATTTACTAAAGGTCTATATTTGTCCCTTAGGATTTAAAATGGACACTGGCTCCAAAATCATTTAGCTTAAATCGTTGGTTGTCATATGCTTAGGAAATGATTCCCTTCCACTTCTTACCCGTAAAGTCCATGAAAGCTCATGCCTACTAAGTATTGTAGAAACTAATAAGTCAAAAAATTCTTCACCATTTTTTTGAAATACAAAACTATCTGTAAATAGTTGTTTAGTTACATACATTAGCGCGTGGAGTCCCTATTACATAAAAAATTATGTAGGGAGACCCATTGATTATTGAAATTTATTGCGTGCAAATGGGTTCTCTCTTTGTGGGCCTCGAGTCTCATTACATAAAATTATGTAGGGAGACCCATTGATTATTGCAATTTCTTTCCTATAAATGGGTTCTCTCTTTGTTGGGCCTTGACTCCCTATTACATAAAATTATATAGGGAGATCCATTGATTATAATTGCAATTTCTTGTGTGTAAATGGGTTTTTCCTTTCTTTGTCTTGTAAGTCTAGCTAAAAAATTTTAAGTCATGACTAAAACCTTTCTTTATCTCTCAAGCTATCCTCATCTCTCACTACTTTGTCTGGGTGTTCACTTGAAATCTAGCTAAAAACTATTAAGTCATGACTAAAACCTTTCTTTATCTCCAACTACTTTGTCTTGGTATTCACTTGAAGGACATGACTTTGTCATGCTTTGGGAGGCATCCACAGCTTTTAAGTCATGACTAAAACCTCTCTTTATCTCCCACTACTTTGTGTGGGTATTCACTTGAAGTACATGACTTTGTCATGCTTTGGGAGGCAGCCACAGCTTTTAAGTCATGACTAAAACCTCTCTTTATCTCCCACTACTTTGTCTGGGTATTCACTTGAAGGACTTGACTTTTTCATGCTTTGAGAGGCACCTACAAGCTTGTAGTCATGTGGCTGCCTACACAGTAGTCATTTCGTTGGCTACACAGCTTGTAGACCACGATGGCAGCCACACAAAAGTTCCAAAAACACAACCAAAAAAATAAAAAAATAATTTATTTTTGTTTTATTTTAAATATGGCTGAAACTATTGAATTTAGTACTCTAATTATGCTACTATGTTGAGCTATTGAATTTAAAATATTGAATTTAGTACACTAATTATGCTTTAATTATGTTATTATAGCTGAACTAATTATTCTAACTATGCTACTCTAATTATGCTATTATGGTTGAACTATTGAATTTAGTACTCTCATTATTTTAATTATTTTAAGTAGCTCTAATTATTCTAATTATGCTACTATGTACTATGGCTGAACTATTGAATTCAGTACTCTAATTATGCTACTATGGCTGAAGTATTGAATTTAGTACTCTAATTATGCTCCTATGACTGAACTATTGAATTTAGTATTCTAATTATTCTAATTATGCTACTATGAATTCAGTATTCTAATTATTTTAAGTAGCTCTAATTATTCTAATTATGCTACTATGTACTATGGCTGAAGTGTTGAATTCAGTACTCTAATTATGTTACTATGATTGAATTATTGAATTTAGTACTCTAATTATGTTCTTATGGCTGAACTATTGAATTTTGTAATTATTTTAATTTTGCTATTGTGAATTTAGTATTCTAATTATTCTAAGTAGCTCTAATTATTCTAATTATGCTACTATGGCTATTAAATTTAGTACTCTAATTATGCTACTATGGATCTGAAACTATTGAATTTAGTTGTTATGTGCTACTATGACTGAAACTTGAAACTATTTAATTTAGTTGTTATTGAATTTAATTTTGAGTTTAGTTGTTATTGAATCCAATTGTGATTGAATTACGTTATTGAATTCAGTTGTGAAACTATTAAGTTTAATTGTTATTGAATTCAATTGTGATTGAATTAGTTTAGTTGCTATTGAATTCAATTGTGATTGAATTATTATGCTATGGTTAAAACTATTGAATTTAGTTCTTATATTGAATTAGTTTAGTTGTTATTGAATTCAATTGTGATTGAATTACTATGCTATGGCTGGAACTATTGATTGATTGTGATTGAATTAAGTTGTGAAACTATTAAGTTTAGTTGTTATTGAATTCAATTGTGATTGAATTATGCTACTATGGCTGAATTATTGAATTTAGTACTCTAATTATGCTCCTATGGCTGAACTATTGAATTTAGTATTCTAATTATTCTAAGTAGCTCTAATTATTCTAATTATGCTACTATGGCTGAACTATTGAATTTAATACTCTAATTATGCTATTATGACTGAACTATTGAATTTAGTACTCTAATTATGCTACTATGGCTATTAAATTTAGTACTCTAATTATGCTACTATGGATATGAAACTATTGAATTTAGTTGTTATGTGCTATTATGACTGAAACTTGAAACTATTTAATTTAGTTCTTATTGAATTCAATCTTGAGTTTAGTTGTTATTGAATCCAGTTGTGAAACTATTAAGTGTTATTGAATTCAGTTGTGAAACTATTAAGTTTAATTGTTATTGAATTCAATTGTGATTGAATTACGTTGTGAAACTATTAAGTTTAGTTGTTATTAAATTCAATTGTTATTGAATTATTATGCTATGACTAAAACTATTGAATTTAGTTCTAGTTTGAATTTAGTTCTTATATTGAATTAGTTTTTGTGATTGAATTATTATGCTATGACTAAAACTATTTTAGTCTATTGTGACTAAAACTATTGAATTTAGTTCTAGTTTGAATTTAGTTCTTATATTGAACTAGTTTAGTTGTTATTGAATTATCATGCTATGGCTAAAACTAGTTCTAGTTTGAATTTAGTTCTTATATTGAACTAGTTTAGTTGTTATTGAATTAGTTTAGTTGTTATTGAATTAGTTTTTGTGATTGAATTATTATGCTATGACTAAAACTATTATGACTAAAACTATTGAATTAGTTTAGTTTAGTTGTTATTGAATTAGTTTTTGTGATTGAATTATTATGCTATGACAAACTATTATGACTAACTATTATGACTAAAATTATTGAATTAGTTTAGTTTAGTTGTTATTGAATTAGTTTTTGTGATTCAATTATTATGCTATGACTAAAACTACTAAAACTATTGAATTTAGTTCTTATATTGAATTATTAGTTCTTATATTGAATTAGTTTAGTTGTTATTGAATTATTATGCTATGGCTGAAACTATTGAATTAGTTTAGTTGTTATTGAATTCAATTGTGTTTGACTTACTATGAAACCATTGAATTTAGTTGTTATTAAATTCAGTTGTGAAACTATTGAATTTATTGAATTTAGCTGTTACTGAATTCAGTTGTGAAACTATTGAATTTAGCTGTTACTGAAACTATTGAATTTAGCTGTTAGAATTTAGTTGTGATTGAATTGCTATTACTGAATTCAGTTTTGATTGAATTACTATGCTACTAATTCAAAACTAAAACGATAGAATTTACCTTTGAAACTATTCAATTTACCTGCCATTTAACCGATTCAAAACCAGCCTTAGATTTTATTTATACACTCACTTAGTGTGCATGGTTTCGTAAGAAAGAAAATAATAGCCTCTCTAACTTTACGTTCCAATAGTTCAACTTCAGTCCACCTAATTCTATAATTAGCTTTAGTAGCTGTAGTTAAAACTCTGAGTGCCCTTTACGCTCAGTCATTCCGAATAACACTTGCCCCCCCGTCTTACCGCGGCTGCTGGCACGGAGTTAGCCGGGCTTTTTCTTCTGGAACCAATTTTTGAGTGCCTCTTCCACTGAATATCCCTGCCAACCCCCCTACAGCCAGTCTACCAAGAATCCATTCATGCATACTACAATACTACCAAGAATATTAGGTATTAAGAAATCCTGCCCCTTAAAAGAAATTAAAAGTAATTAGGTGTATATAAAACTATATATCAATAAACACATATATCCAAATGAATAAAGTAAATCCATCCGTAAGTCCCTGGCCTAGGTTAATCTTTATAGTCGTAAAAAAAAAATCCATCACGTGTAAAAAAATAATTAGTTAATTCTCGTTTCACTCTATTAAGTGTCTGTCGGTTATTCCTCCAGTCTCTATCAAATGTGAAAGAGGGATTAAATCCTGATCCTGCCCCTACCTTGCCACTGCATTATGCATTATGGTGCCCAATAGAACCAATGTTAATAAAATATTAATCAAGTGCCACTGCAAATGAATTATGGTGCCCAATAGAATCAATGTTGATAAAAAAAATAATCAAGCGTAGAGTCAAGTGTCCCGAGAGGGATAAATACCGCTGCTGAATTACGTTGAATCAATGTTTATAAATACTAAAAACCATAAGTAAGAAATTTCATCTTGAAATAAAAGATTTAATAAAACATACCAATTATTTCATTTAAACAATGAGAGGTCATAGTTGCACATCGTCCACAGTAACACAATTTATTGACAAAAATATAGAAATAGTAACACGGGTACTGAGAATCTTCATCATCCTCATTGTAAGATTATTGGTTAACAACGATTTGGAGAAACTCCGCTGTATACACACTTCATATACCCAAAACTCAAAAGAGTATAGGTTTACAAACAGATCATCCACGTTTAAGCAGCTGAATAAAAATAAGCTAATTACAGAGTGGTCAATGGATATGCCTCGAGAAGGTTGGTCATCATAGAGCATTGGCGATTTTTTCTGGTAAGTTAAATTTCTTGCGCCACCCTTGAATGATCATGTCATTGGGATAATTGGTCTTCTCAAAGCTCTCTCTAGATTCCATCAGCTGCAACGTAATTGAGAAATAAATAGATAAATAACAGACTAACGTAATTTAAAAATAATTGAAGGGCATAAGCAAGGATGATGTTGTCTACATATACATACATTCATGTAGTTCTGAAGTGCGCTGAGCTCCAGGGGAAAGTGAAAGTCCATGAAGTGGGCTAAGGCCACTCGGGCATGGCGAAGCTTAGGTGCCAATGCAAAATCTGAATCTGTAGGTCTCTTCCCAGCTATATATGGTCCCTGCATACAATTTCATTCTAAGATTCCTAAACGCTAAACCGATTCACTCAACATTCATAAACAGTAATCCACTCCACTGGCTTTATATCTTGTAGGACGAATAATGGTTAAGAAAGACATGGGTTTACACCACCTTGAAGGTTACAGATTCATGTTCCAATCCCCATGTTACAGATTCCAATCTAATCTGGAAGTAGCAGGTTGGAATCCGGATCATGATATGAAAATGTCCATAAATTAAACTTAGTACTCAGAAATAGTGTAAACTAAGTGGTAAGAACCCGGGAGGGATAAGAATGATCTGGAGGGGCAATAATGGTTAAGAAAATGTGAACATGTGTTTTTTCTTTCCACCACCTTGCAGGTTATAGGTTCCTACACAAAGGTTATAGGGTCCATGGGTTCCTATACAGAGGTTATAGAGTCCACAGGTTCCTATACAGAGGTTATATGGCCCAGACTCCAGAAGGGGTAGGGTCCAGGGTAGGCCCAAGAGGTTACA
>LPNX010598750.1:50111-103825 GCA_001517045.1 Pseudotsuga menziesii
TATGTGCAGGTTCCAATCCAGAAGAGAAGGGTAGGGTAATCAGGAAGAAATTCAAGGGTAGGGCCAAATTAGGAGCTAAGGTAGGGTTAATACAGAAGAGAAGGGTAAGGTAATCAGGAAGAGAAGGGTTAGGATATATAAAGGTTCCAATCCAGAAAAGGGTAGGGTAATCAGGAAGAGATTCAAGGGTAGGGCCAAATTAGGAGCTAAGGTAGGGTTAATCCAGAAGAGAAGGGTAGGGTAATCAGGAAGAGAAGGGTTAGGGCCATGTACAGGTTTCAATCCAGAAGAGAAGAGTACGGTAATCAGGAAGAGATTCAAGGGTAGGGCCAAATTAGGAGCTAAGGTAGGGTTAATCCAGAAGAGAAGGGTAGGGTAATCAGGAAGAGATTCAACGGTAGGGCCAGGTTAGGAGCTAAGGTAGGGTCTATCCAGAGGGATAAATTCATAAGGGAAATGGTCAGGTTCAATCGCCTCAATCCAAGGTGTAGGATATTTCAAGGGTCCAATTCCAATTCCAATCAGGAAGAGGATTGTAGCGCCGAATTGGGAGGGGTAGGGTTAATCGAGAGGAATCAATTCAGAAGGGAAATGGTCAGGCTCAATCCAGAGGGGTAGGATATTATGTCTAGAGGAGGAGAAGGGTAGGGTCAAATTGGGAGTGTTAGAGGTAGGATATGCATAAGGATATGTACACTTTTGCTGATACACTAGTGAAATTACTGTAAGAGAGGTAGTGAAATTGTTGTCAGAACGAATCCCTTGTTGGTTTCATAAACAAGGGTATGGTAACCATAATTTAGTCAAATTACGACTAAACAAAGAAAATATTTAATAATTAATGAACAATCAAGCATTAAACAAAGGAAGGAAATCGGTCTCACATGATTCTGTAAATGGCGATTGAACCCCACGAGCTCATCCACAAATTCATCTTTACATGTGCTGTTGGGATCCTTGCTTTGTAGCCATTTTGTAAATATCAGAAAGATTTTACTCCCAACATCCTTGAATTCCACCTGGGTTCTTAACGTATTCTCGCCATAGTGGTCGTCTAAATACTGTGCAATTTTATCAGAATCTTGGACCCATATTTCCCCGTCTCTGAGAACGGGCATCAGTCCAGAAGGATTTTTCTCCATAAACCTACCCAATATCGTAAGCATTAGATAACCCCCTAAGAAATAGTAAGAATGACCAAACAGCTTAATGACTAGCATAGATCAATCTTAGGCCCCTAAATATAGATTGCGGAAAGAGATGTCTGCAAAGAGGGGGGGGAAAAACTAAGCTGCAATGGATCCTGAGCTGTTTAAATACGGTGAATAATACAAATTGGAAGGATGGCATTGCTATATAAACAAGCTGCTTCAAGCTGCCATAATTCACTCCCAATTTGGAGAAAAATAAATAAATAATTACCATTGCGGTTTGTTGGGTCCTTCTTGGATGTAAGTAGCAGTATAAGGAAGGCCAAGTTCTTCCAGTTCTAAGAAAACTCTTTGCGAAAACGGACCTGCAATTCCCAATATATCTTGTTAATTCATGAGCCATTAATCTCATTTGTGAGAACTATTGGCGATTTGGCACAACAAGAAACATATCAATGACTTACAATCTCCTCTCTCCTTGCTTGGGCTCCCGGTTCCTGGAGCAGCCTTACCGAAAACTTCTAGGTCTGACATAATTCTGATTAAAGAATTGAACTTATTGTTTGCCACTACTCAGGTCCAATTTAACACTACGATTATTGTTTGCCACTACTCAGGTCCAATTTAACACTATGACAATGAACGATGAGTTGAAGAACTACCGGAGAATTGAGAGAGATGAGTTGAAGTGTCAAGCGCATAGGACAGCTGCTTCGGCAAGGTTCCTCCACGTTATTAGCGCAAGGAAAAGGTATTTGACACGTGTTTAGTATAAATGGATTTTATGAATTGGATTGGTTTACGTTAAATAGTAGTTTTTCTTTTAGATATTATTAAAATATGTAAATCTACTTATAATTATTATTCTATATTAGTATAGTTTTTATTTTAAACGTAGATCTATTAAGTATTTAGAGGGATCCAATTCTTTAAGATGTACATTTTTTTACTATTTAGATTTTTTTTCTTTACTTGATAGATGTAGGTTTAAAATGGATTTATGCTAATTTAAATTTTTATTATTTATTTAAGTGATATGTAATTTATATTTTTCATTTTTTATTTTTTAATAGTTTATTTAAATTGATATGTAATTTATATTTTTTATTTTTTTGTTTTTTAATTTATTTTTTATATGTGAGCGAGCATAAGTGACAAAATCTTCACCATACTCTGTTAGAGAGAGAGCTTGGTGCAATTACACTAGGGTAAATACTAAATATTGGAGTAGGGTAAATATTTAATATTTGTTTTTCATGTTGGAATGGTTTAAATTGTGTAAGTTTGTAATTCATTTTTGAATAAAAAATTGTAATTTGAATAATAAAAAATGATGAATTTATAAAAATTTAATGGTTAGGTTTTGCAAACTAAAGTTTAAAATTAAAATGTTTATTCCACTCTTTAAATACTTATTAGTCATTAGGGATTATTTATATTAGAAAAATAAGAACAAAATTGGGAAGTAGTCTAAATGTCCTATTTTACTGAGTTAGCTAAACTCGAGACCATTTGCATTTTTGTCAACCAAATTTGTCGGAATTAGGGGAGGGAATTTTTGCTGAAATTGATATTTTGGTTGCTGAAATTGCAATTTTTGTTGCAAAAATGGATTCAGGGCCCTGGATAACAAACACCTCGATTATGTAATTTCAACAAACTGAAAGTGCAATTTCAACAATTCTTGCCGTATTTTAATCATAATTTTCGTACGAAAAATTATGCAAATTTTAAGATAGATCTATACTAGTGTATTTCATTGAGAAATATCTCTATCATCACCTACCTACCCTACTAGACCCTATGTTTGTTTTCTCCCTTATCCCCTCCAACAATTGTTGGGCTCTTGAGTTTGATTGTGTAGCAATCTAGTTATGTGGCTTTGGATTGCCTTGGCTTGCTGGTTTTGTTTTAAGGCCGTTATATAGATAAGATGGATGCTCTTTCTTATTACTTTTAGTTTAGGTGATGGGATTATTTTATGAATCTTTGCATGAATCTATTATTCTTTGTGAGTTTTTTTTGAGGTTTTTTTTGGGGTGAATAACAAAATTAAAAAGTTCTATCTAAGAAACAAAAATTCATTGTTTTGATTTGATTTATTTTGGTAATATGTGTTCTTCCAGCCATTTTTCATACACTTACACTTTGGTACTTCAACCCATGTTACCTAGATTCCTTCCTTTTTCTTAGAGGATTCATCATTAATAATATCATGCAACCTGTTAATGCCATTATTGTTGAGGAAATCTCTACTATAACCAATAATCGATCTGTCAGATAGGAGGAAGGTTTTCATCTTTGCGATAAGATCAAAAACCTTGGTAATCTCCCTTAGTATGTGGTTGATAATAATAGTAGGGAACTTTCCCATCAAATTCTCATTGTTTGAATGATAACTTTGTCTCTAGGTTTTAGGAATGTTGGGTATGTTCCTCATCCAACAAACTAATAATTATCATGGAACAAGTTTCCACCAAGTCCCTCATGCCCATTGTAAGTAATAAAATGCTTTGTTTAGTGCCTTTTTGTTTTTGTAAATTTATTGGTTTGGACACCTAGCCTTTGGGAAAACCAAAATAGCGAGGATTCCAAGAAATGCCACCCAAAATATTCCTCCCCATATTTCATGTAGAATCCCCATCTATGTTGAGTTTCCATCTAGTATGTGGCTAAGGCCCGGTTGTAATATCCTGTTTCCCCCCGAGAATGTAAAGATGCAAATTGTGCATGGCGATGAGGCTAAAATCCTAATGTGAACATCTTGGATGAATAAGGAGATTGTAAATGTGTACTTTGATGGTTTTAATATAAAAATTCCTTACCGTCTACTAGGGAAAAGGAGGACAAAATGAGAATGAGAGGATATGATTCCATGGGAGGGGGGTGGGGGGCGTACGGGAGGTATAAGGGGGAATACCGTAGTCAAATAGTTGTTCAAGAGTTGGCCATTATTAATTAAAACTTTGCTAAGTTATAACATAAGTGGGATTAAAGGATGTCTGAAGAGGGCTTCATAACATGCGACTGGTCAAGATCATGACAAACATATATCTTCTAAAAATAATAGTCTTTCATTCATTCGGTGGTATCATTTTGATAATTACACGACTGGGTTTCTCTTATAGGGGAAACATTGTGGAAATGCTACAATCCATGGTTTTACCTTGCAAAAGGAAGAAATCATAGTGAATCTCACTCGAGTCTAGCCTTATAAATAGCATGCTAGTTACCTTGATAAAATAGTTCCTGGGATTGGTTTCCAAATGTTAGGAAACCTAGATTGTAGTGTGACATCTCTAGAGCCTTGTCATCAAGACTTCTTGGTTGGCCTTTGCTAGAGCACCATAAGGAGAAGGGAACAACCGAAGGAAAATCATTGAAGAGAAGGGTTTACCTTCCCTAGCATTGTACAGGCTGATGGGGAATGAGTGAATGGTTCAGTTTGAAGGTGGATGGGGCTTTCTACACCACCTAGGTAGAGGACAAGTTCCCTTGGGTGAGGAGTGCTCTAGATTGAGTGTGGATGTGAAATTTAAGAGGATCAAATGGCAGTTCACCCCTCATGGAATGATAGCCTCAGCTTGGGGGTGCCCTCTATCAAAGATGTGTAAGTATTAATAGAGAGCCTATGGCTAGGTGGACTGTCCTTCACTTGCAACTAGTTTGGAGGATCATATTTCAAATATAAGTGTTCTATCTCTTTCAAGTTCCGTAGTTGGATATTTTATTATATTTTACTTAATTAAATATATGGTTGTGCATATCAATATGAGCATGTCTTTCTTGTCATGGTATGGATGATATGGATTTATGCAGGAACACAATAGAATACACAAATAACAAAGACGTAGTGGAAATAACACTTCATTTCATTAATCAAAGAACTAAAACTTATTTACATACATAATGAAAATAAACTAGCTAGAGTGCTGGTAGCTTATCTCTGAGAAGAGATGTGGCGGCTACATGCCTCTGAACTCTATGTCACAATGAGGCTCGAAGGCCTATATATTATTGAGAAACAATGGAAACCCTACACATCCAAAAACCTAACCCTAGGAGGTTAAAAGGGAAAAATGGTTAAGAAACGCCATAATGTGGGCCCCGTTGGGTAACTTGGTACATCAGTTTCCTGGGGTCGTAACTTTGGCATACTACCTCCATTTGACACACATGATACATCGTTAGAAATATCTATTCAAGGACTACATCCATAAACAACAAATATTGAGTCTGGAATGGACTCATATTTGCCCGACCATTCGATGCCAAAAAAATGTTGTTTAGGGCATCAAAATGGCTCCGAAAGTTTAGGACCCAAAAATTTCCAAAAATAGTAAATTGTGCTACAATTAAGGAAACTGGAAAACTAAAAGAAATGATGGTGGGGGTCCAAGTGGAATAGGGAGGTGGCCACCAATATCCTCCTGGATCATTCCTCCCCCCTTAGGAAGAAATGGTTCCCATTGTGTTGAGTTCCTCCATGAGATGAGGAAACTTCTGCTGAACTTGGTCCCTGGTGAGCCACTTTCCCTGGTGAAGGAGTTGGCTTGCTTTGACAACTCGATATAGTTGGATCTTCTGCTGGTAGGTGTTCTTGATCTATGTGTCCATAATCCGATCAGTGGTGGCTTGTTCCATGCAGTTTGGGTTTAACTCTGTTGGTGTGAGTTGTTCTGCCACGTCTGATGTGTCCAGTAGATGTGGCAAGTAGGGCCGAAGGCGATCCACATTGAACACTGGGTGCAGACCAAGGAATGGTGGAATACTGAGCTCAAAGGAATTGTTCTCGATAGCCTTGGTGATGGTGTATGGTCCATATCGGAGCGGGAAAAGCTTGCGGTGGGGTCTAGTGAGGCACTCCTTCTGCAAATGTAGCCACACTTTGTCGCCCACTTGGAAGTTGTGTTGCACCTGATGCTAATCATGCTGCTACTTGTACTTAGCATTGAATCTGTCCAATATGCCATGAACCTGTTGGCGAATGTGTTGAATGTGCTCAATGAAGCTGTTCGCCTTGGAAACTTCAGACTAGACATGAGATGAATCAACCTGTGTAGCTGCAAATGGCATGGCTACGTCAATGGGACATAGTGGTTGGAATCCCAAGCCCACCTGAAAGGGGTTGTGGTCAGTTGAGCTGTGGAGGGCCTGGTTATAGCTATGTTGTACATAGGGGAGGCTTTCAAACCATGTGCATGGATGCTTTGAGTTGTACATGCAAAAAATGTGTATGATCATCCTGTTGACGACCTTTGTTTGGCCATCAGTCTCGAGATGGAAAGATGTGGACTTTGTGAGCTTGGTGTCTAGCATTGACCATAGGCTAGAACAGAATGTACTAAGAAACCTGCTATCCCAATCTAAGATTATAGACTATGGATCCCAAAGTGTACACACACTCGTTCAAAGAAGAGTTTAACAGTGGCTCTATGATATTATTCTTGTAGGCCTCCATTACGGACATCTTTGAGAATCTCTCGATGAACACGAACACACAGTCGTTGTCGTGCTTAGTAGAAGGAAGTCCCAACATTTAATCCATTGAGATGGATTCCCGAGGTCGACTAGGGGTAGGCAACGGAGTATAGAGGCCTTTCTTCTTGATGGACGGTTTGGCAATGTCGCAGGCAATGCAGGATCGAATGTACTTCCAGACGTCCTGTCAAAGGTTCGGCCAATAGAAATACTTCTGTAGTACTGCCACTGTTTTCTCGACCCCAAAATTCCCATCGACCCGACTGCAGTGCGCTTCCCAAATCATCTTGGCACGCACGCTTGAAGGAACACAAAGGTGTCCCATGTGACATAGTAGTGCATATTGGAGGTGAAAATTTGAAACTTGGTTTCCCTCCAAGAGTGTCTTATATGTGTGGCTGAATTCTGGATCGCTCTTGTAGAGAAGCGGCCAATCAAAAGTCTCGTGCCCACAAGAGTTGAGCATGGTGGTTATCGCCATGATCGGTGGTTGGCTGAGGCAGTCTACAACATTATTGGTGCTTCCCTTCTTGTACTTGATGTTCAAATGAAACTCTTGTAGATATGTGGACCACTTCTAATGGCGATCATTCTGTAACTTCCCTTGTGTCTGTATGAACTACAGGGGTTGGTGGTATGTGTGGATGATCATTTCCTTCCCCAAAATGTAATGCTTCCATTATCGGCAAGCCTGTACAACTAAATACATCTCTTTGTAATAAGTGGGATATTTGCGGATTGTGTCAGACAGTTTCTCACTGTGATATGCCACTGGATTCCCTTGTTGAGTAAGGACTACCCCAATAGCATAGTCAAAGGCATCTATCTCAATCTCAAATGGTTATTGCAAGTCTGGTAATGTGAGCACTAGGACATAGCAGAGGCAATGTTTCAATTCTGCAAATGCCTTCTGTTGAGTTTCTGACCAAAAGAATTTTTCTTTCACTCCTCCATTGGTGACTTGACTCAAGGGCCAAGTCATATGAGAGAATCCCAACATGAACCTGCGGTAGAAATTAGCAAGACCTAGAAAGCTGCAAAGCTCTGTTAGATTAGTTGGGGCTGGCCAATCCTGAATGACTTGGATCTTGGTTGGATCCACATGTACCCCACACTCATCAATAATGCATCCCAGATACTGAACCTGGGTCATCCCAAAAGTTCACTTTTCCAAATTGGCACACAACTCGTGCTTTCGAAGTGTTTGGAGGACTTGTCGGATGTGGTGGAGGTGCTCTTCCCAAGTCTAGATGAATATCAGGATGTCATCCAAGTACACTACTACAAATGAGTTGGTGAATGGCCGCAAGATGTCATCCATCAGTCTCATGAAGGCTGCAGGAGCATTCGTCATCCTGAAAGGAATGAGCAGCCATTCGAAAAGGCCCTCCTTGGCTTTGAAGGAAGTCTTCTACACATTAGTCGGTTCGATCGGTACCTGGTGATACCCAAAATTTAAGTTGATCTTGCTAAAATATTTCACCCCTTTAAGCTGGTCTAGGAGGTCATCAATCCATGGGATCAGGTACCTATTCCGGACAGTGATCTTGTTCATCACCCGATAGTCAATACAGAGTCTCCAAGTCCCATCCTTCTTCTGTACCAACACGATTGGGCTCCCACAGGGTGATGAACTTGGATGGATGTGACCCTTCTACAGCAGCTCCTGAATCTTCCTCTTGATTTCATCATTCTCCAGAACAGAGCATCAATAGATCGGTTGATTGGGCAGCGACGCACTTGGGGTCAGACCAATGGGGTGCTTGACCTGACAGTGCAGAGGCACCCCTATGGGTGAGGTGAATATGTCCGGTACTCCTCCACGATCTTGTCCATTTGTTGTTGTCATGCGGAGGAGCCCTGTCTAGAGGTCGTGGCCATGATCTTCTTCTTTCCTCGAGGGTGGATCATCAAGAAAATAAATTTTCCATTTTTTGAAATGAGCTTACTGCATTGTTTTGTAGTAACCAAAGTGATAGTGGCAGGAGGTGGTACCTCTGGTATCCTGTACAACTTATTTCCCAACGTAATAATAATAGCGCGAGGCCGAGACTCATACACAGCATATCGCTTCCATAAGTATGGTTGATTTAATAATACATCACAAACATAAAGAGGAGCAATATCACATAATACCTCATCGGTGAAGGGCTTGATGCTGTAGGGAAGGCGAAACTGCTGGCTGACACGGAGATCTCATCCTTGGTGAAGCCACCCGATAGTGTACGGAAGCAGGTGTGATGTGGTTGGCAAGCCCAACTACTTCACGACCTATGCTGAAATGAGGTTCTTTTGGCTCCCACTGTCGACAATGAACTGTAGCGAGGAACCCTTTACCCACATTTGGGAGTGGAAAATATGCTCCTCCTCCTCTGAATCTTCTGGTTCTTCCATTTGGATCTTCATGGTGGCAATAGTGGCATTGGGATATGCATAGATAATATTATTACCTCTGTCATTCCCCTTCTCAGGTTCTGATTTAGTGTCAGAGTATGCATCTAATTCGAAATCCTTTATCTCAGCCACCAATGACTGCTTGGCCCGACACTCACTTGTGTTGTGAGTGGGGCTCTTATGGAACACGCACCACTTTCCCGCTTCCTTCTTCGGCTTTGCAATGTTTCTCTTTTCTTGCGGCTTTGGAAAGTTGTCTTGAGTCGCCATGCCTTGGATATGTCCTTGGTTCTGTGGTTTGGGGGCACCTTTCACTTACTTCTAATTCACAGATCCAAAGTCTCGTTTTTTCTGTTTGAATTTTTGCTCAATTTTAGCAGCATACCGGTATGCCATACCAAACGAGGAGATTTCAAGGATCTCCATGTCCTCTTGAATGTATCTGTGCAAACAAATACGGTACTTCAACACCAAATGTTTCTCTGAATCTTTGATACCCAACTTCGTGCACAGGGTATGGAACAGATTCGTCAGCTCATGCACATCTTGATCTCTTTTTTGTCGCAGCATAGTCCATTGTATGTACTTGTCCTCATAGCTCCCCATGAGATAATATTGTCCCTTTATGGCATCTTGGAAAGAATTCCAAGTGGGTACGGCCGAGAACAGAGAGGGATTCTCCTCATCCTTTCTCTCATAGTAGGTTTCCCACCAGTCCTTGACATGGGGGGCAGCTTTGAGTAGTGAAAAAGTAATCTTTTCCCTGTCGAAAAAGTCATGAACCAAGAAATATCTTTCTAATAGATTCAACCATCTATCTACGACATCTGCACCTATTCAGCCATTAAATATGGGAATGTCGAAGTTTACTTGTACCTTAAAAGGGTTTAAGCCTACAGAGTGGCTGCTAGATGCAGATGCGCCGCCAGTGGGAAGTTGTTGAAGGATCTGGGCAAAGTTATCCATCATCACGTTCCTTTGTTTTTCAAGGACCTGCTCGAGCAACATTTTGATAGGATCTTCTGATGCTGCTTAGAAATGACGAGTCTTCAAAGATCTGGAAGCTGTGTAAATAGGTACAACATAGTCTTGCGCAACTTAGTCCATAGATAGGAAACTAAGGTCTTTATAAACAATCCCAAAGAGCCAGTACAATCCAAGCCATGTGAATAGATGTTATTGAAGTCGAACATGGAGCAGATTCAACAGATTGTCAATCAACAGGTGATAATCGACAACTGAAGCAAAGGAATTCACCAATAATGAGAGTGAATCCTGAGGTACAATCTTCAAAACTCTAGGAACGGGCAATGAATTTTTCCTTCCATGATATCAAAGCCATTGTCGAGCCCTACCTTGATGATTTTCCTGCACATTCTCGTAAGAGGATTGACCATCCAGATCACTTGCGTTTGATATTTCAATGATGCAAATACTATAAAATTCGCTTGAATCCCCATAAGTGCGTATTCTGTGTCGATTCAGGGAGACTGCTCAAATTCATTGTTTCTAATATAGGCATTCATATGGATCCATTAAAAGTAGAGGCCATTGTAAATCTGCCTCCTCCTCATTCTATCAGGAAACTTTAGAGCCTGGAAGGAAATTCCAATTTTCTTCGACGTTTCATTGTAAACTATGCCAAGATCACTAAGGGTTTCATGCGCCTGCTAAAATAGGACACCCCATTTGTATGGGATGAAATTGCACAACTCGCATTCGAGGCATTGAAAAAAACTTTGTTGTCGACACCATTGTTGCGTCCACCAGATTACTCTAGGGATTTTATATTGTATCTGGCCACATCTGAGTTTACCATAGGGGTAGTCCTAGTCCAGGAGGATGATAGGCTCTAAGAGCATGTCATTTACTATCTTAGTCGTGCTTTAGCCTAACCTAGACTAAGGTACTCCCATGTCAAGAAATTGGCCTTAGGAGTTGTTTATGTTGTTCAGAGGTTACGTCACTACATCTTACTAAGGACTACAATGGTACTGGAAGATGTTAATCCTTTTCAATATGTTTTGTCCCGACGGATAGTTGGAGGCAAATTCAACAAATGGATAGTCATTCTCCAAGAGTTTGACTTGGATTTTCAATCCGCNACTTATTGCAAAATTTTCAGTAGATGAAGATGTAGCCATTGAAGAAGAATCATTCCCAGATGAGCACATATTTTTGATTTCCACCTTTGATCCCCGGTACAGAGATATACTTATCTATCTCTAGAATTTGAAGTATCCTGCATCTTTCTCTTGGGAAGAACGACGTAAACTATGCCTACATGCCAAGAACTTACTCATCATAGGAGATACTTTATATCATAGAGGGGTAGATTCTGTTTTGCATCGATGTTTGACCCACGAGGAAGCAGATATTGTCCTAAATGATGCCCATAGTGGAGCGTATGGGGGTCATTTATCTGGGTTAGCAACGGCCCAGAAAATATTACGTGCCGATTATTTCTGGCCCACAATCTTTAAAGATTGTGTGGAAGCAGTTAAGCGCTATCATCCTTGTCAGCTTTATACCAGAAAAATGTGGTCACATCCTGCTCCATTGTTTCCCGTTATCTCGATGGGCCCCTTCATGAAATGGGGGATTGATTACGTGATGTGTAACCCAACCTCGGCTGAGGGGCACAAATATATCATTGTCCCTGTGAATTATTTTACAAAATGGGCAGAGGCAATGCCAACCTTTAGAGCTGACGAGGAAACTACAGCTTTCTTTGTGTTCAATCAAATTATACCATGATTTGGTATACCCAAGGTGATTGTCACTAACCATGGCAGTCATTTTCAAAATAGCATGATGACAAACTGACCACTATGCTAGGATTTAGACAAGAACATTCATCCTCATTCTATCCTCAAGCCAATTGTCAAGTCGAGGCTATTAATAAAACTTTGAAAACTATCCTCAAACATACTATTAATGCAGCCCATTCAAACTGGCATATCATGCTGTACCCTTCTCTTTGGGCGTATCGAACCAATGTAAAAACTGTGACGTGTTTCTCCCCCTTCCAACTCGTCCATGGAGTGGAAGCTGTTACCCCGATTGAATGTGAAATCCCGTATTTGAAAATTGCTATTCATGTGTTACCGGATACGACTGAGCTTGAAGAATGTCTATTACATTTAGAACACCTTGATGAACAGTGTAGAGATGCGCTGAAAACAAACCAAGCTCATAAAAATAGGGTCAAAAGCCAATATGATAAATTGGTTAAGCCTCGAATTTTCTCTAAGGGAGAACTTGTTTTGGTCTAGGACCAAGACAAGGAACCTCTGGGGGCAAGAAAGTTCAGGTCTATGTGGTTAGGACCTTATATTGTTTCGAAAGTATTGAAGAAAGGTGCATATGAATTGATATATTTCAATGGGAATAAGCTGGCTGAGCCTAGAAATGGGCTCTACCTGAAAAAGTACTGTGCTTAGGCTTAGCACTTTTTCTTGTATTTTATTGTATGTATTTTTATGTACATTAGTTTGTCGGTTTGTGTTTTTTATATCATCTGCTGGTTGTTTCAGATGTCTTCCGAGAGGTTCATAGGTTTTGCTGATGACACTAGTCTCCACACTTGTAATCTAGCTTCAGCTGCATGGGTCATTTATTCACCCTTAAGACAGCTAGTTGCCTCGGGAGGTGCTTGCTTAGGTCCTGCATCCAATAATGTGGATGAATATAGGGCTGTCATTGAGCTTCTATGGGATGCTTGGTCATGTGGTATCACTCAGCTGGAAGCCTGACTGGACTCTCAACTGGTGGTTTCCCAGCTCAATCAGGCTTACCAAGTGTGGTACCCTATTCTATTACGTCAATTTATGCAAGTTAGGTTATTGGAAAGAAATTTTGAGTTCATTACATTAATCATATTCCAAGGAATCAAAATTGATTAAATGATGCATACACTAATTACATCTTGGATTGGCATTTAACAGATGTTTCATAAAAATATACAACAAACACATAAAAAACATTTGTAAATTAACTGACAATATATATATATATATATATATGTGTGTGTGTGTGTGTGTGAATATCTGTCCATAGATAGGTCGAGTCTCTGATCCTCAGATCCAATCATAACTGTATAATATACAAAAAATATACAAAATATGGATCAAAGTCCATCAAATTCGATAGATCCAAGATGGACCACCCTAGTCCCCTCAGTCTCCCTGTACTCTAGCTTCTTCAGCCTCTTCGGCTTCAACAGCCTCAACAACATCTATGTATACTAATACTTCTTTGGCTACCCGCCTCAAAAGGCGTATCTAGATAGGTGGTATACCAACCACGAAATCCTACATGATGGATGGGATGTGCTCAATCCATAAGGTGGGTACTCTTTGGGTAAGCCTGGCCAGCTTCCCCTCCAGAACCCTAATCAGCCCCTGGTCTTCTCCCAAGATAGGATGCACATGCATGCATGGATTCCCTTTAGGGAAGACTGGTCCAATATTTGCATTTGACATTTTAATAGGATTAGAAATCTTATACATATGTATATATCTCTAAATTTTAAAATTCATAAAAAATTTAAAAACTTGAAAATAAAAATTACCTAACTCTCCACATGCTCCTCCTGGAGGGAGGACGAGGTCTGCATCACCCCAGAAATCCATTCCATCATATGGAAACTGCTCCAAAGCGGGCAATTGACGCTCCCACCAAAAGTAGAAGTCATCATCATAGACACTCCGCACTGAGCCACCACCTCCCTGGCAGAGGAATATATCTCCCCATCTACTGAGCCTAGGATGATGAGGAGAATGAACTAGTAAGGGTACTACAGGGCTTAATCCTGGCACTCTCTCAAAGAAGAAGGCTAATAGTATGCTAGAATATCCAAAATTCTTCCTCCTTCCTCTCTTGCAGTCAGAGATCTGTTTTCTTATAATCAGGATTACTCCCGAGCACCAGTCATATAGGCCCCCCTGCATACAATCCACTACTAGTCTCATCTGGTTCTGTGTTGCAAGATGAAGAGAAGATGATCCTGCAACCCTCACTATGGTACTTGTCAATACCTGTAGAGGAAGGTCACGTATGTGTACAACGGGGATGCAACTACCCCTCTTTTGTGTGCATGGTCCGCAGTATACATCAATATAGTTTTGGACACTTAGAGCATCACCACCCCTTCCGGTGCCTTCTAAGTTTACCGTATCTCCCCGTCGTGATAGACCCACAATGAAATAGATATCTTTTGAAGTAATCTCCAAGGACTCACCTTGAAGGTCAAACATGCCCAAGTCATGATCCCAATAATTTATCAGGAACTCTAAGAGGCGGACATTGGCCCGCATAGGTGAGGTATAGAAAAACATTAAAAACCCACTTGAACATAAAACATTCACAGTGGGGGCATCTTGGAGTGCTTCTTGATCCATATCTTCATGTTTGCGCTCCCTCCACTCAAGCACCATATTTAAACCTAGTAAACAAGCATTTGCAAACCTTCAGTTTCATGTAAAATTTCATTTTTTTGACCCTATATGCTTCTTGTTCACCTCATGCAGCGTACATGACTATCTATTAAGGCATGTCGCATACTGTACGTGACTGTCCGTCAGGCAACCCGCGTACAGAACGCGTGTACGCGAGTTTCAATATAGCGAACCCGCATAGACAGCGTTGCTTGGTTGAGGGCGCTTAAAAACATAAAATTAGGGCCTAATTTTGATAAATGCTTGGATCAAATTGGAGAGCATGGAGTGTAGTATTACCTGACGCTTGCGGATTTGGAATTGGTCCACCGGATTATCCACACCGAGTGTCAAAACCCCAAAATTTTCCAAAAAAATTAAATTTTTTTTAAAGTCATATAATTTTCATAATTACAGTAAACTAATTATTAAATTAGTTATATATAGCCAAATTCATTATCTGAATTATCTGTTGGTTATGTTTAGCATTAGAACAGTTCTTTTCAGTTTACTGATTTTGTTTCTCTTTGCAACTACAAGGTGGAACTATCATGCAAAACTGGGCTTACTTAGCTTTCGAGCTAATGCGGATAGATTCTCTGTTCTTACAGATTACAGGTAAGAGGTTTTTGGTGCTGCTTGTCGCAATTCTAAAGCATTAAGATACAAGGCCGTCGCAAAGAAAAGCTCAGTAAGAAAATAAATGTTAAACAATTTCCAATGCTTGTCGAGGTACATTTAATAACTGGCCTTCTTTCTAGTAGAAGTAATTTATGGTTCTTGATGATTATGGAGCTATTCCAAATCCATTATAGTCGTGATGTATAAAAAATGTCTGACTGATTCTTTACAATAGAGTAATAGTAACAGAGTTATAAAATCTATAGTATGATTTCATTTGTATACCATTACGTTACATAGTAAATGTAAACTGATAAGGGATTTATATATTACTGTTTCCAATTTCAAACTTTGAATTTTCAATGACTTTACAACTTTACTTTCAGCTACTTTTTAAGGAAACTATACTAATGTAGATGCATAGAGTTTTGATTCACTCAACAACTGTTTTCAAGCATAACTGGAGCTTATCTTTAATAATATATATATCTTATTGAAACAGGTTTTATCCTATCCCCTTTATGTTGATAATGGGACGAGTCCTTAAGAGACTATATTTCATAAAAGGAAGCATCTCTTAAATCGTTATAAGGCCAATCTATTTTATTATGGTGAAACTTTTAGATAAAAATAAATGTGGCCTAACCTTGTCAAGTCATAAATATGATTAAGGATATTACCTTAATCAAGAGTCTTCACCACATAGTAAATACTACTCTCTTTTGTATCTTTTTACTATATGCTACTATTTAAACAAATACCGATAAGGTCATTAATATTATTATCAGTATTAGGATAATCTCCATAGTCTTACTTTATAACCACCTTTATACTCTTCTTGAGTATACTTTTTAATTAAGTTAGCAGTTGATGGAACTAATATATCATAATGCATATGTCTATAACAAATATATAAGGTGTGAGCTAAAAGGCCTAAGAGTTAGCCAAGTTTGCAATCGAAATAAAGTATTAACCTTTATTTCATATTTTATAAACTACATAAAGGAATTGCCTCCTTTACAACATCATAAACTAGGATGAATATACTATTTCCTAGCAAATGGGTTATAACCATATCCATTTCATAAAGTAAGAGAATAGTTTTGAATTCATGAAGACCATGCTTTATGTGTACAAGGGTCGTCATATGATTTTCATGACCTTGATGATTATTATAATTTTTTGATTGATAATAATATATCTACGTTTCCCATGCAGCGTAAGTGGAGGTTGACATTGTAGCAAAGGTTGAAGTTGATCCTTTGAAAATCAATGATTGGATTAAAAGTGAATGAAAAGCTCGCCTGGAACTATACACTTCGACCCATTGCATGTAAATATTTAACAGGCTGTCGTGGCAGTGTCTTGGCCCTGTATTCCACAGTTAAAAACATAGGGTTAAACCCTCACTTGTCATTCTTCTCATTACCTTCAGCCTTCTGGCCGCTCTGCTACCATGCCCTCACCTGCACAGTCGCTTGCATTTTGATGGTGGTAGTCTCCATTCTCGCTAACCTTCTGCATAAGCTCGTTCTAAAGGATTTTAACGGAGGTGTACTGTTAAGAGTCTACTTGCTGTGCATTTGCATGTGCCCTACTCGCGCTTATGAGCCTAATGTTGTCTTCCACACTTTTAGCTCATTGTATAAGCCCTCATCTTTGCTCTCATCATTGCTCACCCTTGTATCATTTTTCCTTTGCAATTTGACACCCTTTACCTGAAGGAGATGCTCCTCGAGTGTCCTTATCTTGCTCGCTTTCCTTACATTATGCATAGGTTTGTTCCTTGCGCTTGGAGCTAGTTTCGCCTGCCTATGACACTCGTCTCCTCGCATTTAGAGCATTTTTTATGCTCTCCTTCGAGCTCATTAAAAACAGTAAGGAGATCGTGATTTGAATTTTCTGGACTCGTTAAAACTTCATGGGAAAGATATGGAGTTTATTTAGGCCCAGGTGTAACTTTTCAAAATAGAATTGACTGCTGAGTAAACTTGTTTGTTCAGGCTTGTTAAGAATATGTGAACGTGCATCCACATTGGTGGTAGGTTATCACTTTCTCGGACCATGTGGAATAATAAGATAAAGGAACACTCTCTTTTCTATGGAATTGAGAAGAGTATTCTCAGGTATAGGTTTATCACTTTTCCAGATCTGAGGGACTAAATTTACGAAAAATATTTCAAGCGTACTTTATGTCTTTGTCATGCTCTTTAAACCCTAAAGAACAAAGCATCGAGTTTATTGTTATAATCCCCATTTCTCGTAATCAAATGGATGTTTCCGAGTGATCTTGACTTACTTCACACTCGTAAAACTCAGGCTATATGCTGCTTTTGAAGGAGCGTTGGGTAGGTGGTAATTTAACCTTTTTCGAACCTTCCTAACTAAATACGAAAAAGGTGTGTCTTACTTCTTCGGAAGCTAGGAGAGTTCTTCTGTGGTTTTTTTTATACTTTTTCGTCCTTAGGAGACTAAATTGGATGAAAATGTTCCCCCCTGGAGTCTTCTTTGGAGATTTCAACTCTCTAAACTATGAAAACACCGTCAAGCATTCACTAATTCGATCTCGTAAAATCCACGAATCAATGCTTTATCAAGCATTCTTCTATCTCTTCTTCAAGCTTTCCAAAAATGAAGAAGGTCCTGAGTTGGATTTCTTGGACTTGTTAAACCTTTACAAGAAAGAGCGAAAGGGAAGTTCATTCACATGTATTTTACATCATGGCAGCAAGTCTTGTTTCCTTGAACAAAGCACCAATTTTGAGTCTATCAACAGATGGGTCCTATTATTTTGATCTCATCTCGATTTAGAGTTTTTTACTCCTCCAGTTGGTCTCTTTTCCAATTATATGGGGATTATGTCAATGTCCCCTACATCGCAGATTTGTGTCGTTGGTTATTTCATGTCAAAAGCTGCCTAAGTCACTATTTGTGTCGTGCTCAATGTTCAAGGATTAAACCTTTGTCGATCTTTCTGTAGTTGCCTTAACCTTTTGTGTCGGCCATTCCCTGGTATCAGTTCATTACATCATGTCTTTGGTGATCCTTGTCTTGAAATTCAGTACCAATTCTAGATCCAATTAGTCTTTGACTTACCTCGTGTTGGATGATGGAGGATGCCTTAATGCCTTCCTTCCAACTAGTCTCTTCCTATCGACTGCAACACATATTGCTCTGGGAATGATATTTAGAGTTTATGACAGTACCTTGGGGATTTGTAGTCATTAGTGGCATTTTCCCTCGCTATTGGGTAGTTGGAATACCTTATTGTCTCCTACTCAATGGATTCTTCAAGTGTTCAACTTCAAGCCCTTGTAGTCACATTTTTTAGAATGTACTAGGTACCTTGGGGACCATTTTCATTAATGGTAATTTACCTCATGTTTGCTAATGGTTCTCATCATTGACTGGCAATCAAACGGCTTCCTCAATGTTCGACTTCAGCTCCCTTATTAGCATGGTTAGGATTCGTACTACCTTTTTGGGCAGTTTGGATTGAAAACCTTGGGTTGACAGTCGCATCGTCATCTTTTGTTATTGCCCGAGTTGCGCAAGACCTTGTTACACTTCATATGACATTTGTTGAGACATAGATCAACCTTGTATTCTTGTGGCTATGATCGATTGTTGAGCATGGATCCACCTTGTTCATTTGTGGCCATGACTCCTTTATATTTGATATGGCACCTTTTTGCATATTGAGCGACCATGATAGTTTTCATCAGTTATACATATGTTGGATCCGTCTGTATATTTATAGTGATGATTTGTATATGGAATTGTATTTCCTAGAGATCAGTTTTTGTCTGACATTTATCTCTCTTTCAGGTACCTTTGTTTGAGCTTTTTGATCTTGGATTCTCTGCTTTCTCCATACTCAGCTGTTTCCTTTATAATTTATTTCGGCTATCATCTTCCTCTCTAACCTCATACATTAGGGGGGAATCTATTATAGCTCAAAATGACACATCTCTACATGTGACCACTTTCCCATGATTTCTTCGCATGTTGACACTTCATGAAAGTCACTAAAAAACACCTATATTGGAGAAAAAATATATAAAGTTTTGTAACTCATTTTGACCTCTTCTCTACATCGTTGGAAAGGTATTTAAGTTAGATAAAACTTTCTAGAAGACACCAAAGTCTGAAAATGCTCAGAAGTACCCTAAAAATGAGATTGTTGATGCACACGCGAGTTTTCTTAAGGAAACCCACGTGTTGCACGCAACTTATCTCTATAGTACTCGTGTGTAACATGAAAACATGAATATTTGAATTGAAAAATGTGTATCATATGCAACTATTTGCATTGAAACCCACATGTATCCCCTAAACACACGACTGATGTCTCTACAACCCGCGTGTTTGTCCAAAAAATACGTTTTTCGAAATTTGGGTAGTTTGGGTGGTTATGCAACTGACTCCTTCAGTTGTAACTACTTTGTCTTCGACCCTATCTCTTCAGAAAGGTATAAATAGAGGTAGGGGCATCCATGAGAAGAGACTTGAATCTTTGCATTGTTATGTTGGAGGAATTGGGACTCTCTTTTCCTACACCTTTGCCCTAGAAGCTTTCTCTTTGTGTTGTAGTGCTTGGAGGATGGGTTCCTTGGAGAAGAGAAGTAGCAGAACTAGATCAAGGTTTCGTGAGGTTCCCAACTTGAAGAGAAGGTATATTTGTACTTGTTTTCAAGATTAATAAAGATGTGGTGTATTTCTTCTTCCCAAATCATTCTTCAATGTGTGATTGAATCTTTGTTTATGATCATATGTTTATGTTAATTAGATTATTATTTCATATTTATTTGATTATCAATTCTTTATATGTGGTCATATTGGTTTGAGGAAGGTATAATTTGTTTTGCAGGTCTCTTGGAGCAACAGGAGCAAGAAGAGGATTGAAGGGCTTCTTGGATCAACCTTCGTTTGGCTAAGGTATGAACCATTCCAATCTCTGATCTTGTTTATACTTACTTGCAGAAGCATTTGCATCCACCTTTCAACCCCAGTACATTGATGGCCTATTAAAGCCTAGCCATAGGAAAATTTCCTTTACAACAGAAGGGTCGCCACATACCACCGTAAAGGACCTGGCTGCATTTCCAACTCATAGTCAGGTCACAAGTTTAATGCCAAAGTCAACCAAGGATGAGTATAATAATAATCAATGACATAGTCATTTAAACCGTAATCATTGCAAAACAAACATTATATTATAACCATTATGCCAAAGAACCATCGCATTAGCAGTCTATCAAATGAACGACAATAAAATTAAACTAGAAGGCATACCAGCCTTGAAGGCGTTCAAGGACATCTTTCAGGAAGAATTCCCTGAACTTCCTCCGAAAAGAGACATTGACTTCACAATCGATCTGATACTGAAAGCAGTACCAACATCAAACACTCCTTACCAAATGAACATAATAAAACTTACAGAGCTCAAATATCAACTACAATCATTGATTGATAAAAATTATATTCAACCTAGTATCTCTCCTTAGGGAGCACTGATCTTATTTGTGAAAAATAAGGACAAAACCTTAAGATTATGCATAGACTACAAACAGTTAAATAAAATGGCCATTAAGAAACAATACCCACTACCTTGGATAGATGATCTATTCGATCATTTTTGCGGAGCAACTATCTTTTCAAAGATATATTTAAGGTCTGGTTGTCATCAAGTAGGAATAAAAGATGAGGATATCTTTAATGTTGATGTAATTGTAACTTTGGAATGTATTCACTTGTATATCTTATGTATTGTACCTCGATGTTTATTCCGGGAAGTGTTTGATTCATGTCATGCCCCGATGTTCCGATCGGGAGTTTCTATAATGTGAACAAGTCATGTCAATTCATTGTGGGTAACCCTCCTATTGATCAAGGGTTAAAGTCCCCGTAGTTGTGGGGCCCTAGGGTTATTAGACTCTCCTAGTGAATTCGGCCCTAGTGAGTTATTGTCAAGTTGAGAATTAGTATAAATAGAGAGTGAGCCTCTCTATTTATCACACACTCAGTTGTAGCGCATAGCTGAGGGAGAAGAAGTTGTTGGGGCTAGAAATAAAGAGACTACTGCTGTCGGGAGATCATCTTACTGTTTTGGGGTTTTACTTTTGGTGTTGATTCTATCTCTAAGGAAGTTGTAGGGTTTTATCCATTTATGGTTTCCCCAAGGAAAAACATTGTGTTCATTGTCTCTTGTGCTTGATTGTTGTGCTTGTTATTCTCTCAGTTAAAGATCCTAATATAATGCTCGCTTGAATGATAAAAATATAACATCATATCATAGCTAACCTGAGAATAAGACACTATGCGACTGCGGAAACTAGGGCTTCCTACTTTTTGGATCTCTCTCCATATATTTTCAGCAAAAGAGGGTTGGGCTGACTCTCCTCTCTAAGGCGCATCTTTCTGTCGAAGCAAAATATGATTCTGAGCATTTTTAGTTTTTGACCCGACACTGATGTTGGAAATTAGGGCTTTCCACAGAAGTGGAATTTTTTAGTGAGCCCAGTCCTGGATTGATCTCCTCCTCAAAATCGAAGTTTAGAGATCAAGATCAAAGATTTTGGTTGGAGAGAACTCTAGGAAAGTCAAACCCTAATCTACTCCTGAACCAACACTATAGAATTTCAGCTCCAGATCCAGGTTCGACATCTTAACCTAGTAAGATCTAAATCTTTTGTATTTCCATTTGAGGTTCTCAGTTAAGATGTTTCATCATACCAAGATTGATGAAAAGCTTGAGGGAGCTTATAACTTTCGATCCTGGAAGTATAGGATCTCCCTAGTCCTGGAAGAAAATGAGTTGGACTCCTATATCAATGAGGAGGTTCCAGTTCTAGAGGGAGATGAGGCTAAGGCCTTACGAAGGAAGAAATTGGTCATGGCTAAGAGGATTATTGCTAGTTCAATCAAAGATCACCTCATACCACAGGTGTCCTCCCTAAAGACACCTAAAGCTATGTTTGATGCCCTAACCAAATTGTTTGAAGGGAAGAACATAAATCAGAAGATGACTCTGAGAAACTAATTGAAGAATGTAAAGATCCAGAATGTGGAAACCATCCAATATTAATTTACAAGAGTCTGCTAGATCAAAGAACAACTTGAAGTAGTGGATGAAGAAGTGGAGAATGCAGAGATTGTGATGACCACCTTGAATGGTATCCTTAGGACATGGGACTCTTTCATTCAAGGGATCTGTGCCAAAAAGAAGCTAGTCAATTTCAACAGACTATGGGAAGAATGTTCTCAAGAAGAAGCTCGGATATCAGCTCGAGAAGAAAATATGGGAGGTGAAGATCAAACTCTCACAATTCACTCTAATAAAAGCAGAAGAAGCTCTCATCACTCCACAGGTAAGAACTTCCACCAGAAAGATAACACTAGAAAATATTTATCTAAATTAAGATACTATACATGTGATGAAAGAGGACACTTTGCCAAAGACTATCCTAGAAACAAGATTAATTCGCATAAGAAGAAGGGAAACAAGAGAAGACATCTTGCTCATGCTGCAAAGGATGATGAACCTTCCACAAAGAGAATCAAACAAGAAAGTGATGATTCTTCAAGTGATGAAGAATATATGCTGATCTCCGCTCTCACGAGAACTATCTCACATGGAAGCAATGATTGGATTATAGAAAGTGGTGCTTCCAAACATATGGCGGGATTCAAAGAATCCTTTGTGAAACTATCTGAACATGACTCACCTCACAAGGTGAAACTTGGGGATGACTACCAGTATCCAATAAAAGGTAGTGGGGAATCCTCCTATAAGCTAGACTCTGGAAAGTCTATGAAGATGCAAGATGTATTGTTTGTACCAGGACTAAAGAAGAACCTCCTCTCCATATCTACATTAGATGCAAAAGGCATGAGGGTTGCATTTGTAGATGGCCAAGTTCTCATGTGGCCAAAGGGAAATAATTTTGATGATGTAGTAGTGATTGGGGAATAAGAGGGAGGTCTATACAAATTGAAGGGCCATCCAGAACAAGCTTTAGTCCATAACACAGTAGAGCCAAATGAACTTTGGCAAAGAAGGCTTGCACATGTGCACTACAAAGCACTACCACTTGCAAGCAAAGATGTTGAAGGTCTTCCAGAAATTCAGGCAAAACATGATGGAGTTTGCAAAGGATGTGCAAAAGGAAAGAACACAAAGAAGACATTTCCAAGTAGAGAGAGCAAGGAAAAATGAATCTTGGAAATCATTCACTCTGATGTATGCGGTCCAATGTCATCAAGTTCATTAAGGGGGTTTGTATACTATGTTTCTTTTATTGATGTTTTTTCTAGGAAGACATGGATATACTTCATGAAGAACAAAGATGAAGTATTCAACAAGTCCAAGGAATTCAAATCCTTGATCGAGAACCACACAGAAAATAAGATCAAGACCTTTCGATCAGATAATGGTGGAGAATTCATTTCAAATGAATTCAAAGCATTATGCAAAGATTCAGGGATTAAGGGGGAGTTAAGTACTCCATATAATCCACAACAGAATGGGGTTGCAGAAAGAAAGAATAGAACGATCATGGAAGCTGCAAGGGCTATGCTTCATGACCAAGATATTCCCATGCATCTATGGGTAGAAGCTGCCAGAACAACAGTGTATGTACAGAACTGTACTCCACACAGAGTACTCGAGAACAAGACACTTGAAGAAGTCTTTTCCGGCAAGAAACCAGAAGTCAGCCATATCAGAATATTCGATTGTCCAATGTACATACACATTCGGAAAGAAAAGAGGACAAAGTTAGATCCTTCAGAAAAGAAGGGTATATTTGTGGGATACTCTGAAAGCTTGAAGTCTTACAGAATATACTTCCCAGGATTCAAAAAGATCGATATCAGCGGGGATGTAACATTTGACGAAGACTTAGCTTACAACAAATCCAGAAAGAGACCTGCTGAAGATCCTGAAGAAACAGAAGCACCCAGAATTCATGACACAACCATGAACGAAGAATATCAAGAAGAAGATCGAGAAATAAAAAAACCTCAAGAACCTATAGATCCACCTCGGGAGAAGAATCCTCATAAGAGGAAACCTGCTTGGGTACGAGAATCTATCCAAGGTGCAGAAAGATATGGGGCTCCAGAAGAAA
This sequence comes from Pseudotsuga menziesii, assembly GCA_001517045.1. NCBI lineage: Eukaryota > Viridiplantae > Streptophyta > Pinopsida > Pinales > Pinaceae > Pseudotsuga > Pseudotsuga menziesii. The sequence continues at coordinate 74,328 of LPNX010598750.1, forward strand.
ATCACGGAGAAAGGAAAAGAACTAGATCCTGTTCTGGTTATGTAGCCCTACTTTGTGACATTATGAATAAAGAACCTTCCAACTATGAAGAAGCAGCAGAGAAGAAAGAATGGAAGAATGCTTTGATCGAAGAGTATCAATCGATCATGAAGAATGATGTTTGGGATGTTGTTCCAAGACCAAAAGGGAAGTCTATTGTAACTTCCAAATGGATCTACAAGATCAAGCATGCTGCAGATGGCAGCATAGAGAAATATAAAGCAAGATTTGTGGCTCGTGGCTTCTCCTAGAAGGAAGGAATAGATCATGAAGAAACCTTTGCACCTGTAGCTAGATACACTTCCATCAGATCAGTACTTTCTCTAGCTGCAGTGATGAAATTGAAGATACACCAGATGGATGTCAAGATTGCTTTCTTGAATGGTGTAGTAGAAGAGGAAGTGTATGTGGAGCAGCCACTCGGTTTTGAGATACATGACAGGGAGACTAATGTGTGTAAATTGAAGAAAGCCCCGTACGGTTTGAAACAGGCACCCAGGACATGGTATGGAAGAATTGATGGTTTTCTATCCATTTTGGGTTTTACCAAAAGTAAAGCAGATTCCAACCTTTACTACAAGGTTGAAGAAGGTAACCCAGTGATACTCCTACTATATGTAGATGATCTGTTTGTAACAGGTATGGATGGGTTGATTGTTGATACGAAGAGAAATCTTGCTGCCGAATTCGAAATGAAGGACTTGGGTATGATGCACTATTTTATAGGCATGGAGGTGTGGTAGAATGCAGATGGAATCTTCCTCGAACAAGGGAAGTATGCAATAGAGATCCTGAAGAGATTTGGGATGATGGACTGCAAGGCCATAACCATACCTATGGCATCAAACCTGAAGCTATTGAGTGATGCTTCATCAGAAGCGGTTGATGCTACAATGTATCGTCAGATGATTAGGTCCTTGATGTACTTGATGAACACAAGACTAGATATTTGCTTTGCTGTGAACACCTTGAGCCAGTTCCTGACAGATTCGAGCCATGTTCACTTGATTTTTGTAAAGCATATTCTGAGGTACCTAAAGGGTACAGTTGATTATGGGCTCAAGTATGAGGTGAATCAAAAGATTAACCTGGAAGGTTATGTTGATTCAGATTGGGTAGGCAGTTCCATCGATAGGAAGAAAACTTCAGGGTGTTGTTTCAGTATGGGATCAAGTGTGATCTCTTGGTTTAGTAGGAAGCAGTCCTGTGTGGAACTGAGTATAGTTGAAGCATATTTTGTTGAAGCCTATTCATCTAGTTGTGAGGTAGTATGGCTGAGGAAGCTACTATCTTATTTATTTGATCTCCAGTTGGATGCTACTTGTATATATTGCGACAACTAGAGTTGTGTGAAGTTTTTGAAGAACCCGGTATTCCATGACAAGTCAAAGCATATCGAGATCAAATATCACTATATCAGGGATATTGTGCAGAGAGGAGCAGTGAAGCTCCAATATGTTGCAATGGACGAACAGATAGCGGATGTGTCAACGAATCCATTAGCCAGAGTGAAGTTTGAGTACTTCAGGGAGAAGCTTGGTGTTCTCCAGATCAAAGTTCCTTCCAAGGGGAAGTGATGAGTCTGTGAGCCATTTCAACATGGTGAGAGGATCGGTTCCTTCCATGGTCAGATGTAAGGGCTGAGCCATTCTTTCATGGTGAGAGGATTGGTTCCTTTCATGTCAGATGTGAGTGCTGAGCCATTCTAATCTGACTGTAGGATTGGTTCCTACATGATCAGATATAAGTGTTGAATGTCATTCTCTAAATGGAGGCACCTGGTCAGTCACCAGGAATACTCAATCTGGGGCTGAGGGCCATTCTGATGTGATTGAGGGATGTGTTCCCACATGATCATATATAAGTGCAGAGCCATTCTGATGTGATTGAGGGATGTGTTCCCACTTGATCATATATAAGGGTTGATGCCATTCTTTGGGAGAATGGAGGCACCTAGTCAGTTACCAGGAATCCTCAACCTAGGGTTGAGAGTCCTTCTAGTATGGTTGTAGGATGTGTTCCCGCATGGATAGATGTAAGTGCAGAGCCCTTATAGCATGGTTGCAGGATGTTTTCCCGCATGGCTAAATGTAAGTGCAGAGCCCTTCTAGCATGGTTGCAGGATGTGTTCCCACATGGATAGATATAAGTGCTAATCCTTTCCGATAGGGTTGTGGGATGTGTTCCCGCAGCATCGGATGGGAGTTTCTATAAGGCGAACAATTCATGTCAAGTCATTGTGGGTAACACTCCTATTGATCAAGGGTTAAAGTCCCTACAGTTGTGGGGCCCTAGGGTTATTACACTCTCCTAGTGAATTCGGCCCTGATGAGTTATTGTCAATTCGGGAATTAGTATAGATAGAGAGTGAGCCTCTCTATTTATCACACACTCAATCACACTCAGTTGTAGCGCATAGCTAAGGGAGAAGAAGTTGTTGGGGCTAGAAAGAAAGAGACTACTGCTGTCAGGAGAACATCTTACTGTTTTGGGGTTTTACGTTTGGTGTTGATTCTATCTCTGAGGAAGTTGCAAGGTTTTCTCCATTTATGGTTTCCCCAAGTAAAAATGTTTTGTTCATTATCTCTTATGTTTGATTGATGTGCTTGTTATTATCTTAGTTAAAGATCCTAATATAATGCTAGCTTGAATGATAAAAATTTAACATTTAAAACAACATTCAAGATCCGCTATGGTCACTACGAGTTTCTTGTAATTCCTTTTGGGTTCACAAACACGTATGTTGCATTCATTTGTTTAATGAACAACATCTTAAGTAACTGCCTAGATACGTTTGTGGTTGTCTTCATCAACGACATAGTAATCTACTCTAAGAATGAACAAGAACATAAGGAACATTTAAAGATAATTCTGAAGTATTAAGAGAACAACAACTTTACGCAAAGTTTTGTAAATGTGATTTCTTTAAAGATAATGAAATGTTTGTTGTCTATATAATGAATGACAATAAACTTAAACTAGAAGACATACCCATCTTGAAGGAGTTCGAGGACATCTTTCCGGAAGAAGTCCCTGAACTTCCTTCGAAAAGAGACATTGACTTCACGATCGATTTGATACCCAGAGCGGTACCAGCATCAAAAGCTCCTTACCAAAATGAACATAAATTTTTTTATAGAGCTCAAATCTCAACCACAATAATTGATTGATAAAAAGTATATTCAACCTAGTATCTCTCCTTGGGGAGCGCCGGTCTTATTTGTGAAAAAGAAGGACATAACCTTAAGGTTATGCATAGACTACCGACAGTTAAATAAAATGACCATTAAGAACCAATACCCGCTACCCTGGATAGTTGATCTATTTGATCAATTTTGTGGAGCAACTATCTTTTCAAAGATAGACTTAAGGTCTGGCTATCATCAAGTAGGAATAAAAGAAGAGGATATCTTTAAAATGGCATTCAAGACTCGCTATTGTCACTACGAGTTTGTTGTAATTCCTTTTGGGTTAACAAACACGTATGTTGCATTCATGTGTTTAATGAACAACATATTAAGTAACTACCTGGATAAGTTTGTGGTTTTCTTCATCGACGACATACTAATCTACTCTAAGAATGAACAAGAACATAAGGAACATTTAAAGATAATTTTGCAAGTATTAAGAGAACAACAACTTTACGCAAAGTTCAGTAAATGTGATTTCTTTAAAGATAGGATTCAATACCTCAGACATGTAGTGTCCATGGATGGAATCTATGTCGATCCTGACAAAATCAAGGCCATCATTGAATGGCCAGTTCCTAAGAACATAACTGACATCAGATCATTTATGGGGATTACCAGCTACTACCGAAACTTCATCAAAGGCTTTTATAATATTTCCTACCCCATAACTTCATTACGAAAGAAAGGTAAAAACTTTGAATGGACTGAAAAAAGCATGGAAAACTTTAATAAAGTAAACCATCTACTAACTATCGCCCCATTCCTAAATATTGTTGATCCGTTCAAGGATTTCGTTGTATGTACCGACACTTGCAAGGAAGGGATAAGCGGATTTTTAATACAAGAAAACTATGTCGTGGCATATGAACTTAGGAAATTAAAATAACATGAAAAAAATATGCTACGCACAATTCAAAACTTGCTTCCATAATTCATGCCTTAAAAATGTGGCGATACTACCTAATTGGAAGGAAACTCCTGCTTATGTCGAACAACATAAGTCTTAAATATTTATTTTATTAGAAAAAGTTAAATGCGAGACAGGGAAGATGGTTGTCCTTCTCAAGCGAATATGATTTTGAAATCAAACACATAAAAGGAAAAGAAAACAAGGTGGAAAAGACTCTACGTTGTCATGCAAATTTACTGTTTGCAAGCAGCAACTATGAATATGATCTGAAAAATCAGATCCTAAGCGCTGAAAATTCTGATAGGGAATATCATATTTTAAAAGAAAATACTGCTAAAAATGAACAAAATAAAGTAAAAACAGATTTCAGCCTAAATAAACAAGGATTATTGCTGCATAAAAACAGGTTGTAGATACCAAACATAGCAGAAATTAAACTTACAATTATGAATGAGCTCCATAAACAACCGTATTCAAGGCATCCTGGATACCAGAAAATGATCACCATGATCAAAAAATATTGCTTTTGGACAATCATGAAGAAATAAGTGGCATAATACTTAGCTCGTTGTCTAGAATGTCAGCAAGTTAAGGCAGAACATCAACATCCAACAGGTTTGTTGCTTCCACTACCCATTCCAGAATGGAAGAGGGAAACAATTAGTATGGATTTTATAACAGGCCTACCAAAGAATTTCCGGCAACATGATTCAATCATGGTCGTAGTCAATAAATTAAGCAACATTGCTCATTTTATTCATGTTAAATTTACCTATAAAGCTGTTAACATTGCAGATATTTTCATGAAAGAGATATCCATGCTTACATGGTGTACCAAAAGTAATAGTCTTAGATAGAGACACCAAATTTACAGGTAACTTATGGAAAGCTTTGTTTAAAGGTTTAGGAACATAGTTGAATTTCAGTATTGCATATCATTCGCAAATGGATGGAAAGAATGAAAGAGTAAATCAAATTTTAGAGGACATGCTAAGGATGTATGTCATGGACAAACCAGGTAAGTGGGAAGACTACATACACTTACTCAAATTTGCTTATAATAATAATTTTCAAGTTTCTACAGGTATGAGTCCTTTTGAAATATTATATGGACGCGAGTGTAATACTCCAATTTCATAGAGCAGTTCAGTTCATAGGCTAATAATAGGACCTAATTTATTAAAAGATATGAAGCTAACCATGAAACAAGTACAACAAAACTTGAAGGTTACCCAAGACAGGCGAAAAAGTTATACTGATTTAAAAATAATTCCTATAGAGTTCTAGGTGAGTGAACATGTGTATATAAAGGAAAAGCCCAAGAAAAGTTCCTTGAGATTGGGAAAGTATTCAAAGTTGGCACCCAAGTATTGCGGGGCATTTGAAATTTTGGCTAAAGTAGGGTTGGTTGCATACCAGTTAGCCCTACCACCCAATATTAAAGTGCATAATGTGTTTCATGTTTCTATTTTAAAAAGATATGTTCATGATGTTTCTCATGTGATTGATTGGAATGTGATCCAGGTGGAACCCAAAGGAGAGTTCTAGGTGGGACCAGATCACATTATCGATAGGAGAGAGCTTTTACTCCAGAACCGTTCCATTGGATAAGTCAAGGTAAAATGGAAGCACCTTAGTCCGAAAGAAGTTACTTGGGAGCTGGAAAGCAATATGCAGGAGGCATATCCAGTCTTATTCCAAGATGATGAAATGAAAGAATAAAGCATAAAAGTTATAACACCGAGGCTAGTGTTATCCTTTAAGGGGAGGTGTATGTAATACACTAGGAATTAATAATTTATTATTAATTCTACTGAAAAATAATTTAACTATTATTTTTATTTTTCATCATTTCATTATATTTGGCATAAAGTAAAAAATAAAACATTGTGTAATAAAACATTTTTATTTTAAAACAATATGTTGAAGACGGGGCAAAAGTGGATATAGCCGTTAAAGAGTGTTTGCTATCCCACAAGAGGAAAAAACAAGTGGTTGAAGCCACTGAGTGAGAGCTCAATATGCAGGAGGCATCATCCCCAAAAATCAGGTCACAACTCCTAGTTGAGTGCTAAAGAGTAGGAGGCTCATAAATGACCAAGTCCTAGGAAAAATACTATATATTAGTATGTCCATGAGTAGCAGGAGGATAGTACTGGATGGGGATTGAATCTGTGAATGCAAGAGATGGCACACTGAAGGATTTTTTTCTTTTGGTTTAAAGAATAGGCTCGGGGATTATGGAGCAAGTAACTTGGCTGCTCTGGGATTTGGTTGGGAGGAACAACTTCTCCACTTTTGTTTTCCTAGCATTGTTGCTAGATTCATGATGTATATTTTAAAATGATTGTAGAATGTTTCTATTCTAGATCTGAAGAGGTTAATGTAGGACCTAGCATGTATCAGTTAGTTTAAATTATGCTATGATTGAATGAACATAATGGATATATATATCGTCTATTTCCAATTTCTTTTTATACTATCGATTTAGTAATGCATCGTTGCACTTCTTATTCATATTAATTTCCTAGTCTGTAATTTCGAAACTAAAAGTAGAAAGGATCTCTAATCATGTTAGTATTAGTTTATATTGCTTCATGTTTAAACCACAGTAAGAAGTATATAAATACATACACGTATATATGGGCAGAGTATCACCAAATTCATCACACATATAGAATTATATTAAGATACAATCATAAGATCTTAATAATGTATAGAATAGATCGGTACGATTTAATATATATGGAAGAATATTTCATTATAATTATAATAACATCATTATACAAACTGTAGGATTCCACTTTATTACTTGTTTAACGAGTAAAATAAACAAAACCATATATATTAATCTTCTAGAAAAACAATGATTACATAAACTAGTCGTAGGAGTCTAACCAAACAATACAATCTGATCATGGATTCAAAAGCATATACCATCTACGATTTTAATCACCTAAATCGTAGATCTATATTATTAAAACATGAAAGATAATTTATCTTAAGTCTAACAGGCTACAGGCCATAGTAGGCAAATCAAAATCAAATCGAAGAATTATGTTAAGACAATCTTTCTAGATGTTGCATGAATGGTCTCATATGGATCGAAGATGCTTAACCAAAGTAATACTATATATGAATTAAATCTAGGATCAAATCTATTCACAGTTCCATCCTACTCGCTAGCTGCTACAACTGTGAATAATAAGCTTTCATTCCCCAAGGATCGACGTTAAGGCTGTCAATGATGGCAGTCGAGTCTTACTTAAAATCAACTTCTACCTATTGTACAGTAAATTACACACCCTACGAGTCGTTTATTTAATTCAATAGGACAAAGTAACGATGGGGATGGAAGTCCATATCATGGTCGTCGCTATCTACACAAAGGCAAAGCATTGGTAAATATTTATACACATCCATCGTATTCAATAACGATTACAACATTAACATTAAAACAAAATTACTATATTCATGTTCGTAGGACCATCGATGATGGCATCCCTTGTTTTAAAACAAACTGTATATAATAAATATGTACATCAACAACGACTATTGGAATAACACAACTGAACGATGGCACTGTTTTATTATAATAAAAAATACATATATTAAAGAGTGGTTGTAAGACAATCGTCGATGGCTTCCACACTATTTTTAAAATACCAATGCTTAAACAATAATGGGAATAAGACTAGTTAAATGGAACCTAAACCATGATAGGGTTACAATTAAAATATTACATCACAATGATGTAGCATTGGCTACAAAGCCGGTGTAGGATAGACCCTAGAAGGCTTTTACAAATGCATATGCAATTAAATCAAACACTTATCTTAACAAACGATGGTGGCTACCCTTTATCACCTCTCGGCTCCTACCCATAGTGACTTGCAACCATAGTGTGGTTTGGTCAGTTTGTTGATTGAAACCTTAAAACTTTTAAAACAAGATAATTAACTAAGGGATGAGTCGAGATTACTTGGGTGTTTGGAAATGCGGGCCTGGGAGGAGGTGACCCTATTGCCTCCCTCTCCAGCGCCTTAGCTTGTACATTAAAGTTACAGTCAGAAGAAATAGACATTGTGATTTTAAATCAATTGAAGGAAAAATAATGTGGGATAAAAACCTTATCTCGGCATATTGCAGAGAGGGCCAGGGGTCAGCTCTTCTCGAGCACCCTTATCCCTCCTCTGTCTGCAACACCAACGAAAGAAAACTCAATTTTTACTAATGTTAAATAATTACCAATAAAATGCAGAAGTTAATCTTCTAAGTAAAACAAACCGTTACGTGTAACAGACAGTTTGAAGGGAGAAGTTGTGACAAGCAAGGATGAGGCACCAACTCTGCTTTATAGTCCGCCAAGGAAGTCGAGAAGCCCAAATAACTCCTTAAGAAGGTTAAAATAGAACACTGTTAACACTTGCCAAAACCAGGACCATAACACAATAACCAGAATAGAACTCGGCGGCTCTTGCTGGCCACACGAAACTGACCCATTCATTCCATAGTAAACAAGGAAGAGCCCTTCGGCTCATGCCAGCTGTACAAAAGATAAGAAAACCACCTGTACATTTCCTCCACGGTTGACCATAGCTTGATTCTGCCTTACCACCCAAACCAACATGCAAAATGGGGCTTCGGACAAGTTCCAAGAACATTAAACCACTGTCTGAAACCCTAACTCCCATTTGAACAAATGGACGGTGGAAGGGTCGCCATGTACCAGCGTAAAGGACCTAGTTGCGTTTTCAACTCACAGTCAGGTCACAAGTTTAATGCCAAAATCAATCAAGGACGAGTATAATAATAATCACCAACATAATTATTCAAAACGTAATCATTGCAAACCAAACATTATATTATAACCATTATGCCAAAGAACCATCACATTATATGAACCGTGGCATGTAATGCCTAGTGTTATAATATGCCAAGAACCTCTAATTACATTACAAACATGGTGTAAAAATACATATGTCGAGAACCTTTAATACCTTGCAACTATGGCGTAAAACACTTGGGCCAAACCATTTTAATGTGCAATCAAGGTATAACCATATGCCAAGGAACAAAAATCATAACCATCGTGGATCATAAGGGAAATGAATAGCATAATCAAACCATATAGTTCTTGTGCCAAAACATTATGTTATAAACCCTCACAACTTTATTTATATAACAAGAGGTCATTATATGGTGGTACTATATGCTTTACAAACCTTAAGCACCTTACGCTTAAGGAGAGGTCACCACACACAATAGTGTAGACTATGGCAAGGCCAATGCCTTTTTAATTATATATCAACCTACGTAATACATAAGGGTTGGGTTCAAGACTATGGATAGTCTCCCCACGCCTTTGGCTAGTTTAGGCCTCATAAAATATAAACAAAGAAGAACAGATAAAAAAACATCACCTGCGTAGACATGGTTGGAGGTTCCGGAAGGAGCTAGCCACTCTCACAATCAACAAAACTTGTCATAAACAGAACAAAATAAAAATATTTAAACTTACAAAAGTAAATCATAAAAAATCTGCTAAACATAAAAATAATGCATGTAAATCTTTTTTTTTAACGATTTTTAGATGTGTTACAACCACAAATAAGACTCTTCATTTAAAAAAATGCTAACCCCCCAAAAAAATGCAACACCATCTCAACAATGCAACAATAGGACAATAAACGCAACTATTTCCTATGTCCTATGTCCATCGTGAAAAGAAGACATTTAATGCCACGTCAGGACGCTAACGCAAGAGCACCACCACGTCCTAGGGCAGAAAACGCGAGATATACGTGAACGCGTTGGAGCCAACCAACGCTAACACCAACCCTTCTCTATTTTCAAAAAAGCGCCTCCAAAGCTTTAAACATTGGGCTACACGGAAATATTTTTACCCTGACTCCTAACTAATCGCCTTTGACATTGCTAAATGTCAAATATATATTTGTCTTAAAAGACCATAACCTTGCTCTTTTTCAAGTTAATTCATGTGCATCAATTTATATCAGCCGTCATAATAATTATGCATCAATCTATATCGACTATCATCATAATGATGATAATTAATATCAGGCCAACCATCTGAGCCTCATAATTAATTCAAGGCATCATCATAATTAATATCAGGCCAACCATTTAAACCTCATAATTAATTCAAGGCATCATCATAATTAATATATTGCCAACCATCAAAGGTAAGAAAATCAAAACGTGTTTCTAGGAGCTCGGAAATCTATCAATATCCATTGGTAAAATTTACCACCACCTCACTTTTATATCCATATGGATGCATGAACATGATTCTTTCAGGCATCTTTTAGATACTACAAAAAAATTAAGATAATAAGGTTTGTATAGTTATTTAAAATCGTTGCAAGTTACAGTTATTTTACTTTTCTGAAGGAGATCGCAGATTGTATAAGTTAACTTTTTATAATTGCCGAGTTGCATATTTCGTTTTCGTTTGACTGAAATCTGATCTCACACTGTATAAATTAACTTGTTGTAGGTGCCGAGTTGCATATTTAATATCACTGAACCCCGGCAAGATTCATTTCTGTGCAAACTCATTTTGATCCGTATTAACTAGCAATTGCCCCAAGAAGGTGCAATAATACGTCGATAGGTAAAATAGATCAAAAAGGGAACTAAAATCGAGTTGTTGTAGGCTTGGTGATGTACATTGAGGAACTTCAAGATTCTAAATTTATAGTAAGTTGTAGCATTAGACAATATATTTCAAAAAATGCTTAAAACTTCAAAATTACACAGAGTATGCTTATTTTGAGCTACCTAGAATTGTATAGCAAGTGTGAGTTTTTGAAGTGTTCAAATATATTCAAATGCATAATGTAGTAAATCCGACAAAAAGAAAATCCATTCTGAGAAATCCAACATTAAGTGTACAAATTTCAAATTAACCATTTCATTAGAATTGCACTCCAAGAGTAAGTTGGAACTCATCGAAAGAATAAGATATTGATTTAATAATTAACCAAAGAATCATTGATTCCTTTGAAGCACTATTAATAGTTCTAAACTAGGAACGCATCATTTTTATAACTACAATAGAAAAAATATGAAGTTGTAGCATTCCTTTCAATTCCCGAGCTTCAATAATATAGCCTCAACTAAAGTGTTTCATTGAAGAAAAGGACTTCTACTACCTTCTCTTCCTTTTAATTTTCCTTGCATCACTGTCACTTTCAATTTCACTCTCGGGATGAAAAGAAATATCGGTCTTTGTCCTTTTTATGTTTCTTGCATCTTCGTGTTCACTTCCACTTTCACTCTCAGAAGTAGAATAAATACTAGTATTTTTATTTCTTCTTTTTTGCTCACTTTCTCTTTTAGTCTCACTCTCATGGATTTTATATGAAATAAGAAACCTAAAGAATATTCCTTTAGTCTTGTGGGAAAGAGAGTTCCAAGTCTTTCTAGATTTCAAATTTTATTAATATTGTTTACCAAGGTCTTGGCCAAACGGTTTAATCTCATGAATTTACAAATTAGAGCAAACGTTCTTATATAGAAAACATCCCATGCTAACATAGTTGGATAAATCATGATGTTAGGATTTTAATATGTTTTTAAGTCATTTATTTTCTTGGAGGGATGTGAATGTTTCTCTCTGTTGGACATTGATTGTTGAGCATTGATGAATGAACTTAAGTTCATCATGTTCCTTGTAGGATTATAACAATACAACCCATAACAAAGGACTACAAGTTTGAAGGAAAAAATTATAAGTTGTTTAGAAAAGAAGTACACATGGGGGCTAAGTAGGGGATAAATTTCCAAAGATACTTGTAAAGTACTCACTAAACTACTATTTACGTAAGGGAAGATTGTAAGTAGCTAGTAAAACTTAATGAAATAAAAATCCCAAGCATCGCAACCACTTTTTAGATTCATAGTTGTAGAATGTGTACCAAAAGAAGCAAATTGAATCTAAATATACATTATTATCTTAATTTGGGTAAAAAAAATAAAAATTATGAACACATAGATATGGAGACCAATATTAAATATATCCTTGGTTTTAAAATGCAACATCAAAATTTAAGATCAACAATTTAAGGATTATGGAAATAAGATTCCCTATTTTCCATGAGAATGAAAAGAAACAGTTGAATAAAAAAGCGATTTACCCTCGATGAAAGTTTTGTTGGACTTTCTTCAAGTTGTAAATGGTTTGAATCATAACAACCAATCTCCTATAAGTTTGACTAGACATTACCTTACAAGAGACCAACACAACATATCAACAAAGTAGGGTAAACCAAAACTTACCAATAAGAGAGTTATCTTTGACATCTCAATGTATACTTTCTTTTCCTTCATCTTGAACATTTGTACATACTTCTTCACCATTAAAAGTGTTTTTATGTTCCTTATCATTATTTCTATCCTCTTTGGGATTTTCCTCACCTCCTAAGATGGAAACTATTACGACATGTCTCTAAAAGTGTTTTCCTCCACTTTAGTAACATTGTAATCCTACTCAACCACAAAAATCATCCTAGCATAGGTTTTCTTTCAAGTTCAACGGTGAGAAAGAACTAAACCTCACCATATCATGCCTCACATTAAGTAATCTCCTTCTTATTTATTTGAGAGGATTTCTCTATTAACATGAGGAAGACAATTCATTATGTCCAGTCATATTCAAGTTCAAGATTCCATGAGGAAGAGTTCCACTGTTAGACATAATAACGAGCCAATTATGTCCATATAAGCTTAGTCTTAACACCTGCTTGAATGCCACTATTATATCATCTTTAAAAGAATCCAAACTTGTATTTTAGTGACCTAGAATAATGACGTTGCATAATGACCTACCAGTATTTAGTGAACCCATTAGGTCATCTTGGACTATCCTATACATAGATTTCATGCAACAACCATTTGGATTCAAAGTTTTCTCACTACTCTTTCTTTGTCATTTAGGAGAAAAATAACCACAAGAAAAATCCTCCAATGCTCTTGTAGTCAAAGGGAAGATGCTTGTGCTTTTCGTACATACATTTTCCCTTTTTTTTAAAGGGTTGAAAAATAGCTCGTAGGCTAAATTTTGCCCCTAAATTTTTTCTTGAGTATGCCCACCATTTCTCTCAAGTTAAGAGGGATTACTCTTTCATTTACCACTTTTATTATGGTTCCATTGTTACTAAGTCATTGTTTATTAAAGATCCTTCAAGTTCATCATAGAATGATCGTGAAAGGAGGGCACACAAATATTTCTATCAATAAATTTAAAAATAGTAGAATATTTACAATTCACATATCATAAAAACCTAGCAAATTGATTGACATTTGACTTATTAAAATTTCCAAGATGACTATGTACTCACTTCATATTTGTCATGTACACTTAAAGTAGAACATGTTCTAAATAAAATCCTAGTTAATTAGTGAATCATCACAACTACTTGTATATTACAAATACTAAGTTCTAACATACTTAGAGATAAAGTGTAAAAATATTATTATTTTATTCTAGTATTGGTTTTTAAATAATATAACATTTTCTCATAGTTAAACACCTTTTTCTACTAATACTACAAAGTAGGGTACAAAATTGTAGTGGTAAATTCATTCTTTAAAATAGAAGAATCACAAAATTTCAAGTCTAAATACCATGAAGATACTAACCCAATATACAACAAAATTGCAAGTCTAAATACCATATAGATAGTGACCCAATACACAACAATATTTCAAGTCTAAATACCATGTAGATAGTGACCCAATACACAACAACACCACTTGGTCACCAAAATACTACAAAAATAAAGTGATAGGTACACCTAAAAAGGAATAACACCCATATAAGAGAAAAATGTAATATAATTTTAAGGGAAAACTAACTTTTAATAGTGTCCCTCCTTCACCTCCCCTTTACAGGATAAATACAGTTGTTCTGATGTATATCACATTTAGTGATATGATAATGTGGGGATGCCACAGTGTTTATTTCTTTTACTTAACCAAATATGATAGTTGAACTATGATAGCTTGGATTATGTATTGATTAATGATGTTGTATAATTGGAATTTCGATATTTGTATAGCTTAATACAATATGTTATTATCTTCCTTAGGTATCCACTGCTCATAATCTTTAGTTTGGGAAAAATATAAATGTTTTAAGGCTTGTAATAGATGAACAAAAAGGTTATGCATTGGAAGAAGAGATAGTGGAGGGTGGTGCATTGTAAGAAGAGATAATGGAGGGAGGTTCATTACAGGCAATGGAGGGCAATGCAATGGAGGCATAGAAAACATGACAAAGTAATATATTGAAGTAAATGTAAATTAAATTCCCTTTCTAGAAACCCAGCAATTCGTCATCACTCCTGTGATAACGGGCGAAACACAAATATGAAGAATTTTTTTGGATAATATGAATGCATAAAATCATGAATTATGAAAACTTTGATTACAATGCAAAAGTGAGGTACAAACTATTAAGTAGTCAAATGAAGTAATAGGAATTCAATGTTGAATCGATTGCAATGACACATTGCCTATCTGGAGGCATAATAACTTATTTGTATTTTGTATTCATGGTTTAAAGGGCCTACACTGAACTTCCATGATTGAAGTTTCATCAAAATAATAAGTTTGTATAGAATAGTTACAAATAATTTATTTTAGCTCATGGTCTAAAGGGCACTCTAGCATAAAATTTTGATCAAGATACTAAGGTTATTCAACATAGTCCTTATACACTTACTTTTATAGCTTGGTAAAGTTGAGTTATGTATTTTTTTCCTCATAAAAACAAAATTGAAAAAAAATATAGATCTTTAGTGTTAACCTTAAGTGATTCAATTGGAATTACTATACCTTTTCCCCAAAACCTCACCAAATATTAATAACATTAATTTTATTGAGCTACTGAGAGACAGACACTGAAATGACTTGCAATTGTTGAAGGCAACCTGAAGAACTGTTGCTTGTTCTGGTATAAAATCATCGGAGAAACAACCTATTCCTAAATGTGTAAGTTGTGGGGCTCTCAACATAAGTCGATGCAGTTGTACTATAGAGATACTCCTATTCATCCTTAGTTATTTTAGAGACTGGCATCGTGCCACCAATCTTTCAAGTGCATCAATATTTATTGGGCACTCTAAACATTCAAAACTTAGGCATTCTAATGCGGTAGTTGTTTTTGGAAAGCAACTCAACCAATCAACTCCGCCATTAGTGATATCATCTTCGTTCAGATCAAGTCGTCTTAATTGTCTGCAAAAACAAACCTTGTCAATTAAAAATTTTGTGCTTGAAAGGCTGTCAATGATATATCATTTGAAACAAAAGTTGCTTCATGAAAATCAATAGGTTACGCCTATTTACCTACAAAGATGCCTCACTAAATAACTCTTTAGATAAATATAAAGCAAATAGAGTTAAAACATCCAAAGCAGATGCCAAAAAATATTCATAGATAAGGTTCATTTTTCACTCATTTTCGAGTGAAAGAGAAAGGAAACTATCCAAGTTTAGAAATAATCCTAGTTTATACACTTCTTATCAATGCAAATATAATCTCTACCACGATTCCAGAAAATTATCAACAAAAACTTAGGTTGTTCAAAAGTGGGATTTGTGAAAGTTTAAATCCCAAATAAAGGAAAAGACTAGGATACTAATGCATATCATAGAAAAAAGAAAAGATTGCCGGAGACTAGAGGTTGGGTTTGTATCACATCAGATCTGTGTTGCAATTAAGCATACTGCCGTTAAATAACTAGAAGGTAATACCACTTTCTCTGTTGACTAGATGGAAGATGCAACTTCTTCCTCCATATATTGCTCATTATTTGGAAATGACCCTGAGCATGTTTCAAGATGCTATTCTGAGTCATTCTTGTCTACCCCTTATTCATTACAGTTGTTATTATTTATCCCAGGAAAGTTGTTTTGCAAGGTTATACTAACCATGGAGTATTAGCTTACAAAAGCACTTGGGAGAATGATTAAATAATCATGTGGGTTGAGATACCCTTTGTTTGGTAAGAAAATTTTCAATTATGCAAAAGATGACTAGTGTTCTTATACAAAGAAGGTCACTTACATGGAGAATCATCACTTTCTCTGCATTTGGGCCAACAAATGTAGAATTTGTGTGTATGGGTCTTTCCTTACCTTATACAGAACTCAATTAGGTAAGACCAGTCAGAATCCACTTGAGAGAAAAGTAGATCTTTCAAAAGCTTATGCAAAGCTCAGTTAGGTTATACCTTTTGAAACCGAGCCTAAGCAGACCTCACTTAGACAATACCTTTCAGAATGTTCCCTGAACAAAGCTGAGTCAAATAAGACTTTCAAGACATTAGTTATACAGAGCTCCATCAGATAAAATTTGCAGAAGCTTGCGTATTCAGAGCTCTGTTAACAATACCTTTTAGGACCTTACCTACCAGAGCTTAGATAAGACAAGACCAGGAGTTTATCTGCCTAAATAGAGATCAGGTAAGACCTTTCAAGACCTTATTTGAGCATAGCTCTACTAAGTAAGACCTTTCAACACTAGAAAAATCATCACACCAAATAAACATCTTTGATGGTGCTCCTTAATATACATAAATTCCATGATTAAATCATGGCCCATGCCAGCAATTCAAAGAATACACATCATTCACTCTTCTAGAGTACTCTGTTATTGTTCTATGCTCAGCTAGCATATTAGCGGACCAAAAGGGATAAGCATGTTAGCATAATTGAAATCAGCAACAAGGGATCTGTCAACATTAAATGCCAACGACCATGGTCATACCATCCTTCAAATCCCTTCCAGTATTATGCATGTAGGTACACTTCCAAAAGCAACACAGCCATAAGAAGCCCAGTTTATTTCAGCATATTTTAACTTTTCTATGTCGATAACTCTTTTATAGAAGTATTGTACTTAAGAATGGAAATTAAGGAGCCTACCCTTTACTTCTAAAGATCTCATGTAAATGTTTTTATTCATTTTTAAAAGCTAACAAGCAGAGATCAGATTGTAGAATCTTATAAGAATGGAATTTCTAAAACTTGAAATGCATCCATTAGACCATAAGTACCCGAATTAGCTCAATGAAAAATTTGGTGTGGGAAAAGATGCAAGAGTTTAACTTGGCTCAGTAAATTCTTGGCCAGTACAAAAACTATTTTTAAAACACCCATCAAACTTGGGAAAAACTCATTGACCTGGTCAATGACCTGCAAATGCTCATGGATTAGACCTAAGTTGGCAAGTTTGACTTATTGGCAATTCAAATTACTTGTTTGGATGCTGAGTCAGGTTTTATCCATGAGTCC
Organism: Pseudotsuga menziesii; assembly: GCA_001517045.1. Taxonomy (NCBI): domain Eukaryota; kingdom Viridiplantae; phylum Streptophyta; class Pinopsida; order Pinales; family Pinaceae; genus Pseudotsuga; species Pseudotsuga menziesii. Next base: position 91,794 of record LPNX010598750.1, read on the forward strand.
AGTAACTATGCTTCAGACCCTGCCTTCTGCTCAATGATCTTGTCAAATTCATCATGCTATGTGGCTTAGCAGCTTCTGAACATGACCACTGTTTTGAGCACTGAAACCAATATAATAGTAAAAACCAACACTATGAATAATGAGGAGCAATAAGCTTATAGTCCCCCAGGCTACCTTTCTAGTGTATACTCTATATCACTGGTAGTTAAAGGCCATGCATGGACTATAAACATTTGGGTGCATCATTCTCTTAATTAAGCCCGACATGTTTCCTTCAAGACTGAGACTACCAAGCAAGGGCTACACCTGCTCATTTTCTTTCCCCTTGCTCTGCCTCTATTTCCAGTTCCATCACACCTTGACATCTGCTCTTTATACTTGTCATGGTTTTTGCTCCTGTATTTATTGTGTGCTCTTGTTAGCTAATTACTTAGTCCTTTTACTGTTTCACAGTTTCTGCTTTTGATAGAGTACCATTAGGAGATCCTTTCCCACTCCCACTCTCTTGTATTTATTCTGGATGTACTTTTGAGTACCATTGACCTAACTTTCTGGTCATTTGTTGGACATTAATAAAATTATCTTATTTATCTTATTACCTACTAGACAGACTATTTACAAATGAAAATCCAAGGTGTTCATACAAAGGTCCTTAAATTTAAAGCTGTTGCCAGATTCATATCATTGTATGGTTGAGGATTCGGCACCACCTTCTCTTTTAAACTAAGTCACCTCATTCATGTTCATGTACAAATTCGACAACAATAATATTCAGAAAAAAAAAACACCAGTGCAAAAAAATATGATAAAATTTGCGATTAAGGTTCTCCTTGTTTAAATCTACAAAATGTCTACTAGTCATCTCTATCAAAGAGCTTATGCAATTTTGTGAGATACTAGCATAATCTGGACCTTGGATTATAACGTAAGTTACTTGAAACAAGAACACTAGACACATAAATACGAGTTTTTGACACAGGACACGATGACTGTAGAATCAGGACATAGTTATATATATATATATATATATATATATATATTAAAAAAATATAAAAATATGAAATTCAAATAAAATAAAGATCCAATTTTTTTAGAAACTAGAACATTTACAAAACACTTGGAATCCCTTCAAATCTTGATTTTACCCTTTACCTACACAATGGGAGTCCATGACATCTCTTTCCCTACAACTAAAAGTGAGAAAACACAATGAAAAGTGGTTTTTAGAGTGGAACGCATATAGGGCATGTGTCAGACACATGTTTGACACGTGACACATGCCAAACACGTGTCCTAGCATATCTGTGTCCAGCACATGAAATACGGACATGGAACCCCTAGGAGACATGTCCTGTTTCACAGATTATATCATTGTAGCATTTTTTGTCCAAACTTGGTATATAAAAAGGTCCAAATTATGTTCCTTTAGTCAGGTCCTGGCAAAATGAGTTCCAATCCTAAGATGGAAAATTTATTCACCAGTATGGATAACCTTGTGACTATGCTTTTAAGAGCCACGAATGTTATCATTGGGTAGAAACTCACGTTATCCAGATGGACAAGCAAGTGCACAATAAACCAGGCTGTTGTTTTTGTTTTGAGGGAACTATACATAGCAAGTTTTCTTCCCAAGAGCATTATCCATTAGAAAACACATTTCCTTACGAAGAGCTTTGATGTTGTTTATATAATGGCCACAGTCAAGATTCAAGAGAAAGAGGCCATTTGTGAGGACAGAAGAAACTTGGACCTAATTAGAGAAACGGGATAGCAATCATGAACATAATGAATCGTGAAATTAATAGTAGGAAATCAGCAAAAAACAAAAAAAATGTATACTTAGAAAGGAATATAACAATGCATTCATTGTACCAACTTTCCCGTGGTGTTGGAAACCAGGCCTCTTTTCATGGGATACATAAACTAACCGTAGTAATTCATTGGCATCATTGTCAACTCCCCCACTGTGACCTAAGAAACCTGAAGTGGAAACTAACAAGTTCAGTAAAACTAATTTACTCAATTTGAAACATATGTAGATGCATGTTAACAAATGGAAAATAAATTTATGATCGATACATCATATAGACTACAAAGGAAAGATAAGACTACAAGATTAAAGACAAGCATGTGATACCTGGATCATCCCAGGATGATCTCGAGTGTTGTTGCGTGGCCATGGAGTCCCAACGTGCATGGTCCATCCCTCCTCGGGCATTTTCTGTGATTTGGCCACAAGAGCATTAATTTGAATATTGTAATCTAAAATTAGGAAAAAGATGGAAGATGTCAAGGGCAAGAAAAATCAATAGACCAACGGAAGTAGCACTTGTAATTTGGAGACTTTAATGTGCACTTGCCTTCATTGCTCTCCATTCTTTATCCTTCAAATAATCGATGGTTGGTGAAGATGAGAGAAAAGTCGTATTTTTTAAGATACAACAAGATACATATCACTGCACATATACAACAAGGTACATATGCAATATACAATTGAGAATGATAGTTGACTTTCAAATTCACATCCTTGGCCTTTGTAACATACATGTCAAAGAATTAATACCCTAAAGCTTCTGACAAATTTTTTCCCATAGTGGCCTTTCCACAACCCATCATTCCTGTAAAACAACAAATTACTTAAAAGTGTATTGTATTTCATATTGTGATGACCCCACTCCTTTCTTTTATTAATATTGCACAGATTCCAAGAGTGCATATTGTAAAATTTGAAAATGATTTTGTTTTTCCAACATCCAAAACTTACCAACAAGAAATATGCTTTTGCCATACAAGCCTAGGGAAACCTCTTCAGCCTTACTCTGCAACACAAGTATTCCATGGAGAATTAGAATTATTTGACAAACTAAGTTACTGGTCAAACCTTGCTGTCAGATAAGAAATGTGCTACTCAAAACTATTTAAACCAATGAGTGAATTTGAACATAAGACCCTCCTCCATTCCCTTTAGACCTTTAGGCTTTGACTGAAAAGGAAAGAAAAGATAAAAATCGAAGCCAAACCTTCAAAGCCAACGTCCCCTCAACACTGCACATGTATGTTTCAGAAACAATTGCATATTAAATTTATAAGCTATTAACAAAGAAGCAAATACATCGGTCCAACTTAACTCAAGAATGTGCCCTACTTTAATGAAAGCCAAAATTACTTACGTGTTTGAGATCTAATAGGCATCTCTAACTAATATTGTTGTTGGATGTATTTCAAGGTTTTTCTACATAATTGAATGCATTTGATTTGAGTTAAGGGGCATCTATCCCAATATAAAAGACAAGATGTTTGTACAAAAAGATGAACCCTCGACCTTCCATTCAAACCAAGCTTAAAAGAAGCTAGAATCTTAATGATACAAGCATAAATGGCACAAAGTGAAATCTATTTGGGATGCAAATGGTTTTTTTTTAAATCTCGCTCCTTGCTTGGTACAATCTATACATGGTGCTCCTGACAAAAGGAAAGCTTTATAACACAGGATTAGCACATGAAAACTGCATCTATTGCAGGAATGATGAAGATGTTGACCATGTTTTTTTAAAGGTGCCTGTTTTCAAATTGCTCCAATGTGTGGAGTTTGCATTTAAAAACTTGCTAGATTCATATGAATGTTGTAGGCTAATCAAACTTGGCAATGAAGCACAGAAATGGAAGTGAATTAGTAAAAGATCAGATTACAATGTTTTGTTAAAGATCACACTTGACAATGAAGCACAAAAACGGAAGTGAATTAGTAAAAGATCAGGTTACAACGATTTGTAAAAGATCACACATGGCAATGAAGCATAGAAATGGTGGTGAATTAGTAACCAATTCCAAAAGAAGAGGAATCAGGTGCACTACAGAGTGGTCTCATGGTATCCTATGGCTGATCAAAGGAAAGGAAAACTTTAGAGTGGATATTATATCCCATTCCTTAGAATAGGAAATGTGGTATGTTGCAAGGACAAGGATAACAATAATAGTTGAAAGGAGTCTGAAAAGACTTCATGGATTCATATTTAGTCTTTAGATGATACAAAAATATTTTTTCCAAGGAAAACCTTGATAGGGAACCCACACACTTCCTTGTATATACTCAGAACTCAGAGTAATCCATTGGCACTAGACCCCATTAAGGTGCGATTGATAGGGAACCAGTTTATAATGTAAGTGATTCTTACCTCCATTTTTTACAAAGAAAAACCTTGTTAAGTAACCCACACACTTCCTATAAAATAAACCATCCCAAATCAAACCACACAGAAAAACAACATCACTTTGTAGCAGAGAACTTAGAAATGTAGAAAGTCAAAAAAATCCAATAGCCCACAAGTAAGCGATGAGCTTCAGTCAAGGAAAAATCCTGGAACTCAAATGGAAAGAAACATCAAAAATTAAATTAGCAAGCATTTGAAACTTGTAAATTGAAAATCCAGCTGGTCACAGTCTCTCCCAATAATTAAACTAGCCACATAGGAAATAAGATGCCACATATCACATATTATTGCCATAGCTCAAGAAAAAGGAGATAAATTCCAGACTCCACATCTGGTCGGCAGATTTTTGCAGAAAGAAAGATGAGAAAACGTCAGACTTAATGTCAAGAGCACAAAAATTACAATGCTTGGAGGACAAAAGAATAAACGAAAAAAAGGGGCTAACAATTCAATGTGAAACCAGATACAAACCCTGAAAGAGAAAAAAGGAAAACAAAAACATATCTTGCATTAAGATTTTGTTGTGAGTTGTGACAAAACCTAACACTTATTCATAAAAAAGCCCACATAAAACGGGAAGATTTAGCAAGTAGAAAACCAACAAAATCAGAAACAAAATATAACCCATATAAAAGTTTCCAATAAGAACAGGAACAAACACAACCTGCATGAATTGGACAGCATTTTTACAAGAAAAAAATATAATCTCAAAGAAAATGGTAAAATTTACTTCGATTGCCAAAAACTTGTTCACAAGTACAGCCCATATCAAATTGCTGACAAGAAGGAAAGAAACTTGATGGAGTAAAGTTAGTAAACAACCCAAATTAATTTTCCAACAATCGAACCAGAAACAAAAGGGCTATAAGGTCGTAGCAATACCAACAAGCATTTCTCAGAGATAATCATAAACTCCAAAAAACTAACATTCCTTTCCCAATTTCCATAATACAAACTTGAAACACAAACAAAAATACATCCCATGTCAAATTACGAAATCAACAACTCTAATCCAATCCTTTATCTGCATAAAAAACATGTTTTCCCAAGTGAAGCCAATTGAGGGTCTTTAATATAAGAGAGCAATGGACTTCATAGATGATAAAGTAACCATAGAATGAATTCATAGATAATAAAGGAAGCATACAATGAAAATCATTTTGGTTTCCTTCTTTGAATCATGTAGAAGTGGGTTATAGTAAAATGTGATGAAGAGAAATAGGCATCACCTCAGAATCTCTAAAGTACTCTTCATTTTTCCCTTTGAAGATTTTTGCTACACATGTTCCACCTGCAGACTCTTCAATCAACTTATCACTGCACATATACAACAAGATACATATCAAAATGTTTCGTATTACACGAAAAAACATATGCAATATACAATTGAGAATGATAGTTGACTTTCAAATTCACATCCTCAGCCTTTGTAACATACATGTCAAAGAAGTAATACGCTAAATATTCTGATAGAATTTTTCCCACAGTGGTCTTTCCACAACCCATCATTCCTGTAAAACAACAAATTACTTAAAAGTGTATCATATTACATATTGTGATGACCCCACTCCTTTCTTTTATTAATATTGAACATATTCCAAGAGTGCATATAGTAAAATTTGAAAATGATTTTGTTTTTCCAACACCCAAAAATTACCAACAAGAAATATGATTTTTCCATCCAAGCCTAGGGAAACCTCTTCAGCCTTACTCTGCAGCGCAAGTATTCCATGGTGAATTAGAATTATTTGACAAACTGAGTTACTAGTCAAACCTTGCTATCAGATAAGAAATGTGCTACTCAAAGCTCTTTAAACCAATGAGTGAAGTTGAACATAAGACCCTCCTCCATTCCCTTTCGACCTTTATGCTTTGACTAAAAAGGAAAGAAAAGATAAAAGTCGAAGCCGAACCTTCAAAGCCAACGTCCCCTCAGCACTGCACGTGTTTGTTTTAGAAACAGTTGCATATTAAATTTAGAATCTATTAACAAAGAAGCAAATACACTAGTCCAACTTAACTCAAGAATGTGCCCAATTTTAATGAAAGTCAAACTTACTTATGTGTTTGAGATCTAATAGGCATCTCTGACTAATATTCTTGTTGGATGTATTTCAAGGTTTTCCTACATAATTGAATGCATTTTATTTGAGTTATGGGGCATCTATCCCAATATAAAAGACAAGATGTTTGTACAAAAAGATGAACCCTGGACCTTCCATTCAAACCAAGCTTAAAAGAAGTTGGAATCTTAATAATACAAGCATAAATGGCACAAAGTGAAATCTATTTGGGATGCAAGGGTTTTCTTTAAAATCTAGCTCCTTGCTCGGTACATTCTATACATGGTGCTCCTGACAAAAGGAAAGCTTTATAACACAGGATTAGCACATGAAAAATGCAGCTATTGTAGGAATGATGAAGATGTTGACTATGTTTTTTTAAAGGTGCCCATTTTCAAATTGCTCCAATGTGTGGAGTTTGCATTTAAAAACTTGCTAGCTTCATATGAATGTTGCAGCCTAATCACAGCCTAATCAAACTTGGCAATGAAGCACAGAAATGGAAGTGAATTAGTAAAAGATCAGCTTACAATGATTTGTAAAAGATCACACTTGGCAATGAAGCACAGAAATGGAAGTGAATTAGTAAAAGATCAGCTTACAACGATTTCTAAAAGATCACACTTGGAAATGAAGCACAGAAATGGAAGTGAATTAGTAACCAATTCCAAAAGAAGAGGAATAAGGTGCACTACAGAGTGGTCTCATGGTAGCCTGTGGCTAATCAAAGGAAAGGAAAACTTTAGAGTGGATATTATACCCCATTCCTCATAATAGGAAATCTGGTCTATTGCAAGGACAAGGATAACAATAATAGTTGAAAGGAGTCTGAACAAACTTCATGGATTCAAATTTAGTCTTTAGATGATACCAAAATATTTTTTCCAAGGAAAACCTTGATAGGGAACCCACATACTTCCTTGTATATACTCAGAACTCATAGTAATCCATCGGCACTGGACCCCATTCAGGTGCGATTGATAGGGAACCAGTTTATAATGTAAGTGATTCTTACCTCCATTTTTTTCAAAGAAAAACCTTGATAAGGAACCCACACACTTCCTAGCAAATATGCAGAACTTGGAGTAACTCCATCAGCATTGTTAATGGCACCTGACCTGGTAGGGATGTCAAAGGACCTGGTAAGGACCTGATAGGGAAAAACCAAGGTAAATAACAAAGGAAGCTAGCCTGCGGAGTTGACCCCAAGGCCTCCTTCATAGAGCTCAAAGGACTCAACCACTCAAGTTAGCCTACCAGATTACCTAAATCCTTATATATCATTTTTGGTTGTTGAATTTTGATTTCAAATTAGCAAATATCAAGGGTCAAGTACAACTATGATATTATTAGGCACCCACCACATTCTCATCATGGATTGGGAGGTCTGCATTTGTTCCTAGATGTAGATGGCATATTTCTTGGGCACTACAGTTGGCATGAAATTAAGGATATTATGTTGTGTTGTCTACAATTTCTTACGGTGTTTAGAAATTTTACAGGTACTAATATATATGATAAAAACTAAGAGGAAAAAACATCTACTATGTTCAAATTAACTTTCTAATAAATAAAGTGTTTAGCAGCCCACATCTATTTGGAAAAAGAAAAGAGAAAACTAAACACAAAGAAAGGATGATCCCACATGAAACAAAGAACAAGCAAGCACTTATTTGCAAAGATAAAAGAAAAAATAAATTGATGGGAAAAGTAGCCCATGACAAATGAATGCCAAGGATTAGAAAGGCAAAAAAAGATGAAAGAAAAATGCAAAAATCCTTGGATTTTAACACACAATCTGTGAAAAAAGAGATACCACATAGTGAAGGCTTTATAGCCTAGCCTGATTGTAAACCAGATATTGTGAGGTGTTCCATACTTCTCCAAGTCAAAAGGGACTTTACTTAGCTTACCAAAACAAACAACTGGTCAATACTTCCCCTCAAACAATGTATAAATCTGTGCTATATGATGCAGCCCTTGAACTCGAGGTATATTTCTTGAGACAACTTCCAAACAAAAAATGCGAATCTAAAAAGCTCAATACCTCGACTGAGTAGGCATTTGCAAAAACAAAGGAAAAATCACACAGCAGAAAAAAGTAATGGAGAAATCAGCCCACAACAAAACCAACAACAGGAAATGGAAAGGCAGAAAGATGAAAGAAAAATGAAAAAATACTTGGATTCTAACAGACAAACTAAAAAAATAGATACCACACTCCACAGCTGAAGGTAACCTGGTTGTAAAGCAGATCTTGTAAAGAGTTGTATAATATTTCCAAGTCCAAAGGAACCTTACTTGACTACCACTGTCCAATACCTTACAACTTGTAAATCTTCCAAGCTAATGCAGCTTTTACAATTAAGCAACACGCCTAGATAAAGAGAGAAAGAAATAGACCTTGTTGATCTTCGGAACAACATACCGAAGCATGTAAAGCCTATCATTGAGCTTCTTTGGGCACCTCCTTTTGGCCATCGCATTCTTAGTAGGCACCTTGGCAGTTTAACTTCGAAATGCTGTCAAAAGTGGCAAATTTATTCCAGAACGCATGGCCAATGTGTGGTAGATGGATAGAAAATCTAACCTCCCCGCTGCCCTTGGAGGCTACGAAGTTCGATCTCGGGTGGAACTCGATGCTTGTGTTTCTGTTGTTGTCGAAGAAAAAATGCTATGTAGCCACAGAGAGGCCGAGCTTTGTCCTTGCCCTTTCAGCTGACGAATTTCCTTCCATGGGCACGATCAACATTTTGGACCTAGAATCCTCTAGATAGAACTCAAATTCCTCTTCTATGTAAACTGAATTAAGTGGCGTTGCAACTACTTTGACTCTTATCACCACAAGGAATAATATCACGAACTATACCAAAGAAACAAAACATATTTAGCGAATTGAAATTTGAAACCTGATAAAATAACCTGAAATAACCTAAAATATCTAATGAAATAACTTGAAATATCATCTAAAAATGATTGTATTTTTCCCTAAAACACACCCGCACACGCCTGGATTGCACAAAAATGGCCACAATTTGCATCTGTAAGACATCTTACAGAATGATCGGGAAAATTAAAGAAAAATACTAGCAGTTGAGGAAATTCTGGGATAAAAGAAACAAAGAAAAGAGTAATGACTAATAATTCTCTGTAAGAAAATAGTAGGATACTCTATTTCAACCAAAGAAAAACATAGCTTGAAACTTTACCTCAATAAACTTACAAAAGGTGAGAGCCACGACATCCCCGGTCCCTTCAACAAGTTAGAAAATCTATGGCGAGGAAGAAAAAATGGCCAAGCCAAAGGACTTCATGAACACACCAAAAAGCTGAGAAAACTTCAAGAATATGCCAGAAACCATGTTAAAAACCTAAACCTAAATGTGGTGATTTTCTATTAGCGAGGTGCGTGGCAGTTTTTTATTAGGTAGAGGGATGACGTTGCTAAAGTGGTCCGAAAACCAACTTCTGAGAGAAAACGCCTTACGACGTAAATATGAGATCTATGTGGAAAGAAGCATTTCAAGATATATGACTAGGAATTCATAAAACTTTTGTACCCTACGAGTCTATGGAGAAGCGTATTCTCTCAAAATCAACCTGGTGGACCAGTGTTGTAATGGATAATTCACCTAATAACCTAGGTCTGGGGGTTACCAACATACTATGACCTTGCAGACAAATTTGATTATAAAAGCACAAATAGGAAATAGGGAAGTAGCAGGAACTTACTTGTAATAAACGAAGGTTGATCCAAGCTAACTTCTTCCTCTTTGCTTCACTTCTACAATCTCCAGGATAGTTCCTCCTTCAACCTGTTAACAAAGATTCTTCCAATATACAGTGTGATTCATATATAAAGATGCAGGTTAGGCAAATCACATATTATAATGAAATATAAACATTTACCAAGCCACAACACATGAAACACGATATGGAAGAAGTAATCTGCTTTATTAACAATAATAGAGGGAGTTTAGGTTACAACCCAATGTCTGAACAAGGGACTCCTCTGTCACCAAAGGACTCTGAGTTTCTCTGCTCCAAAGACTCTGTAGAAAATCCACCAGCATAACTTTTCTCTCCAAGTATGAATATCTAACACCCTCCCCAAGGCCTCTATTTATCTGAAGGAAATGAGGCAGTTCTCGAAGGTTAGGGAGGTTATAGTAGTTAATGGGATTAAGGTAAATGAAACAACTAATCTCCCATTAACTCATGTTTTTAAAAACTAATTTTGAGGAAACCATGTGCGGGTCTGTAGTAAAGCAACCCGCGCATGATGCGCTACTCTATACAATTGCAACCCGCGCATAGATGTATGCGCGACCTGCTGAACATAATACTCGCGCATATGCGCGAGATGCCAATAGAGATAATCGCGCATGCACTCAAAATCTCAAAATAGCAAAGTAACCAGCTGGGCATATCGGCAATGTATTTCATCATCAACCAAGGTATAATGAAACTAGGCAAACCTCAATCCATAAGTGTCCTTTTGTGTGCCGACCTGAGGGATGTCAGCACTTGGACGGAGAGGTGCCAATCAGCTGTATAACAGATGCCCCCTAATGTGTGAGGTCAGAGGGGAACGATGGCCGAAATACATTATAATACTAACTCTGGAGAAACTCAGAAGTCCAGTGGAGCAGAAGGAGTACCTGAAACCAATACATAATAATGTCATATACAAAGCTATATCTGAGGATGCTATGTTCAATTTACTGGAACACTAGCGCCTTTACAAGATGAGAGTACATCATATAATACGGGTAAAACCACGTATGTACAAAGGTGGATCAAAGCCATAATATAACAATGATGAGTCTTCGAAGATCTGGAAGCTGGATATAGAAACGGAACATAGTCTTGCGCAACTTAGTTCATAAGTGATGAACTAAGGTCTTCATACAAGATCCCAAAGAACCAAGTACAATCCAAGCCATGTGAATAAGGGTAAGCTGAAGTCGAACATGGAGAGGATTCAACAGTTTGTCAACCAATAGATGATAATTGACAACTGAAGCAAAGGATTTCACCAATGATGAAAGTGAATCCATAGGTACTACCGTCAAACTCTAGGTCTTCGTCATCAGGAAGTGCTGAAACTGAACCATACTGTGATAGGGAAGGCAATAGATCCTCCAACGGATCACAAGAGTGACTAGGAACTGGGCAAAAGAAGGTAGACACAAGTAAAAGGATAACAGATATAACGGTGATTGGATTGGGCTATAAATCAGATAGTGGGAAGAATCCTTGAACAATGAGCACGACACAGAGATGACCCAAGGCAGCGTATAACAGATAGATAGGACAACTAGACTTATCTGTCATGTAGGAGACATGATCAGATTCCCTAGGTATAATGGACAAGAGGAGGAGTCAGAAAACTCGAAGTGATAGATGAACACAAATGTACACTGAAACATGGATATCGAAAAACAAAGAGTGCTATGTTCAAGGATGACATGCTGCCATTACTGAAAACAAGAGAAAACTTCTTCCTTTCCTTCCCTATTAAGTTTTAACGAGTCCAGGAAAGCCAACTCGGTTCCCTCTTCATTTTTTAACAAGCTTGAAGAGACGGGAAAATAATGCTTGATACACTGATCCGTGGATTTAAAGAGCCCAAACTAGTACATGCTCGCTTGGTGCTTTCATAATTAGAGAGTCTGAAAACGCCAAAGAAGACTCCAGGGGGGTCCTTTTTCGTCCAATTTAGTCTCTTAAGGCCGAAAAAGTATAAAACAAACCT
>LPNX010598769.1:0-14208 GCA_001517045.1 Pseudotsuga menziesii
CTATCAGATGACAGACTCTTTCTATGTAGTGGATGTAGCGGATACTCATGTGGTATTGGGTGTTTAGTGGCTTTACTCTATAGGGAAATACACTACAGACTATAAGCCAATGGAGATGGAGTTCCAGGGGCCAGATGGCAAACGGGTAGTTTTGAGGGGCATGAACACTTATCCCCCAAAACCGGTCTCGTCACAGAGAATGGAGGCAGTGCTTCGACAGGATGATATAGAATGGGCTGCAGAATGTTTTGTCACCTTCAGGAAACCCCCAGAGACCAGCCCACAACACCCCAGTGACATTCAAGCCTTGTTATAGAAACACGAAAAGGTTTTTCGGGACCTTCCATCAGGCAGACCACCAGACCGGGGCTTTGAACACATCATCGAGCTAGAGGAGGGAACACAAGCAGTCATCACCACTCCTTACATGCATCCCAAGAGGTACAAGGATGAGATTGAGAAAACCATCAAAGAATTACTGGAGCTTGGTTATATACGACCCAGTTCTAGCCCCTTTGCATCTTCAGTAGTTCTGGTTAAGAAGAAGGATGGCACTCTGCGTATGTGCATCGATTATCGAGCACTTAACAAAAAGACCATCAAGAACAGGTATCCCATTCCCAAGATTGACGAACTCATGGATGAACTTCGGGGAGCTCAATACTTCTCCAAGATCGATCTTCGCTCGGGGTACCATCAGATCAGGGTAAGGGACCAGGACATCTCCAAAACAACGTTCCGTTGTCATTTTGGTCACTATGAGTTTCTGGTCATGCCCTTCGGACTGACCAATGCTCCGGCCACTTTTCAGTCATGCATGAACCATACATTCTGAGCACAGCGATGTAAATTTTTGCTGGTATTCTTTGATGACATCCTGATTTACAGCAAAACCTGGGAAGAACATCTGAAACACCTGGACGAAACATTGAGTATCTTAGAAGAGCACTCACTATATGCAAAAATGTCTAAGTGTGAGTTTGGCATGAAGGAAATGCTGTACTTAGGACACGTAATCAATGCAGAAGGAGTACAGGTTGACATGGAGAAAATTAGGGCTATCAGAGATTGGCCTGTGCCAAAAACAGTTACAGAGTTGAGAGGGTTCCTAGGTCTGTGTACTTATTACCGGCGGTACGTTAAGGGATTCTCCTAATTTGCAGCACCCCTCACAGATCTCACCAAGAAAGGAGCGTTCACTTGGACAGACTTAGCACAGAAAACTTTCGAGGAGATGAAGGTTATTACGAGTTCTTGTCCAGTTCTGGCATTACCAGATTTCTCACAACCTTTTGTGGTAGAATGTGATGCCTCAGGGGAAGGGTTAGGAGCAGTGTTGATGCAAAATCATCACCCTATTGCTTTTGAGAGCTGTAAACTGAAGAATTACGAGCGCCATTACTCCATATATGACAAGGAGATGCTGGCCATCTTGCATGCTCTCACAAAATTCAGACAGTACCTGGTGGGCAGTAAGTTCAAAATCAAAACCGATCATAACAGCCTCAAGTATTTCTTGGAACAGAAGGAACTGAATGAGCGACAACAGAAATGGGTCAGCAAGGTACAAGCCTATGATTTTGAGATCGAGTATGTAAAGGGTAAGAATAATGTAGTAGCTGATGCATTATCCAGGCGTCCATCCCGATTATCTCTCAGTAGTATATCCACGGATTGGAGGGCACTTCTCTTAGTGGAGTACTCCAAAAATAAATTCGCTTGCGAATTATTGGACAGGCAAATTCAGGATGACAGGTACAGGATTGTGGATGAAATCATCTACTACAAGGACAGAATATACCTCGTTCTAGAATCCACATTGAGGAAGAAGATCATTCAGGCAGCCCCCGATTCTCCTTTATCAGGGCATCAAGGTTTCTTAAAGACCTACAGGTAGATCAGAGAGAGGTTTTCTTGGAAGGGCCTCAAGGGGGAGATTATGCAGCATGTCAGGGAATGTAGCATCTGTCAACAGAACAAGATTGAGAACACCCATCCAGCAGGGTTACTCCAGCCACTACTGATTCCAGAGCAGAAGTGGGAGAGCATCTCCATGGACTTCATTACTGGCTTGCCCAAGGGCCAAGGGCGAGATTGTTTATATGTAGTAGTTGACAGACTAACCAAGTTTGCACATTTCTTCTCGATACCATCAGACTACTCGGCAGCTCAAGTAGCTGAGTTATTCTTCAGGGAAGTCTTCAGGTTACACGGGTTACCTAAGACCATTGTCAGTGATCGAGATAGCAGATTCACGGGTGCCTTTTGGCAAGAGCTGTTCAGATTGGTAGGGACCGAACTGGCTACCGGTACGAGTTATCATCCCCAGAGTGACGGGCAAACAGAAATAGTCAACAAGTGGATCGAGGGATATCTGAGGAACTATGTAGCAGGGCAGCAACGAACCTGGATCAAGTGGCTACACTTAGGGGAGTATTGCTACAACACTACTTATCATATGTCTATTAGGATGACTCTTTTTAAGGCACTATATGGTTACGAGGCATTGGACTATGTAGATTTGGCATTTGGAGACAGTAGGGCTCCTAAGGCTAAGGATTGGATACAGGACAGTCAGGACATCCTGAAAATACTGAAGGAGAATTTGCAGACAGCACAGAATCAACAAAAGATGTATGCCGACAAACACAGGATTGAACGGAGCTTCGAGGTAGGGGATTTAGTATACTTAAGGCTCCAGCCTTACAGACAGTCCTCACTTAAGAAGAAAGGAGCAGAGTAGTTAAAACCCCGCTTCTATGGACCCTACAAGATAATTCGAAAAGTGGGAGAGGTAGCTTATGAATTAGAACTTCCTCAGGAAAGCAAAATTCACGTGTTTCATGTATCTAGCATAAAGAAAACCCTTGGTCAACACATTGCTCCATCCACAGAATTGCCCCCTTTAGATGATGAAGGACTGCTGATATTGATTCCCGAACGGATCATTCAGACTAGAGAGAGGAAGCTTAGGAACAGGGTAATCAGGGAATACTTAGTTCAATGGAAGGAACTACCGCCAGAAGATGCCACCTGGGAAGGTGAACAGGTATTGCAGCATCCCAATTTGAAGTTGCTTGAGGACAAGCAATTTCGAGCGGGGAAGACTGTAATGTCCTCTTCCAGTTAGGCCTTAAGGCCCAAAACCGCTAACCTATGTGATTCCTGTGGGTTCGAGCGGTTACTGACAGCTAGGGAATCAGCTAAGGATTGATGCCAACTGTAGAAGATCTAGGGCATCATCAAGTGGTCAAGAAGGGCCACCGGGGCCAAAGGCCACCCTCGTGCATGCCATCCCAGTATTATTTTAATGATGCATGCACTATTTAAGTCTCCCTCCGCATGCATGCAAGTCAACGACAAATTAGAAGATAAAGTGACATGCATGCAAGTCAACGGCAAATTAGAAGATAAAGTGACCTAATTAGGTCAAAGATTAGGGTTTTGCACAGTTGAACTTTATAAATAGAGGAGAAGGAAAGAAGAGACTTCACTTTTGATTATTATTATTTTGGGAGCTCTTGGATAGCAGCACAACATGTAGCACAACAGTTGGGGTTGGAGACAGAGTCTTCAGCTAACAGGATTTCGGCAGTGAAACATCTGTCCTAGTCTTATTCCGGATAAGCCATACAGGTTCACTACTTGTTCTTTATTCATTCATCTGTTACCTAGTACATGGTATAGATCGTTGCAGGGATGTGTGCAGCCGTAAGATGGGGTTTTCAGCCAGAAAGCCCTAATCAGCTGTTGGGCCTTCAGATCTCAGTTTCCTTCCGAAACTCAGGCACCAATATCATCATCAGCCTCATACACCGGTACTCAGTGATTTTCAGATCTATCAGTGCTCATCCGAAGCAGTTATCAGCCGTTTCGGGGTTCTAGAGGGTGAGTAGCTGCCCCTCTAAAGTGATTCGCTACCCTACCTGGAGATCTCAGAACCTTCGCATGCTCCGGGCATTCTCTCCGACATTGCACCGTTATCAGTCCCGCAAATTCTCAGTGAGATCGGACATCTCCTTCCTTGAGGGCGTCACACTTCTCTACTTGGGCGTCTTGCTGCTGGGGGGATTCACCTGAAGCAGAGGAGCTCAGATCCTCTCCGATCCAGCTTGCAGTACTGGCAGACTTTTGTTGGAGCAGTTTAGATCAGCTTATCAGTGGTAAGTGTTCATTTTATCTCGCAAACCCTAACCCTAATTTTTCCTATAAAATAGGGATTTTTGCTTGGCAGTTTGCATGCCCCGTTGTACAGCATATTTGTTTAGAAATAGAAAATATTGGGATTTGGGATATTACATTTGCACAATTTGCTCTCAACTTGTCAAATAGAAAGTAAAAACCAACAAAGAAGATTAATAGCAAATACCCCAAAACGCATTTAAGAGTGTCTTGGAAAGAACTAAAAATTGTCCACAAAAATCTAAGTTAAATTAAACTAAAAAATTTGCATAAATGAATTAAGTAAGACATGCCAAAAAAGCTTGCCTTCTTAGGATATTTGCTTTCCTTATTAGGGCAGCAAACAAATGGCTCTAGATTAGCCTAATATAAATTATTAAAGCATAACACAAATTAACCTTTTCAAGTCTTTAGATCTTAGTTAAATGAACTTGCAAAAACATAATTTGTTCTTACTAGATCTAGATGTTGAATATGAAATCTTCATAACCTAGATCTAATAAAAAAATAGATCTACTATGATTAAACACATAGCTTTAGATTTGAAGATGAAACCCAAATAGTAGCCAAGGACTTTGAAAGTTTGAGGATAAGAAGGGTGAAGAAATAGAGCCCTTGAATTTGGGCAATAGGGTCCTCGAAGTACAGACTGGAGGGATTAGTTCTTTTCAAAATGTTTTTGAAGAAATGAGGATGCCAACCTGCTCTTCAAATTAGACAACTTGCAATATGACAAAAACTTTGCACAAGAAGGATCAAAGCAACCTGATGTAAACTATAAGAGAGCTTCAAATTACACGTATTTAAACTAAAATAACATGTTCCTCAATGATATCTATTGCAATTTTGACAATAAAGTAATAAATGTAATTGATCACACTACGCCACCATATTGGAAATAAATTTCCCTTCAGAAGCCAAATATTAACCAAACATTCAAATGCAAGCATGTAATAGACACATATTACCTCATGGATTCATAAGAACATTCACATCCACACACCAAAGAGCCTCACCATGATTTGCTTCCAAAGCCTTTTATTCATTAAACAAAAATACTTCACATAGATTACAAAGTGAATTGGCAGAGGTTCCATCTTCTCATGCCAAACAATGAAGATTACACTTGCTTAAATAGAAAACTAGGAGCTAGGGGGGCGCATTTGCCACAAAGCTGGTTGAGGGCAAATTGGGAGTTAAGAGAGAGTCCTTCTTTGATTGAGGGGATTGATTGCGAGTTGGACTCATGAGGTAGGCACACCCTTTCCGTAGAGTTTTCATCAACCATTTAGAAGTCGATATCAAAGAATGCACCCTCCTTTAGATGAGATGCACCCCCCTTCACTCACGAGAACTCGCCTTAGTAATATTTGATGTTGATTGACTTGATTTAGCACCAAGTTAACTCATATTTGATTGCTAGTCAACTAAGTTTGTCCCCAGACATGTTTGGGACAAACTTCTTCGGATTTATGAATGTCTTTTCTCCATTTTTTTCATGTTTTTTTTTTCCTTTTTCAAGAGAATCAATTTTCATAAGAGATAATTGAAATTTTCATCTCAAAAGTGGGTTTAGGCGTTACATGGGTGCTATGAGTTAGAAAACGAGCACCACCATGACAAATTTGGCCCTTTTTATGACTTTTTATATATTTTTATAATAAGCATTAAAAAATTAACCTGTTTATATGGGATTTTTTTTTGCGGAAAACAAAAATAAACCTAGGGGGACTAGCACATGTTCATATGACTTTAAAATAATGTCTGGCATGGTAATATACATTGACACTTAATCCTTAATAACCTCTTAAGGCCTAACCACCAAGACAATTACCCGGCGTTGGAGGTTGAGTGAAAAACTTGAAAATTATAAGTTGTTTATTCAACAACATATAATTAACAAGGAAAAAACACTATAGGCTAGTCGGATTGATGTCTAAGTCTTAGGAAAGCTAAGTCTGTTACATTATTTCATCATGCTATGACATTTTATTATAATTTCTCAACGGGGGTATGAACATGTGGAAAAAAGGGCGCTTGAAAGCTTGAATGGACTTCAAAACTCTAGATTTGAACAAGTGCTTATTCATCTTTGGCAGGTCACTTGTAAGTCCAATTGAGTGCAACATAGTTGGTAACACGTGTAAAACATGATAAGTGGCTGTTTTGGCAAGCCAATATTTTTTTGGCCATAGACTTTTTTTCAAAACTTAGCTAATGGTCAAGTGCATAAATCATCCACTTGCAAGCGATTGCTTTCAATTTTTTTTTATCCCTCACAGGTGAGAAATGGTGGGCATTTTCCCAAGGCTACTTAAGCCTGTTTTTCAATACTTGAGAATTTTGTCAATGTCGAGCATGTCCCTGGAAGGGTGTAAAACATACTGAATGGCTATTTTGGTGGGCCAATATATCCTTGACCATATACTTTTTTTCAACCGAGTCAATGGTGAAATGCATAAATCATCCACCTATAAATTGATGCTCTCAAATTTTTTATATCCCTAAGAGGTCAGAAACATCGACCGTTTGCCCAAGACCATTTATGCCAGTTTTAGGTGCAATATAGGTTGAGTGGTTGTTTTGGCACACCAATTTTTTTCTATACCAGTGATTTTTTTCAAAACCGAGTCAATGGTCAAACACATAAATCATCCACTTGCAAGTTGATGCTTTCATAAAATTTTATCTCTCATAGGTGAGAAATGGTGGGCATTTTTCCAAGGCTACTTAAGCCCGTTTTTCAATACTTGACCAACTTTGCCAATGGCGAAGTTTTTTCTGGCAGGGTGCAAAATAGGCTGAATGGTTGTTTTGGTAGGCAAATATATCATTGACCAAAGACTTGTTTTCAAAAATAAGTTAATGGTTAAGTGAATAAATCATCCACCTACAAACTAACGCTCCCAATTTTTTTATATCCAATATATGTAAGAAATGGTGGGCATATGCCTAAGGCCATTTAAGCCAGTTTTAGGTGCAAAATAGACTGAGTGGTTGTTTTGGTAGGCCAATAATTTCTTGACCATAGACTTTTTTTTTCCAAAATTGAGCCAATGGTCAAGTGCATAAATCACACACTTGCAAGTTGATGCTTTCAAAATTTTTTAATCCCACGTAAGTTTCGCGCCCACCGAGGGTGCTGCGTAGGTCTCATCGACGATGCTCTTTTTGTGTCGAAGAAGCGAGCCCGTTGTGTTGAATGCTCCACCCTCAGTGGGTCGAACAACCGCTTCTCAAAGGTGAGGAATGGTGGGCATTTTCCCAAGGTTACTTAAGCACGTTTTTCAATACTTTTGACCTTTTTGCCAATGACAAGCATTCTTTTGGTAGGGTGCAAAGCAGACTGAATGACTGTTGTGGCGGGGCAATATCTCCTTGACCAGAGATTGCTTTTCCACTGATTCAATGGTCAACTGCGTAAATCATCCACCTACAAATCGATGCTCTTAATTTTTTTTAATCACCTAGAGGTGGGAAATAATGAGCATTTGCCTAAGGCCATTTAGGCCAGTTTTAGGTGCAAAATAGGTTGAGTGGTTGTTTTGGCAGGCCAAATTTTTTCTTTAGGAGTGACTTTTTCAAAACCGAGTCAATGGTCAAGTTCATAAATCATCCACCTGCAAGTTGATACTCACAGAGTTTTTTATCCCACATAAGTGAGAAATGATCAAGGCTATTTAAGCCCGTTTTTCAATATTTAACCAATTTTGCCAAAGACAAGCATTTTTAAGGTTATGATGACTTTCTTAATTTGAAAACTAATAAATTAATATTAAAAAGTTGAAGAAATAATGATATAAAGGAAAATAAATTACTATCATTAATGTACCTAACCATTAATGATTAAGTTATTGTTAACATATGCATTATATTTGGTAACTAAAGTAAACATACCACTATTACAAAAATACAAAAAATGGTATTTATATAGTCATACAAAACTTCTATTTTGTACATTTAGTTTTTTAAATCATATTTGAAATGAGCTATAAGTACCTCAAATCATCTCTCGAGTGAATTTTTCATATTTTCTTAATTCTTACTAAGTTGTTATAAAATACTATTATTAGCTTGCTCACCCAACACTATTACATATTACTTAATATGTTGTAATTAAGTACACAACAACATTATATTAGTACTCCATTTTATCACATGGCAAGACAAGGTAGATAGCACTTCACCCTGAATATTTCATGGACTTTGTAAGTCCTCTTTCTATCAAAAAAATGTTAAATCCTTTACAAAATTTTTTCTTGGATTTTGTAAGACCCTCTTTCTATTTAATTTTTTTATTAAATCTTTTACAAAATTCTTTTCTTATTAAGTTTTTAATAGGTGATTTTTGGAAAATTTCGACTTGTATATTAAGATACAAAATATCCACTAATTTCAATCATATTTAGGAGTAATGTTCGTGATTTTGAATTCATCCATTCTTACAGAATCCAAACCATGTTCCTATCTTTGAGGTGGGTAATCCCAATAAGGTGTGATGAAATGAACGGTTCCTATAATATCATAATCCCAAGAGTTGCATAGAGAGTTTTAACAAATGAGAGTGTGTATAGTTTTTGCGAAGGTGGTAGTATTCATGTTGGTTGGAGTAAATTTTTTACACTTTTAAAGTCAAAACTAATAATATGCAATTTTCATATTATTTTATTAATTGTTTTTCTTAAATTGAATTGGTTTGTATAAATAATGTCACCCTTGTAAAATGGTGCCCAGATTTTAATATTGGGATACGAGATAACATCTTGTCAATCTCATCAAAGGGTTAAAAAAATTTAGATTCCTCAAACTTCAAATATTCAGTTTACCTTGTTAAACAATTTCTCAGTTTATTGAGATACATAATTTCTAATATTAAAAATTCTCATCAAAGGGTTAAAAAAATTTAGATTCATCAAATTTCAAATATTCAGTTTACCTTGTTAAACAATTTCTAAGTTTATTGAGATACATAATTTCTAATATTAAAAATTGAGTAACTATTTTAAAATTTTAAAATTTTAAACCCATTTCAAAATGAATATTAGCCCAACTTATATAGATAGAAATCAGTTTAATTTTAACAAATACCATGACTTTCTATTAAGTATATAAATTACCATAAATTTTTATAAAATATATAAATTACTATGGAAACTTTAAAAATATATAAAAATATTGTTAAATCTTTATAATCTTCAATTTCTAGGCAAACTCTGTAACTGCTTAAAAATAAATAGAATACTCTGAAAACTTTAAAAATATATATAAAAACATTGCTAAATATTTACAATTTTCAATTTCCAAGTAGACACTAGTAATAGTTACCCACAACCACTGATTTAACAAGTAGAATAGAAACCAAAATCTCACTTACAACCACGGATTCAATAAGTAGAATAAAAATCAAAACCTCTGCAAGAAATTTCCCCGAAACTTTCTATTCTTAATACCAAGTCTCAAATTACAATAGATTCTAAACACCAAAACTGGCATTCGATTATCTTTCATTTCAAGCATATGACAGAACTTGCTAGTGGGCATACAATCTTGCCTTTAAAATTTTGCAAATTCTAGCCAAAGTACAATAGATTCTAAACGCAAAAAATGACATTCGATGGTCCTTCATTTCAAGCATATGACAGAATTTGCTAGTGGGCATACAATCTTGCCTTTGAAATTTTACAAATTGTAATATCTACAAGGTTCAAAGCGAACACTTGAATTCATCACAAAGTGAAAAAAAACTAGGATAAAACAATTTTAAATAAACTAATGGAATTTTAAATAAAACAATTTGAAATTAAAATTTTAGACATAAAATAATAAAATTAGGAGTATTTTGAAATTAATAATTTTCTTTAATAATTTTATTTGATAAAAATATTTATAAATTAAAAATGAATTAAAAGCTAATTGAAATATAATAAATTATAATATAAACAAACTTAATTTTTAACCTAAAAATCTTTAGAGTTTTAGGCATTTTTATTGTCCTGAAGATCAGTCAAAGATAGTTGGAAACACTAATCTCTCACATACTACACATTCTTCACAAGATGCCATGAACCTCTAGTGCCTATTTTCAGCCAAAATTAACAAAAAGAACTATCAAATTTAACAATCAAAATACAATTGGTTTCAAGTAAATACTCCTTAACAACCACTTCCTTCTAATAAAAGGAAAGTAAACAACTAGTTCCGTTAGTTTTTCAAATCATATTGTTAATATCACAAGTAACATTCTTCCTGTTATCCATTTATCAATTATTAATGATTTTTTATATTCTTTTTCTTTTTATTTCACATTCTTCTAGTTATCTGCCATGAATTGTTGGTTATCCATTCATGAGCTATGATTTATCCATGCATTGCTACCAGTTGTCCATTCTATTTCACCCCAAATCTCAAATAACAAAACCTATCAACATAATTAGAAATCCGTGATAAATTGTTGCTCACTTTAACATTTAAATGGCAACTTCGTGTTAAAAGATATAACTGCTAATTATTGTTTTTAACCCAAAGATCTCTGGTCCATTTTCAGGATTCGTGCTTCATTTATTACAGAGTTAACATGATTACAATACTTCTTGACATGAACTAAACTTCTTGGACATTGGGCGACATTTGCTGGATTCAACCATCTCATTAGTTGCTCTTCCTCTAATGTGGAATTCTTTGAAATGGCCTAATTTTCATTATAATTTTTAAGGAACTTCCAGTACCACAAACCTGCGAGCCATAGTTTTTTCTCGCTTGTTCTATTTATTTCGCTCATGCAAGCCACAAAAGCCCTCATGACCAGAATTCCGCAACACATGAACATACCGTTGAAGGTCCAGTAGGCTAATTTGGTGTGGGTCGATAATAATAAAGGATGTTATTCTCCTTTGGCTATCAAAATGAAGGCATATTATGTGTATCTCTTAATCTCTTATTGTAGTGTTTTGCAGGTGGGCTAATTATCTAGAGTTTCTATGTCAAATACGTCATTAACCAGTGTTTGGATGTGCAGAAAATAGTTTTGAAAATGATTATTGAGGATGAAAAAACTGAGAGAAGTGCCATGCAGGCCCTTGCAGGCAGGAATTAGGAGGAGGCATTAATCTCCATTACCTGTTTTTTGCAGAAGATTTTCTCACCATTTACTATCTATTAGTTAATATTTTGACTTAATGCCACGATTGCGTAGAACCGCAGAAGATAAACCAATTCCACTCTTCACATTGAAAAATTAATTTTGTCTGTTAACAACCCGGTGGAGCTTTTAAACATCAACTGCCCGAAGCTTACATATCTCCTGTCCAAAATAAAGGGTATGAGACTGAACGAGTTCTTGTTTCAGAAGCTCTCTTTTATAGTTACATGCCTTAACATGGAGTGTAGTAGTCATGTGATTGGGATGAGATTAGATTGCAGCATACAAATTATCTGTAGAAAGATTTCTTGAGATTACGGAGACATTAAAATCCTTGAAATATCTGGATATTCTTCTTCTTGGATGGAAAAACTATTCCTGCTATCAATCTGCTCCAAAGGCTTCCTTATCTTGAGCGTCTGGAGATATATGACACACTTACTTTGGTAAGAAATATTTTCTTAATAATAGTAGATATATGACACACTTACTTTGGTAAGAAATATTCTCTTAATAATAGTAGATGCTTGATTTTGGAAATGGGCTTGATTTGGGAAATTGGTGGAAAGGATTAGGGCAGTGATTTGTTTTGGGTTTGGTATTTAATGCAGAATTTAACCAGGCTTTCAACTCCACCATTTTTACAATATCCTCTGCTCTATCTTAGGATGATAAATATTGTGTATCTACGCAATTACGATGAGAAGGAAATGTGTGTCTTGGGTTAGTTGCTTGAGAACTCCCCTACCCTTAAAACCATGGAAGTGCACATACCACCACAAGAAGATGGGAAGGGAGAAAGAGCATACCATTTTTAAGCATAATGTTGGACTTTAGAAGATCTTAGGAGTAAGTGTTATTTTATTTATTTATTAGTAATAACAAGCTTTACTGTTAGTAAGAATGAGAAACAAAGTATTTAATAAAATACTGAAATGTTATTAATATTGAAGTTACAAAAAAACAAGGTGAAGTTTTGCAGTTTATTTGTTGTTTTTTTTTAAAGCTATAGATATTAGTTTTTCTAAAATAAATAATTGGATTTACTGGTCATTTTCTTGAAAACTACCATTTGCATTCAGTTTTGCATTCTTAATGAATATCTCTTTAATTCACAAGTTTGTCCATAGGTTCAAAGAGTAAATTATATTTTGTCTCTACTGAATGTATATATTTTTAATTTATTGAAATATGGACAAACCTTCTGGGTTCTACAGAAAACAACTTGTTTTTCATTTAGATAGGAATCATTTATTGGGGTGATGGCTGTGAATCGAATCTCGACAACTAACATTTCTTCTTCAAAGCTACTTGCAACTAGCTAAAGTAGCAACGTTAAGGACATTGCCACCTTGTGGCTCTGGTTAGTTTACTTTTCATTTTAGTAGCTAAAGTAGCAACGTTAAGGACATTGCCACCTTGTGGCTCTCGTTAGTTTACCTTTCATTTCAGGTTTAGATTTCAAGGTTTGAAATTTGGCCATATAAATTTGATCTTTTTCAAGTTGGATTTATGATTAAAGAAATGAAATCAATTTCAAAGCAAGTCAGATGGTATGAACAACTAAAATAATTCAAAATTAATGCTTTGACCAATTAAACCTTGTGATAGTGGTTTTTTTTAATAATCCATAAGAAAGTATGTTTGTAAAATGACATCCATCTTTTTTTTTTCAAAATCTTGATATTTATGTTAGTGTCTTGTTGTGTTTTTATTTCATTTTCTATATGATAACTTTTCTATATGTGTTTTTATTTCATTTTCATAAATCCATAAGAAAGTATGTTTGTGAAATGACATCTATTTTTTTTGTCAAAATCTTGATATTTATGTTAGTGTCTTATTGTATTTTCATTTCATTTTCTATATGATAACTTAATAGTGTTGTCTAAATATTCTAACTTTTTAATTTTTTTTGAGCATTTTTTTTTTGTTATTTTTTTCAAAGTCTAATTGGAAATCTTTAAAAAAATATTAGAATCACATATATTATGGGCTGATGCACAATCATGGACTCCTTTAAGGACACTTTAGATGCCACATAATACTGGAATAAACAGAAAACTCTGATTTTAGGTGACAATTAGGGGTACTTCCCTAACTTATTTGAAGATGAAGTAAAAAGAGAAAAGATAGATAATTTAATCAGCTTTCATAATATATAGGGTTTATGCAGAGAAAGTGTGTGCAAATGATTATAAAATTAGTTTCCGTGAAAGTGGGTTTTCAAATTTTCAGCACATCTTAACATATATGTTTGTGCGGGTGCAGCAATATATGAGGTAAATGATGTCCATTTGAGATAAAATCTTGCAGACATATAAAGGACATATGGGCCTAGTGCAATACTATTTATTCGAAAATTTTCATGAATTATTTTTTATTATTATTAATTATTGAAGTCAGAAAAGCTTGAAATTAAAACCTTATGTGCGGGTGCAACACTTTAGGGGCAAAAATTAATGAAATCCTTGATTTCTTAATATAAGATCACAGAGCTTGATCTCATCTAGTGCACGATATAGTTTTTATGGGAAATGGTGATGGAAATCGAAAGTTATATAAGAAACAATCGATGTATGTATTCTCGAAAACTAACGTGTGTCATTTAGAAAAATAATTATAAATAAATAAAACATAGTTTTGTAGGAAAAAATTATATATTCAGAATCGTCATTTCTTACTCTACAATATCGTACATTTTCATAAAAAAATATTGTGTATGTCATATCAAAATATGGATCTAATCTGAGCATATTGATAGAGTTCTAAAAGACTTGAGCAATAACCCTGGTTGATTTGTCCTAGCCATTGGGTTCGGTATTCCGAAGCTGCTTCCAAACCCAATGCCAAACCTTAATCCCGCCAAATATTTAAATATTCAAATA